>CAXAJV010000377.1:0-20143 GCA_963969225.1 Xylocopa violacea
AGGTTATATTATGTTAGTGATGTATATAAAGGTCCCTCGGAGACGTAGAGTCCAACAAGCCAGGAATGTGGTCAAATAATAACGGCGAGATGTTAGGTTGGGTTAGGTTAGGTTATATTACGTTATTGAAGTATATAAAGGTCTCACGGAGACGTAGAGGCCAACAAGCCGGGAATGTGGTCAAATATTACCGTCGAGATGTTAGATTGGGTTAGGTTATGTTATATTACGTTATTCATGTATATAAAGGTCCCACGAAGACGTAGAGGCCACTTCGCCAGGTATGTTTTCAAATATTACCGCCGAGAAGTTAGGTTGGGTTAGGTTAGGTTATATTACGTTATTGATGTATATAAAGGTCCCACGGAGACGAAGAAGCCAACTCGCCAGGAATATTGTCAAATATTACCGCCGAGATGCTAGGTTGGGTTAGGTTAGATAATATTTCGTTATTGATGTATATAAAGGTCCCACGGAGGCGTAGATGCCAACTCGCCAGGAATGTTGTAGAATATTACAGCCGAGATGTTAGGTTGTATTAGGTTAGGTTATATTACGTTATTGATTTATATAAAGGTCCCACGGAGACGGAGAAGCCAACTCCCCAGGAATGTTGCCAAATATTACCGCCAAGATGATAGGTTGGATTAGGTTAGGTTATAGTACGTTCTTGAAGTATATAAAGGTCCCACGAAGACGTAGAGGCCACCTCGCCAGGTATGTCTTCAAATATTACCGCCGAGAAGTTAGGTTGGATTAGGTTAGGTTATATTACGTTATTGATGTATATAAAGGTCCCACGGAAACGGAGAAGCCAACTCGCCAGGAATGTTGTCAAACATTACCGCCGAGATGTTAGGTTGGGTTAGGTTAGGTTATATTACGTTATTGAAGTATATAAAGGTCTCACGGAGACGTAGAGTCCAACAAGCCAGGAATGTGGTCAAAAAATAACGGCGAGATGTTAGGTTGGGTTAGGTTAGGTTATATTACGTTATTGAAGTATATAAAGGTCTCACGGAGACGTAGAAGCCTACAAGCCGGGAATGTGGTCAAATATTACCGCCGAGATGTTAGGTTGGGTTAGGTTAGGTTATATTACGTTATTGATGTATATAAAGGTCCCACGGAGACGTAGAGGCCAACTCTCCAGGAATGATGTCAAATATTACCGCCGAGATGATAGGTTGGGTTAGGTTACGTTATATTACGTTATTGATGCATATGATGGTCAAACGGAGACGTAGGGGCCAAATCGCCAGGAATGTGGTCAAATATTACCGTCGAGATGTTAGATTGGGTTAGGTTATGTTATATTACGTTATTCATGTATATAAAGGTCCCACGAAGACGTAGAGGCCACTTCGCCAGGTATGTTTTCAAATATTACCGCCGAGAAGTTAGGTTGGGTTAGGTTAGGTTATATTACGTTATTGATGTATATAAAGGTCCCACGGAGACGTAGATGCCAACTCGCCAGGAATGTTGTCGAATATTACAGCCGAGATGTTAGATTGGGTTAGGTTAGGTTATATTACGTTATTGATGTATATAAAGGTCCCACGGAGACGTAGAGGCCAACTCTCCAGGAATGATGTCCAATATTACACCCGAGATATTAGGTTGTGTTAGGTTGGGTTATATTACGTTATTGATCTATATAAAGGTCCCACGGAGACGAAGAAGCCAACTCGCCAGGAATATTGTCAAATATTACCGCCAAGATGATAGGTTGGATTAGGTTATGTTATAGTACGTTCTTGAAGTATATAAAGGTCCCACGAAGACGTAGAGGCCACCTCGCCAGGTATGTTTTCAAATATTACAGCCGAGAAGTTAGGTTGGATTAGGTTAGGTTATATTACGTTATTGATGTATATAAAGGTCCCACGGAAACGGAGAAGCCAACAAGCCGGGAATGTGGTCAAATATTACCGTCGAGATGTTAGATTGGGTTAGGTTATGTTATATTACGTTATTCATGTATATAAAGGTCCCACGAAGACGTAGAGGCCACTTCGCCAGGTATGTTTTCAAATATTACCGCCGAGAAGTTAGGTTGGGTTAGGTTAGGTTATATTACGTTATTGATGTATATAAAGGTCCCACGGAGACGAAGAAGCCAACTCGCCAGGAATATTGTCAAATATTACCGCCGAGATGCTAGGTTGGGTTAGGTTAGATAATATTTCGTTATTGATGTATATAAAGGTCCCACGGAGACGTAGATGCCAACTCGCCAGGAATGTTGTCGAATATTACAGCCGAGATGTTAGATTGGGTTAGGCTAGCTTATATTATGTTATTGTTGTATATAAAGGTCCCACGGAGACGTAGAGTCCAACAAGCCAGGAATGTGGTCAAATATTACCGTCGAGATGTTAGATTAAGTTAGGTTATGTTATATTACGTTATTCATGTATATAAAGGTCCCACGAACACGTAGAGGCCAACTCGCCAGGAATATTGTCAAATATTACCGCCGAGATGCTAGGTTGGGTTAGGTTAGATAATATTTCGTTATTGATGTATATAAAGGTCCCACGGAGACGTAGATGCCAACTCGCCAGGAATGTTGTCGAATATTACAGCCGAGATGTTAGGTTGTATTAGGTTAGGTTATATTACGTTATTGATTTATATAAAGGTCCCACGGAGACGGAGAAGCCAACTCCCCAGGAATGTTGCCAAATATTACCGCCAAGATGATAGGTTGGATTAGGTTAGGTTATAGTACGTTCTTGAAGTATATAAAGGTCCCACGAAGACGTAGAGGCCACCTCGCCAGGTATGTCTTCAAGTATTACCGCCGAGAAGTTAGGTTGGATTAGGTTAGGTTATATTACGTTATTGATGTATATAAAGGTCCCACGGAAACGGAGAAGCCAACTCGCCAGGAATGTTGTCAAATATTACCGCCGAGATGATAGGTTGGGTTAGGTTAGGTTATATTACGTTATTGATGTATATGAAGGTCAAACGGAGACGTAGAGGCCAACTCGCCAGGAATGTTGTCGAATATTACAGCCGAGATGTTAGGTTGTATTAGGTTAGGTTATATTACGTTATTCATGTATATGAAGGTCAAATGGAGACCTCGAGGCCAACTCGTCAGGAATGTTGTCAAATATTACCGCCGAGATGTTAGGTTGTGTTAGGTTAGGTTATATTATGTTATTGATGAATATGAAGGTCAAACGGAGACCTAGAGGCCAACTCGTCAGGAATGTTGTCAAATATTACCGCCGAGATGTTAGATTGGGTTAGGCTAGCTTATATTATGTTATTGTTGTATATAAAGGTCCCACGGAGACGTAGAGGACAACAAGCCAGGAATGTGGTCAAATATTACCGCCGGGATGTTAGGTTGGGTTAGGTTACGTTATATTACGTTATTGATGTATATGATGGTCAAACGGAGAGGTAGAGGCCAACTCGCCAGGAATGATGTCAAACATTACCGCCGAGATTTTAGGTTGGGTTACGTTAGGTTATATTACGTTATTGATGTATATAAAGGTCCCACGGAGACGTAGAGGCCAACAAGACAGGAATGTGGTCAAATATTACCGCCGAGATGTTAGGTTGGGTTAGGTTCGGTTATATTACGTTATTGATGTATATAAAGGTCCCACGGAGACGTAGAGGCCAACTCTCCAGGAATGATGTCAAATATTACCGCCGAGATGATAGGTTGGGTTAGGTTACGTTATATTACGTTATTGATGTATATGAAGGTCCCACGGAGACGTAGAGTCCAAATCGCCAGTAATGTTGTCAAATATTACCGCCGAGATGTTAGGTTGTGTTAGGTTAGGTTATATTATGTTAATGATGTATATGAAGGTCAAACGGAGACCTAGAGGCCAACTCGTCAGGAATGTTGTCAAATAATACCGCCGAGATGTTAGATTGGGTTAGGCTAGCTTATATTATGTTATTGTTGTATATAAAGGTCCCACGGAGACGTAGAGTCCAACAAGCCAGGAATGTGGTCAAATATTACCGTCGAGATGTTAGATTAAGTTAGGTTATGTTATATTACGTTAATCATGTATATAAAGGTCCCACGAACACGTAGAGGCCAACTCGACAGGAATGTTGTCAAATATTACCGCCGAGATGATAGGTTGGGTTAAGTTACGTTATATTACGTTATTGTTGTATACAACGGTTACACGGAGACGTAGAGGCCAACTCGCCAGGAATGATGTCAAATATTACCGCCGAGATGCTAGGTTGGGTTAGATTAGATTATATTACGTTCTTGATGTATATAAAGGTCCCACGGAGACGTAGAGGACAACAAGCCAGGAATGTGGTCAAATATTACCGCCGGGATGTTAGGTTGGGTTAGGTTAGGTTATATTATGTTATTGATGTATATAAAGGTCCCTCGGAGACGTAGAGTCCAACAAGCCAGGAATGTGGTCAAATAATAACGGCGAGATGTTAGGTTGGGTTAGGTTAGGTTATATTACGTTATTGAAGTATATAAAGGTCTCACGGAGACGTAGAGGCCAACAAGCCGGGAATGTGGTCAAATATTACCGTCGAGATGTTAGATTGGGTTAGGTTATGTTATATTACGTTATTCATGTATATAAAGGTCCCACGAAGACGTAGAGGCCACTTCGCCAGGTATGTTTTCAAATATTACCGCCGAGAAGTTAGGTTGGGTTAGGTTAGGTTATATTACGTTATTGATGTATATAAAGGTCCCACGGAGACGAAGAAGCCAACTCGCCAGGAATATTGTCAAATATTACCGCCGAGATGCTAGGTTGGGTTACGTTAGATAATATTTCGTTATTGATGTATATAAAGGTCCCACGGAGGCGTAGATGCCAACTCGCCAGGAATGTTGTAGAATATTACAGCCGAGATGTTAGGTTGTATTAGGTTAGGTTATATTACGTTATTGATTTATATAAAGGTCCCACGGAGACGGAGAAGCCAACTCCCCAGGAATGTTGCCAAATATTACCGCCAAGATGATAGGTTGGATTAGGTTAGGTTATAGTACGTTCTTGAAGTATATAAAGGTCCCACGAAGACGTAGAGGCCACCTCGCCAGGTATGTCTTCAAATATTACCGCCGAGAAGTTAGGTTGGATTAGGTTAGGTTATATTACGTTATTGATGTATATAAAGGTCCCACGGAAACGGAGAAGCCAACTCGCCAGGAATGTTGTCAAACATTACCGCCGAGATGTTAGGTTGGGTTAGGTTAGGTTATATTACGTTATTGAAGTATATAAAGGTCTCACGGAGACGTAGAGTCCAACAAGCCAGGAATGTGGTCAAAAAATAACGGCGAGATGTTAGGTTGGGTTAGGTTAGGTTATATTACGTTATTGAAGTATATAAAGGTCTCACGGAGACGTAGAAGCCTACAAGCCGGGAATGTGGTCAAATATTACCGCCGAGATGTTAGGTTGGGTTAGGTTAGGTTATATTACGTTATTGATGTATATAAAGGTCCCACGGAGACGTAGAGGCCAACTCTCCAGGAATGATGTCAAATATTACCGCCGAGATGATAGGTTGGGTTAGGTTACGTTATATTACGTTATTGATGCATATGATGGTCAAACGGAGACGTAGGGGCCAAATCGCCAGGAATGTGGTCAAATATTACCGTCGAGATGTTAGATTGGGTTAGGTTATGTTATATTACGTTATTCATGTATATAAAGGTCCCACGAAGACGTAGAGGCCACTTCGCCAGGTATGTTTTCAAATATTACCGCCGAGAAGTTAGGTTGGGTTAGGTTAGGTTATATTACGTTATTGATGTATATAAAGGTCCCACGGAGACGTAGATGCCAACTCGCCAGGAATGTTGTCGAATATTACAGCCGAGATGTTAGATTGGGTTAGGTTAGGTTATATTACGTTATTGATGTATATAAAGGTCCCACGGAGACGTAGAGGCCAACTCTCCAGGAATGATGTCCAATATTACACCCGAGATATTAGGTTGTGTTAGGTTGGGTTATATTACGTTATTGATCTATATAAAGGTCCCACGGAGACGAAGAAGCCAACTCGCCAGGAATATTGTCAAATATTACCGCCAAGATGATAGGTTGGATTAGGTTATGTTATAGTACGTTCTTGAAGTATATAAAGGTCCCACGAAGACGTAGAGGCCACCTCGCCAGGTATGTTTTCAAATATTACAGCCGAGAAGTTAGGTTGGATTAGGTTAGGTTATATTACGTTATTGATGTATATAAAGGTCCCACGGAAACGGAGAAGCCAACAAGCCGGGAATGTGGTCAAATATTACCGTCGAGATGTTAGATTGGGTTAGGTTATGTTATATTACGTTATTCATGTATATAAAGGTCCCACGAAGACGTAGAGGCCACTTCGCCAGGTATGTTTTCAAATATTACCGCCGAGAAGTTAGGTTGGGTTAGGTTAGGTTATATTACGTTATTGATGTATATAAAGGTCCCACGGAGACGAAGAAGCCAACTCGCCAGGAATATTGTCAAATATTACCGCCGAGATGCTAGGTTGGGTTAGGTTAGATAATATTTCGTTATTGATGTATATAAAGGTCCCACGGAGACGTAGATGCCAACTCGCCAGGAATGTTGTCGAATATTACAGCCGAGATGTTAGATTGGGTTAGGCTAGCTTATATTATGTTATTGTTGTATATAAAGGTCCCACGGAGACGTAGAGTCCAACAAGCCAGGAATGTGGTCAAATATTACCGTCGAGATGTTAGATTAAGTTAGGTTATGTTATATTACGTTATTCATGTATATAAAGGTCCCACGAACACGTAGAGGCCAACTCGCCAGGAATATTGTCAAATATTACCGCCGAGATGCTAGGTTGGGTTAGGTTAGATAATATTTCGTTATTGATGTATATAAAGGTCCCACGGAGACGTAGATGCCAACTCGCCAGGAATGTTGTCGAATATTACAGCCGAGATGTTAGGTTGTATTAGGTTAGGTTATATTACGTTATTGATTTATATAAAGGTCCCACGGAGACGGAGAAGCCAACTCCCCAGGAATGTTGCCAAATATTACCGCCAAGATGATAGGTTGGATTAGGTTAGGTTATAGTACGTTCTTGAAGTATATAAAGGTCCCACGAAGACGTAGAGGCCACCTCGCCAGGTATGTCTTCAAGTATTACCGCCGAGAAGTTAGGTTGGATTAGGTTAGGTTATATTACGTTATTGATGTATATAAAGGTCCCACGGAAACGGAGAAGCCAACTCGCCAGGAATGTTGTCAAATATTACCGCCGAGATGATAGGTTGGGTTAGGTTAGGTTATATTACGTTATTGATGTATATGAAGGTCAAACGGAGACGTAGAGGCCAACTCGCCAGGAATGTTGTCGAATATTACAGCCGAGATGTTAGGTTGTATTAGGTTAGGTTATATTACGTTATTCATGTATATGAAGGTCAAATGGAGACCTCGAGGCCAACTCGTCAGGAATGTTGTCAAATATTACCGCCGAGATGTTAGGTTGTGTTAGGTTAGGTTATATTATGTTATTGATGAATATGAAGGTCAAACGGAGACCTAGAGGCCAACTCGTCAGGAATGTTGTCAAATATTACCGCCGAGATGTTAGATTGGGTTAGGCTAGCTTATATTATGTTATTGTTGTATATAAAGGTCCCACGGAGACGTAGAGGACAACAAGCCAGGAATGTGGTCAAATATTACCGCCGGGATGTTAGGTTGGGTTAGGTTACGTTATATTACGTTATTGATGTATATGATGGTCAAACGGAGAGGTAGAGGCCAACTCGCCAGGAATGATGTCAAACATTACCGCCGAGATTTTAGGTTGGGTTACGTTAGGTTATATTACGTTATTGATGTATATAAAGGTCCCACGGAGACGTAGAGGCCAACAAGACAGGAATGTGGTCAAATATTACCGCCGAGATGTTAGGTTGGGTTAGGTTCGGTTATATTACGTTATTGATGTATATAAAGGTCCCACGGAGACGTAGAGGCCAACTCTCCAGGAATGATGTCAAATATTACCGCCGAGATGATAGGTTGGGTTAGGTTACGTTATATTACGTTATTGATGTATATGAAGGTCCCACGGAGACGTAGAGTCCAAATCGCCAGTAATGTTGTCAAATATTACCGCCGAGATGTTAGGTTGTGTTAGGTTAGGTTATATTATGTTAATGATGTATATGAAGGTCAAACGGAGACCTAGAGGCCAACTCGTCAGGAATGTTGTCAAATAATACCGCCGAGATGTTAGATTGGGTTAGGCTAGCTTATATTATGTTATTGTTGTATATAAAGGTCCCACGGAGACGTAGAGTCCAACAAGCCAGGAATGTGGTCAAATATTACCGTCGAGATGTTAGATTAAGTTAGGTTATGTTATATTACGTTAATCATGTATATAAAGGTCCCACGAACACGTAGAGGCCAACTCGACAGGAATGTTGTCAAATATTACCGCCGAGATGATAGGTTGGGTTAAGTTACGTTATATTACGTTATTGTTGTATACAACGGTTACACGGAGACGTAGAGGCCAACTCGCCAGGAATGATGTCAAATATTACCGCCGAGATGCTAGGTTGGGTTAGATTAGATTATATTACGTTCTTGATGTATATAAAGGTCCCACGGAGACGTAGAGGACAACAAGCCAGGAATGTGGTCAAATATTACCGCCGGGATGTTAGGTTGGGTTAGGTTAGGTTATATTATGTTATTGATGTATATAAAGGTCCCTCGGAGACGTAGAGTCCAACAAGCCAGGAATGTGGTCAAATAATAACGGCGAGATGTTAGGTTGGGTTAGGTTAGGTTATATTACGTTATTGAAGTATATAAAGGTCTCACGGAGACGTAGAGGCCAACAAGCCGGGAATGTGGTCAAATATTACCGTCGAGATGTTAGATTGGGTTAGGTTATGTTATATTACGTTATTCATGTATATAAAGGTCCCACGAAGACGTAGAGGCCACTTCGCCAGGTATGTTTTCAAATATTACCGCCGAGAAGTTAGGTTGGGTTAGGTTAGGTTATATTACGTTATTGATGTATATAAAGGTCCCACGGAGACGAAGAAGCCAACTCGCCAGGAATATTGTCAAATATTACCGCCGAGATGCTAGGTTGGGTTACGTTAGATAATATTTCGTTATTGATGTATATAAAGGTCCCACGGAGGCGTAGATGCCAACTCGCCAGGAATGTTGTAGAATATTACAGCCGAGATGTTAGGTTGTATTAGGTTAGGTTATATTACGTTATTGATTTATATAAAGGTCCCACGGAGACGGAGAAGCCAACTCCCCAGGAATGTTGCCAAATATTACCGCCAAGATGATAGGTTGGATTAGGTTAGGTTATAGTACGTTCTTGAAGTATATAAAGGTCCCACGAAGACGTAGAGGCCACCTCGCCAGGTATGTCTTCAAATATTACCGCCGAGAAGTTAGGTTGGATTAGGTTAGGTTATATTACGTTATTGATGTATATAAAGGTCCCACGGAAACGGAGAAGCCAACTCGCCAGGAATGTTGTCAAACATTACCGCCGAGATGTTAGGTTGGGTTAGGTTAGGTTATATTACGTTATTGAAGTATATAAAGGTCTCACGGAGACGTAGAGTCCAACAAGCCAGGAATGTGGTCAAAAAATAACGGCGAGATGTTAGGTTGGGTTAGGTTAGGTTATATTACGTTATTGAAGTATATAAAGGTCTCACGGAGACGTAGAAGCCTACAAGCCGGGAATGTGGTCAAATATTACCGCCGAGATGTTAGGTTGGGTTAGGTTAGGTTATATTACGTTATTGATGTATATAAAGGTCCCACGGAGACGTAGAGGCCAACTCTCCAGGAATGATGTCAAATATTACCGCCGAGATGATAGGTTGGGTTAGGTTACGTTATATTACGTTATTGATGCATATGATGGTCAAACGGAGACGTAGGGGCCAAATCGCCAGGAATGTGGTCAAATATTACCGTCGAGATGTTAGATTGGGTTAGGTTATGTTATATTACGTTATTCATGTATATAAAGGTCCCACGAAGACGTAGAGGCCACTTCGCCAGGTATGTTTTCAAATATTACCGCCGAGAAGTTAGGTTGGGTTAGGTTAGGTTATATTACGTTATTGATGTATATAAAGGTCCCACGGAGACGTAGATGCCAACTCGCCAGGAATGTTGTCGAATATTACAGCCGAGATGTTAGATTGGGTTAGGTTAGGTTATATTACGTTATTGATGTATATAAAGGTCCCACGGAGACGTAGAGGCCAACTCTCCAGGAATGATGTCCAATATTACACCCGAGATATTAGGTTGTGTTAGGTTGGGTTATATTACGTTATTGATCTATATAAAGGTCCCACGGAGACGAAGAAGCCAACTCGCCAGGAATATTGTCAAATATTACCGCCAAGATGATAGGTTGGATTAGGTTATGTTATAGTACGTTCTTGAAGTATATAAAGGTCCCACGAAGACGTAGAGGCCACCTCGCCAGGTATGTTTTCAAATATTACAGCCGAGAAGTTAGGTTGGATTAGGTTAGGTTATATTACGTTATTGATGTATATAAAGGTCCCACGGAAACGGAGAAGCCAACAAGCCGGGAATGTGGTCAAATATTACCGTCGAGATGTTAGATTGGGTTAGGTTATGTTATATTACGTTATTCATGTATATAAAGGTCCCACGAAGACGTAGAGGCCACTTCGCCAGGTATGTTTTCAAATATTACCGCCGAGAAGTTAGGTTGGGTTAGGTTAGGTTATATTACGTTATTGATGTATATAAAGGTCCCACGGAGACGAAGAAGCCAACTCGCCAGGAATATTGTCAAATATTACCGCCGAGATGCTAGGTTGGGTTAGGTTAGATAATATTTCGTTATTGATGTATATAAAGGTCCCACGGAGACGTAGATGCCAACTCGCCAGGAATGTTGTCGAATATTACAGCCGAGATGTTAGATTGGGTTAGGCTAGCTTATATTATGTTATTGTTGTATATAAAGGTCCCACGGAGACGTAGAGTCCAACAAGCCAGGAATGTGGTCAAATATTACCGTCGAGATGTTAGATTAAGTTAGGTTATGTTATATTACGTTATTCATGTATATAAAGGTCCCACGAACACGTAGAGGCCAACTCGCCAGGAATATTGTCAAATATTACCGCCGAGATGCTAGGTTGGGTTAGGTTAGATAATATTTCGTTATTGATGTATATAAAGGTCCCACGGAGACGTAGATGCCAACTCGCCAGGAATGTTGTCGAATATTACAGCCGAGATGTTAGGTTGTATTAGGTTAGGTTATATTACGTTATTGATTTATATAAAGGTCCCACGGAGACGGAGAAGCCAACTCCCCAGGAATGTTGCCAAATATTACCGCCAAGATGATAGGTTGGATTAGGTTAGGTTATAGTACGTTCTTGAAGTATATAAAGGTCCCACGAAGACGTAGAGGCCACCTCGCCAGGTATGTCTTCAAGTATTACCGCCGAGAAGTTAGGTTGGCTTAGGTTAGGTTATATTACGTTATTGATGTATATAAAGGTCCCACGGAAACGGAGAAGCCAACTCGCCAGGAATGTTGTCAAATATTACCGCCGAGATGATAGGTTGGGTTAGGTTAGGTTATATTACGTTATTGATGTATATGAAGGTCAAACGGAGACGTAGAGGCCAACTCGCCAGGAATGTTGTCGAATATTACAGCCGAGATGTTAGGTTGTATTAGGTTAGGTTATATTACGTTATTCATGTATATGAAGGTCAAATGGAGACCTCGAGGCCAACTCGTCAGGAATGTTGTCAAATATTACCGCCGAGATGTTAGGTTGTGTTAGGTTAGGTTATATTATGTTATTGATGAATATGAAGGTCAAACGGAGACCTAGAGGCCAACTCGTCAGGAATGTTGTCAAATATTACCGCCGAGATGTTAGATTGGGTTAGGCTAGCTTATATTATGTTATTGTTGTATATAAAGGTCCCACGGAGACGTAGAGGACAACAAGCCAGGAATGTGGTCAAATATTACCGCCGGGATGTTAGGTTGGGTTAGGTTACGTTATATTACGTTATTGATGTATATGATGGTTAAACGGAGAGGTAGAGGCCAACTCGCCAGGAATGATGTCAAACATTACCGCCGAGATTTTAGGTTGGGTTACGTTAGGTTATATTACGTTATTGCTGTATATAAAGGTCCCACGGAGACGTAGAGGCCAACAAGACAGGAATGTGGTCAAATATTACCGCCGAGATGTTAGGTTGGGTTAGGTTCGGTTATATTACGTTATTGATGTATATAAAGGTCCCACGGAGACGTAGAGGCCAACTCTCCAGGAATGATGTCAAATATTACCGCCGAGATGATAGGTTGGGTTAGGTTACGTTATATTACGTTATTGATGTATATGAAGGTCCCACGGAGACGTAGAGTCCAAATCGCCAGTAATGTTGTCAAATATTACCGCCGAGATGTTAGGTTGTGTTAGGTTAGGTTATATTATGTTAATGATGTATATGAAGGTCAAACGGAGACCTAGAGGCCAACTCGTCAGGAATGTTGTCAAATAATACCGCCGAGATGTTAGATTGGGTTAGGCTAGCTTATATTATGTTATTGTTGTATATAAAGGTCCCACGGAGACGTAGAGTCCAACAAGCCAGGAATGTGGTCAAATATTACCGTCGAGATGTTAGATTAAGTTAGGTTATGTTATATTACGTTAATCATGTATATAAAGGTCCCACGAACACGTAGAGGCCAACTCGACAGGAATGTTGTCAAATATTACCGCCGAGATGATAGGTTGGGTTAAGTTACGTTATATTACGTTATTGTTGTATACAACGGTTACACGGAGACGTAGAGGCCAACTCGCCAGGAATGATGTCAAATATTACCGCCGAGATGCTAGGTTGGGTTAGATTAGATTATATTACGTTCTTGATGTATATAAAGGTCCCACGGAGACGTAGAGGACAACAAGCCAGGAATGTGGTCAAATATTACCGCCGGGATGTTAGGTTGGGTTAGGTTAGGTTATATTATGTTATTGATGTATATAAAGGTCCCTCGGAGACGTAGAGTCCAACAAGCCAGGAATGTGGTCACATAATAACGGCGAGATGTTAGGTTGGGTTAGGTTAGGTTATATTACGTTATTGAAGTATATAAAGGTCTCACGGAGACGTAGAGGCCAACAAGCCGGGAATGTGGTCAAATATTACCGCCGAGATGTTAGGTTGGGTTAGGTTAGGTTATATTAAGTTATTGATGTATATAAAGGTCCCACGGAGACATAGAGGCCAACTCTCCAGGAATGATGTCAAATATTACCGCCGAGATGATAGGTTGGGTTAGGTTACGTTATACTACGTTATTGATGCATATGATGGTCAAACGGAGACGTAGGGGCCAAATCGCCAGTAATGTTGTCAAACATTACCGCCGAGATGTTAGGTTGGGTTAGGTTAGGTTATATTACGTTATTGATGTATATAAAGGTTCCACTGAAACGGAGAAGCCAACTCGCCAGGAATATTGTCAAATATTACCGCCGAGATGATAGGTTGGGTTAGGTTACGTTATATTACGTTATTGATGTATATGAAGGTCCCACGGAGACGTAGAGTCCAAATCGCCAGTAATGTTGTCAAACATTACCGCCGAGATGTTAGGTTGTGTTAGGTTAGGTTATATTATGTTAATGATGTATATGAAGGTCAAACGGAGACCTAGAGGCCAACTCGTCAGGAATGTTGTCAAATATTACCGCCGAGATGTTAGATTGGGTTAGGCTAGCTTATATTATGTTATTGTTGTATATAAAGGTTCCACGGAGACGTAGAGTTCAACAAGCCAGGAATGTGGTCAAATATTACCGTCGAGATGTTAGATTAAGTTAGGTTATGTTATATTACGTTATTCATGTATATAAAGGTCCCACGAACACTTAGAGGCCAACTCGACAGGAATGTTGTCAAATATTACCGCCGAGATGATAGGTTGGGTTAAGTTACGTTATATTACGTTATTGTTGTATACAACGGTTACACGGAGACGTAGAGGCCAACTCGCCAGGAATGATGTCAAATATTACCGCCGAGATGCTAGGTTGGGTTAGATTAGATTATATTACGTTATTGAAGTATATAAAGGTCTCACGGAGACGTAGAGTCCAACAAGCCAGGAATGTGGTCAAAAAATAACGGCGAGATGTTAGGTTGGGTTAGGTTAGGTTATATTACGTTATTGAAGTATATAAAGGTCTCACGGAGACGTAGAAGCCTACAAGCCGGGAATGTGGTCAAATATTACCGCCGAGATGTTAGGTTGGGTTAGGTTAGGTTATATTACGTTATTGATGTATATAAAGGTCCCACGGAGACGTAGAGGCCAACTCTCCAGGAATGATGTCAAATATTACCGCCGAGATGATAGGTTGGGTTAGGTTACGTTATATTACGTTATTGATGCATATGATGGTCAAACGGAGACGTAGGGGCCAAATCGCCAGGAATGTGGTCAAATATTACCGTCGAGATGTTAGATTGGGTTAGGTTATGTTATATTACGTTATTCATGTATATAAAGGTCCCACGAAGACGTAGAGGCCACTTCGCCAGGTATGTTTTCAAATATTACCGCCGAGAAGTTAGGTTGGGTTAGGTTAGGTTATATTACGTTATTGATGTATATAAAGGTCCCACGGAGACGTAGATGCCAACTCGCCAGGAATGTTGTCGAATATTACAGCCGAGATGTTAGATTGGGTTAGGTTAGGTTATATTACGTTATTGATGTATATAAAGGTCCCACGGAGACGTAGAGGCCAACTCTCCAGGAATGATGTCCAATATTACACCCGAGATATTAGGTTGTGTTAGGTTGGGTTATATTACGTTATTGATCTATATAAAGGTCCCACGGAGACGAAGAAGCCAACTCGCCAGGAATATTGTCAAATATTACCGCCAAGATGATAGGTTGGATTAGGTTATGTTATAGTACGTTCTTGAAGTATATAAAGGTCCCACGAAGACGTAGAGGCCACCTCGCCAGGTATGTTTTCAAATATTACAGCCGAGAAGTTAGGTTGGATTAGGTTAGGTTATATTACGTTATTGATGTATATAAAGGTCCCACGGAAACGGAGAAGCCAACAAGCCGGGAATGTGGTCAAATATTACCGTCGAGATGTTAGATTGGGTTAGGTTATGTTATATTACGTTATTCATGTATATAAAGGTCCCACGAAGACGTAGAGGCCACTTCGCCAGGTATGTTTTCAAATATTACCGCCGAGAAGTTAGGTTGGGTTAGGTTAGGTTATATTACGTTATTGATGTATATAAAGGTCCCACGGAGACGAAGAAGCCAACTCGCCAGGAATATTGTCAAATATTACCGCCGAGATGCTAGGTTGGGTTAGGTTAGATAATATTTCGTTATTGATGTATATAAAGGTCCCACGGAGACGTAGATGCCAACTCGCCAGGAATGTTGTCGAATATTACAGCCGAGATGTTAGATTGGGTTAGGCTAGCTTATATTATGTTATTGTTGTATATAAAGGTCCCACGGAGACGTAGAGTCCAACAAGCCAGGAATGTGGTCAAATATTACCGTCGAGATGTTAGATTAAGTTAGGTTATGTTATATTACGTTATTCATGTATATAAAGGTCCCACGAACACGTAGAGGCCAACTCGCCAGGAATATTGTCAAATATTACCGCCGAGATGCTAGGTTGGGTTAGGTTAGATAATATTTCGTTATTGATGTATATAAAGGTCCCACGGAGACGTAGATGCCAACTCGCCAGGAATGTTGTCGAATATTACAGCCGAGATGTTAGGTTGTATTAGGTTAGGTTATATTACGTTATTGATTTATATAAAGGTCCCACGGAGACGGAGAAGCCAACTCCCCAGGAATGTTGCCAAATATTACCGCCAAGATGATAGGTTGGATTAGGTTAGGTTATAGTACGTTCTTGAAGTATATAAAGGTCCCACGAAGACGTAGAGGCCACCTCGCCAGGTATGTCTTCAAGTATTACCGCCGAGAAGTTAGGTTGGATTAGGTTAGGTTATATTACGTTATTGATGTATATAAAGGTCCCACGGAAACGGAGAAGCCAACTCGCCAGGAATGTTGTCAAATATTACCGCCGAGATGATAGGTTGGGTTAGGTTAGGTTATATTACGTTATTGATGTATATGAAGGTCAAACGGAGACGTAGAGGCCAACTCGCCAGGAATGTTGTCGAATATTACAGCCGAGATGTTAGGTTGTATTAGGTTAGGTTATATTACGTTATTCATGTATATGAAGGTCAAATGGAGACCTCGAGGCCAACTCGTCAGGAATGTTGTCAAATATTACCGCCGAGATGTTAGGTTGTGTTAGGTTAGGTTATATTATGTTATTGATGAATATGAAGGTCAAACGGAGACCTAGAGGCCAACTCGTCAGGAATGTTGTCAAATATTACCGCCGAGATGTTAGATTGGGTTAGGCTAGCTTATATTATGTTATTGTTGTATATAAAGGTCCCACGGAGACGTAGAGGACAACAAGCCAGGAATGTGGTCAAATATTACCGCCGGGATGTTAGGTTGGGTTAGGTTACGTTATATTACGTTATTGATGTATATGATGGTCAAACGGAGAGGTAGAGGCCAACTCGCCAGGAATGATGTCAAACATTACCGCCGAGATTTTAGGTTGGGTTACGTTAGGTTATATTACGTTATTGATGTATATAAAGGTCCCACGGAGACGTAGAGGCCAACAAGACAGGAATGTGGTCAAATATTACCGCCGAGATGTTAGGTTGGGTTAGGTTCGGTTATATTACGTTATTGATGTATATAAAGGTCCCACGGAGACGTAGAGGCCAACTCTCCAGGAATGATGTCAAATATTACCGCCGAGATGATAGGTTGGGTTAGGTTACGTTATATTACGTTATTGATGTATATGAAGGTCCCACGGAGACGTAGAGTCCAAATCGCCAGTAATGTTGTCAAATATTACCGCCGAGATGTTAGGTTGTGTTAGGTTAGGTTATATTATGTTAATGATGTATATGAAGGTCAAACGGAGACCTAGAGGCCAACTCGTCAGGAATGTTGTCAAATAATACCGCCGAGATGTTAGATTGGGTTAGGCTAGCTTATATTATGTTATTGTTGTATATAAAGGTCCCACGGAGACGTAGAGTCCAACAAGCCAGGAATGTGGTCAAATATTACCGTCGAGATGTTAGATTAAGTTAGGTTATGTTATATTACGTTAATCATGTATATAAAGGTCCCACGAACACGTAGAGGCCAACTCGACAGGAATGTTGTCAAATATTACCGCCGAGATGATAGGTTGGGTTAAGTTACGTTATATTACGTTATTGTTGTATACAACGGTTACACGGAGACGTAGAGGCCAACTCGCCAGGAATGATGTCAAATATTACCGCCGAGATGCTAGGTTGGGTTAGATTAGATTATATTACGTTCTTGATGTATATAAAGGTCCCACGGAGACGTAGAGGACAACAAGCCAGGAATGTGGTCAAATATTACCGCCGGGATGTTAGGTTGGGTTAGGTTAGGTTATATTATGTTATTGATGTATATAAAGGTCCCTCGGAGACGTAGAGTCCAACAAGCCAGGAATGTGGTCACATAATAACGGCGAGATGTTAGGTTGGGTTAGGTTAGGTTATATTACGTTATTGAAGTATATAAAGGTCTCACGGAGACGTAGAGGCCAACAAGCCGGGAATGTGGTCAAATATTACCGCCGAGATGTTAGGTTGGGTTAGGTTAGGTTATATTACGTTATTGATGTATATAAAGGTCCCACGGAGACATAGAGGCCAACTCTCCAGGAATGATGTCAAATATTACCGCCGAGATGATAGGTTGGGTTAGGTTACGTTATACTACGTTATTGATGCATATGATGGTCAAACGGAGACGTAGGGGCCAAATCGCCAGTAATGTTGTCAAACATTACCGCCGAGATGTTAGGTTGGGTTAGGTTAGGTTATATTACGTTATTGATGTATATAAAGGTTCCACGGAAACGGAGAAGCCAACTCGCCAGGAATATTGTCAAATATTACCGCCGAGATGATAGGTTGGGTTAGGTTACGTTATATTACGTTATTGATGTATATGAAGGTCCCACGGAGACGTAGAGGCCAACTCTCCAGGAATGATGTCAAATATTACCGCCGAGATGATAGGTTGGGTTAGGTTACGTTATATTACGTTATTGATGCATATGATGGTCAAACGGAGACGTAGGGGCCAAATCGCCAGGAATGTGGTCAAATATTACCGTCGAGATGTTAGATTGGGTTAGGTTATGTTATATTACGTTATTCATGTATATAAAGGTCCCACGAAGACGTAGAGGCCACTTCGCCAGGTATGTTTTCAAATATTACCGCCGAGAAGTTAGGTTGGGTTAGGTTAGGTTATATTACGTTATTGATGTATATAAAGGTCCCACGGAGACGTAGATGCCAACTCGCCAGGAATGTTGTCGAATATTACAGCCGAGATGTTAGATTGGGTTAGGTTAGGTTATATTACGTTATTGATGTATATAAAGGTCCCACGGAGACGTAGAGGCCAACTCTCCAGGAATGATGTCCAATATTACACCCGAGATATTAGGTTGTGTTAGGTTGGGTTATATTACGTTATTGATCTATATAAAGGTCCCACGGAGACGAAGAAGCCAACTCGCCAGGAATATTGTCAAATATTACCGCCAAGATGATAGGTTGGATTAGGTTATGTTATAGTACGTTCTTGAAGTATATAAAGGTCCCACGAAGACGTAGAGGCCACCTCGCCAGGTATGTTTTCAAATATTACAGCCGAGAAGTTAGGTTGGATTAGGTTAGGTTATATAACGTTATTGATGTATATAAAGGTCCCACGGAAACGGAGAAGCCAACAAGCCGGGAATGTGGTCAAATATTACCGTCGAGATGTTAGATTGGGTTAGGTTATGTTATATTACGTTATTCATGTATATAAAGGTCCCACGAAGACGTAGAGGCCACTTCGCCAGGTATGTTTTCAAATATTACCGCCGAGAAGTTAGGTTGGGTTAGGTTAGGTTATTTTACGTTATTGATGTATATAAAGGTCCCACGGAGACGAAGAAGCCAACTCGCCAGGAATATTGTCAAATATTACCGCCGAGATGCTAGGTTGGGTTAGGTTAGATAATATTTCGTTATTGATGTATATAAAGGTCCCACGGAGACGTAGATGCCAACTCGCCAGGAATGTTGTCGAATATTACAGCCGAGATGTTAGATTGGGTTAGGCTAGCTTATATTATGTTATTGTTGTATATAAAGGTCCCACGGAGACGTAGAGTCCAACAAGCCAGGAATGTGGTCAAATATTACCGTCGAGATGTTAGATTAAGTTAGGTTATGTTATATTACGTTATTCATGTATATAAAGGTCCCACGAACACGTAGAGGCCAACTCGCCAGGAATATTGTCAAATATTACCGCCGAGATGCTAGGTTGGGTTAGGTTAGATAATATTTCGTTATTGATGTATATAAAGGTCCCACGGAGACGTAGATGCCAACTCGCCAGGAATGTTGTCGAATATTACAGCCGAGATGTTAGGTTGTATTAGGTTAGGTTATATTACGTTATTGATTTATATAAAGGTCCCACGGAGACGGAGAAGCCAACTCCCCAGGAATGTTGCCAAATATTACCGCCAAGATGATAGGTTGGATTAGGTTAGGTTATAGTACGTTCTTGAAGTATATAAAGGTCCCACGAAGACGTAGAGGCCACCTCGCCAGGTATGTCTTCAAGTATTACCGCCGAGAAGTTAGGTTGGATTAGGTTAGGTTATATTACGTTATTGATGTATATAAAGGTCCCACGGAAACGGAGAAGCCAACTCGCCAGGAATGTTGTCAAATATTACCGCCGAGATGATAGGTTGGGTTAGGTTAGGTTATATTACGTTATTGATGTATATGAAGGTCAAACGGAGACGTAGAGGCCAACTCGCCAGGAATGTTGTCGAATATTACAGCCG
>CAXAJV010000378.1:0-71000 GCA_963969225.1 Xylocopa violacea
GTTAAATGGTACCCCGAGAGGTTAGTTTGGGTTAGGTTAGGTTATAGTACGTTATTAATGTATATAATTGTTCCACGGAAACGTAGAGGCCAACTCGCCAGGAATGTTGTCAAATATTACCGCTGAGATGTTAGGTTGTGTTAGGTTAGGTTACATTACGTTATTTATGTATATAAAGGTTCCACGGAGACGTAGAGGCCAACTCGCCAGGAATGTTGTCCAATATTACCGCCGATAGGTTAGGTTCGGTTAGGTTAGGTTACATTACGTTATTTATGTACATAATGGTCACACGGAGATGTAGAGGCTACCTCGCCAGGAATGTTGTCCAACATTACCGCCGAGAGGTTAGGTTGAGTTAGGTTAGGTTACATTACGTTATTTATGTATATAATGGTCACACGGAGAAGTAGAGGCCAACTCGCCAGGAATTTTGTCAAACATTACAGCCGAGAAGTTATGTTGGGTTAGGTTAGGTTACATTACGTTATTTTGTATATAATGGTCACAAGGAGAATTAGAGGCCAACTTGCCAGGAATGTTGTCAAATATTACCGCCGAGAGGTTAGGTTGGGTTCAGTTAGGTTGCATAACGTCATAGACGTATACAGTGTTCCCACCGAGAACTACGGGCCGACAAACAAGGAATATGGTTATATGGTACCCCGAGAGGTTAGGTTAGGTTAGGTTAGGTTATATTACGTTACTGATGCATATAATGGTCTCACGGGGAAGTAGAGGCCAACACGCCAGGAATGTTGACAAATATTACCGCCGAGACGTTATGTTAGGTTAGGTTATGTTGTATTACGTCATAGACGTATACAGCGTTCCCACCGAGAAGTAGGGGCCGACAATCAAGGAATGTGGTGAAATGGTACCCCGAGAGGTTAGTTTGGGTTAGGAAAGATTATATTACGTTACTGATGCATATAATGGTTTTACGCGGAAGTAAAGGCCAGCACGCCAGGAATGTTGACAAATATTACCGCCGAGACGTTATGTTAGTTTAGGTAATGTTGTATTACTTCATAGACATATACAGTGTTCCCACCGAGAAGTAGGGGCCGACAATAAAGGATTGTGGTTAAATGGTACCGCGAGAGGTTAGTTTGGGTTAGGTTAGGTTATAGTACGTTATTAATGTATATAATTGTTCCACGGAAACGTAGAGGCCAACTCTCCAGGAATGTTGTCAAATATTACCGCCGAGAGGTTAGGTTCTGTTAGGTTAGCTTACATTACGTTATTTATGCACACAAAGGTTCCACGGAGACGCAGAGGCCAACTCGCCAGGAATGTTGTCCAATATTACCGCCGATAGATTAGGTTCGGGTAGGTTAGGTTACATTACGTTATTTTGTATATAATGGTCACAAGGAGAATTAGAGGCCAACTTGCCAGGAATGTTGTCAAATGTTACCGCCGAGAGGTCAGGTTGGGTTAGGTTAGGTTCTATTACGTCACAGAAGTATACAGTGTTCCCACCGAAAACTAGGGGCCGACAAACAAGGAATTTGGTTAAATGGTACCCCGAGAGGTTAGTTTGGATTAGGTTAGTTTACATTACGTTATTGATGTATATAATGGTCCCACGGAGAAGCAGAGGACAACTCGGCAGGAGTGTTGTCAAATACCGCCGAGAAGTTAGTTTGGGTCATGTTAGGTTATATTACGTTATTGATGTATATAAAGGTCCCACGGAGACGTAGAAGCCAACTCGCCAGGAATGTTGCCAAATATTACCGCCGAGAAGTTAGCTTGGGTTTGGTTAGATTACATTACGTTATTTATGTATATAATGGTCACACGGAGAAATAGTGGCCAACTCGCCAGGAATGTTGTCGAATATTACCACCGAGATGTTAGGTTGGGTTAGGTTAGGTTACATTACGTTATTGATGTATATAAAGATTCCACGAAGACGTAGAGGCCAACTCGCCAGGAATGTTGTTAAATATTACCGCCGAGAGGTTAGGTTGGGTTAGATTAGGTTATATAACGTTATTTATGTATATAAAGGTCTCGCGGAGACGTAGAGGCCAGCCCGCCAGGAATGTTGATAGATATTACTGCCGAGACGTTAGGTTAGGTTAGGTTATGTTATATTACGTTATTGACGTATATAAATGTCCCACGGAGGCGTAGAGGCCAACTCGCCAGGAATGTTATCAGATGTTACCGCCGAGATGTTAGGTTGGGTTAGGTTAGGTTTTATTACGTCATAGACGTATACAGTGTTCCCACCGAGAACTAGGGGCCGACAAACAAGGAATTTGGTTAAATGGTACCCCGAGAGGTTAGTCTGGCTTAAGTTAGGTTACATTACGTTATTGATGTATATAAAGGACCCACGGGGACGTAGAAGCGAACTCGCCAGGAATGTTGCCAAATATTACCGCCGAGAGGTTAGGTTGGGTTAGGTTAGGTTATATTACGTTACTGATGCATATAATGGTCTCACGGTGAAGTAGAGGCCAACACGCCAGGAATGTTGTCAAATATTACCGCCGAGAGGTCAGGTTGGGTTAGGTTAGGTTACATTACGTTATTTGTGTATATAATATTCACACGGAGAAGTAGATGCCCAATCGCCAGGAATGATGTCAAATATAACCGCCGAGAGGTTAGTTTGGTTTGGGTTACGTTATATTACGTTATTGATGTATAAGAAGGTCCCACGGAGACGTAGAGGCCAACTCGCCAGGAATGTTGTCAAATATTACCGCCGAGATGATAGGTTGGGTTAGGTTAGGTTACATTACGTTATTTATGTATATAATGGTCACACGCAGAACTAGAGGCTAACTCGCCAGGAATGATGTCAAATATTACCGCCGAGAGGTAAGTTTGGATTAGGTCAAGTTACATTACGTTATTGATGTATATAAAGGACCCACGGGGACGTAGAAGCGAACTCGCCAGGAATGTTGTCAAATATTACCGCCGAGAAGTTGGGTTGGGTTAGATTAGGTTACATTACGTTATTTATGTACTAATGGTCACACGGAGCAGTAGAGGCCAACTCGCCAGGAATGTGGTCAAGTAACAACGCCGAGAAGTTGGGTTCGGGTTAGGTTAGGTTAAATTACGTTACTGACGCATATAATGTTCCCACGGAGAAGCAGAGGACAACCCGGCAGGAGTGTTGTCAAATATTACCGCCGAGAGGTTAGGTCCGGTTAGGTGATGTTACATTACGTTACTTATATATATAATGTTCACACGGAGAAGCAGAGGCCAACTCGCCAGGAATGTTGTCAAATATTACCGCCGAGATGTTAGGTTGTGTTAGGTTAAGTTGTATTACGTCATAGACGTATACAGCGTTCCCACCGAGAAGTAGGGGCCGACAATCAAGGAATGTGGTGAAATGGTAGCCCGAGAGGTTAGGTTGGGTTAGGAAAGTTTATATTACGTTACTGATGCATATAATGGTTACACGCGGAAGTAAAGGCCAGCACGACAGGAATGTTGTCAAATATTACCGCCGAGAGGTTAGGTTCGGATAGGTTAGGTTACATTACGTTATTTATGTATATAATGGTCACACGGAGAAGTAGAGGCCAACTCGCCAGGAATGATGTCAAATATTACCGCCGAGAGGTAAGTTTGGGTTAGGTTAGGTTACATTACGTTATTGATGTATATAAAGGACCCACGGAGACGAAGAAGCGAACTCGCCATGAATGTTGTCAAATATTACCGCCGAGAAGTTAGGTTGGGCTAGGTTAGGTTACATTACGTTATTTATGTACTAATGGTCACACGGAGCAGTAGAGGCCAACTCGCCAGGAATGTTGTCAAGTAACAACGCCGAGAAGTTGTGTTCGGGTTAGGTTAGGTTAAATTACGTTACTGACGCATATAATGTTCCCACGGAGAAGCAGAGGACACCCCGGCAGGAGTGTTGTCAAATATTACCGCCGAGAGGTTAGGTCGGGTTAGGTTATGTTACATTACGTTACTTATATATATAATGTTCACACGGAGAAGTAGAGGCCAACTCGCCAGGTATGTTGTCAAATCTTACCCCCGAGATGTTAGGTTGGGTTAGGTTAGGTTATATTACGTTACTGACGCATATAATGTTCCCACGGAGAAGCAGAGGCCAACTCGCCAGGAATGTTGTCAAATATTACCCCCGAGATGTTAGTTTGTGTTAAGTTAAGTTGTATTACGTCATAGACGTATACAGCGTTCCCACCGAGATGTAGGGGCCGACAATCAAGGAATGTGGTGAAATGGTACTCCGAGAGGTTAGGTTGGGTTAGGAAAGGTTATATTACGTTACTGATGCATATAATGGTTACACGCGGAAGTAAAGGCCAGCACGCCAGGAATGTTGTCAAATATTACCGCCGAGAGGTCAGGTTGGGTTAGGTTAGGTTCTATTACGTCACAGAAGTATACAGTGTTCCCACCGAAAACTAGGGGCCGACAAACAAGGAATTTGGTTAAATGGTACCCCGAGAGGTTAGTTTGGATTAGGTTAGTTTACATTACGTTATTGATGTATATAATGGTCCCACGGAGAAGCAGAGGACAACTCGGCAGGAGTGTTGTCAAATACCGCCGAGAAGTTAGTTTGGGTCATGTTAGGTTATATTACGTTATTGATGTATATAAAGGTCCCACGGAGACGTAGAAGCCAACTCGCCAGGAATGTTGCCAAATATTACCGCCGAGAAGTTAGCTTGGGTTTGGTTAGATTACATTACGTTATTTATGTATATAATGGTCACACGGA
Organism: Xylocopa violacea; assembly: GCA_963969225.1. Taxonomy (NCBI): domain Eukaryota; kingdom Metazoa; phylum Arthropoda; class Insecta; order Hymenoptera; family Apidae; genus Xylocopa; species Xylocopa violacea. The sequence continues at coordinate 4,751 of CAXAJV010000378.1, forward strand.
GAAATAGAGGCCAACTCGCCAGGAATGTTGTCGAATATTACCACCGAGATGTTAGGTTGGGTTAGGTTAGGTTACATTACGTTATTGATGTATATAAAGATTCCACGAAGACGTAGAGGCCAACTCGCCAGGAATGTTGTCAAATATTACCGCCGAGAGGTTAGGTTGGGTTAGGTTATGTTATATTACGTTATTGATGTATATAAACGTTCCACGGAAACGTAGAGGCCAACTCGCCAGGAATGTTGTCAAATATTACGACCGAGAGGTTAGGTTGGGTTAGGTTAGGTTACATTACGTTATTTATGTATATAATGGTCACACGGAGAATTAGAGGCCATCTCGCCAGGAATGTTGTCAAATATTACCGCCGAGATGTTAGGTTGGGTTAGGTTAGGTTAGAATTACGTTATTTATGTACATAATGGTCACACGGAGATGTAGAGGCTAACTCGCCAGGAATGTTGTCAAATATTACCGCCGAGAGGTTGGGTTGGGTTAGGTTAGGTTACATTACGTTATTTATGTACATAATGGTCACACGGAGATGTAGAGGCTAACTCGCCAGGAATGTTGTCAAATATTACCGCCGAGAGGTTAGGTTGAGTTAGGTTAGGTTACATTACGTTATTTATGTATATAATGGTCACACGGTGAAGTAGAGGCCAACTCGCCAAAAATTTTGTCAAACATTACAGCCGAGAAGTTATGTTGGGTTAGGTTAGGTTACATTACGTTATTTTGTATATAATGGTCACAAGGAGAATTAGAGGCCAACTCGCCAGGAATGTTATCAGATGTTACCGCCGAGATGTTAGGTTGGGTTAGGTTAGGTTTTATTACGTCATAGACGTATACAGTGTTCCCACCGAGAACTAGGGGCCGACAAACAAGGAATTTGGTTAAATGGTACCCCGAGAGGTTAGTCTGGCTTAAGTTAGGTTACATTACGTTATTGATGTATATAAAGGACCCACGGGGACGTAGAAGCGAACTCGCCAGGAATGTTGCCAAATATTACCGCCGAGAGGTTAGGTTGGGTTAGGTTAGGTTATATTACGTTACTGATGCATATAATGGTCTCACGGTGAAGTAGAGGCCAACACGCCAGGAATGTTGTCAAATATTACCGCCGAGAGGTTAGGTTGGGTTAGGTTAGGTTACATTACGTTATTTGTGTATATAATATTCACACGGAGAAGTAGATGCCAACTCGCCAGGAATGATGTCAAATATAACCGCCGAGAGGTTAGTTTGGTTTGGGTTACGTTATATTACGTTATTGATGTATAAGAAGGTCCCACGGAGACGTAGAGGCCAACTCGCCAGGAATGTTGTCAAATATTACCGCCGAGATGATAGGTTGGGTTAGGTTAGGTTACATTACGTTATTTATGTATATAATGGTCACACGCAGAACTAGAGGCTAACTCGCCAGGGAGGATGTCAAATATTACCGCCGAGAAGTTGGGTTGGGTTAGATTAGGTTACATTACGTTATTTATGTACTAATGGTCACACGGAGCAGTAGAGGCCAACTCGCCAGGAATGTGGTCAAGTAACAACGCCGAGAAGTTGGGTTCGGGTTAGGTTAGGTTAAATTACGTTACTGACGCATATAATGTTCCCACGGAGAAGCAGAGGACAACCCGGCAGGAGTGTTGTCAAATATTACCGCCGAGAGGTTAGGTCCGGTTAGGTGATGTTACATTACGTTACTTATATATATAATGTTCACACGGAGAAGCAGAGGCCAATTCGCCAGGAATGTTGTCAAATATTACCGCCGAGATGTTAGGTTGTGTTAGGTTAAGTTGTATTACGTCATAGACGTATGCAGCGTTCCCACCGAGAAGTAGGGGCCGACAATCAAGGAATGTGGTGAAATGGTACCCCGAGAGGTTAGGTTGGGTTAGGAAAGTTTATATTACGTTACTGATGCATATAATGGTTACACGCGGAAGTAAAGGCCAGCACGACAGGAATGTTGTCAAATATTACCGCCGAGAGGTTAGGTTCGGATAGGTTAGGTTACATTACGTTATTTATGTATATAATGGTCACACGGAGAAGTAGAGGCCAACTCGCCAGGAATGATGTCAAATATTACCGCCGAGAGGTAAGTTTGGGTTAGGTTAGGTTACATTACGTTATTGATGTATATAAAGGACCCACGGAGACGAAGAAGCGAACTCGCCATGAATGTTGTCAAATATTACCGCTGAGATGTTAGGTTGTGTTAGGTTAGGTTACATTACGTTATTTATGTATATAAAGGTTCCACGGAGACGTAGAGGCCAACTCGCCAGGAATGTTGTCCAATATTACCGCCGATAGGTTAGGTTCGGTTAGGTTAGGTTACATTACGTTATTTATGTACATAATGGTCACACGGAGATGTAGAGGCTACCTCGCCAGGAATGTTGTCCAACATTACCGCCGAGAGGTTAGGTTGAGTTAGGTTAGGTTACATTACGTTATTTATGTATATAATGGTCACACGGAGAAGTAGAGGCCAACTCGCCAGGAATTTTGTCAAACATTACAGCCGAGAAGTTATGTTGGGTTAGGTTAGGTTACATTACGTTATTTTGTATATAATGGTCACAAGGAGAATTAGAGGCCAACTTGCCAGGAATGTTGTCAAATATTACCGCCGAGAGGTTAGGTTGGGTTCAGTTAGGTTGCATAACGTCATAGACGTATACAGTGTTCCCACCGAGAACTACGGGCCGACAAACAAGGAATATGGTTATATGGTACCCCGAGAGGTTAGGTTAGGTTAGGTTAGGTTATATTACGTTACTGATGCATATAATGGTCTCACGGGGAAGTAGAGGCCAACACGCCAGGAATGTTGACAAATATTACCGCCGAGACGTTATGTTAGGTTAGGTTATGTTGTATTACGTCATAGACGTATACAGCGTTCCCACCGAGAAGTAGGGGCCGACAATCAAGGAATGTGGTGAAATGGTACCCCGAGAGGTTAGGTTGGGTTAGGAAAGATTATATTACGTTACTGATGCATATAATGGTTTTACGCGGAAGTAAAGGCCAGCACGCCAGGAATGTTGACAAATATTACCGCCGAGACGTTATGTTAGTTTAGGTAATGTTGTATTACTTCATAGACATATACAGTGTTCCCACCGAGAAGTAGGGGCCGACAATAAAGGATTGTGGTTAAATGGTACCGCGAGAGGTTAGTTTGGGTTAGGTTAGGTTATAGTACGTTATTAATGTATATAATTGTTCCACGGAAACGTAGAGGCCAACTCTCCAGGAATGTTGTCAAATATTACCGCCGAGAGGTTAGGTTGTGTTAGGTTAGCTTACATTACGTTATTTATGCACACAAAGGTTCCACGGAGACGCAGAGGCCAACTCGCCAGGAATGTTGTCCAATATTACCGCCGATAGATTAGGTTCGGGTAGGTTAGGTTACATTACGTTATTTTGTATATAATGGTCACAAGGAGAATTAGAGGCCAACTTGCCAGGAATGTTGTCAAATGTTACCGCCGAGAGGTCAGGTTGGGTTAGGTTAGGTTCTATTACGTCACAGAAGTATACAGTGTTCCCACCGAAAACTAGGGGCCGACAAACAAGGAATTTGGTTAAATGGTACCCCGAGAGGTTAGTTTGGATTAGGTTAGTTTACATTACGTTATTGATGTATATAATGGTCCCACGGAGAAGCAGAGGACAACTCGGCAGGAGTGTTGTCAAATACCGCCGAGAAGTTAGTTTGGGTCATGTTAGGTTATATTACGTTATTGATGTATATAAAGGTCCCACGGAGACGTAGAAGCCAACTCGCCAGGAATGTTGCCAAATATTACCGCCGAGAAGTTAGCTTGGGTTTGGTTAGATTACATTACGTTATTTATGTATATAATGGTCACACGGAGAAATAGTGGCCAACTCGCCAGGAATGTTGTCGAATATTACCACCGAGATGTTAGGTTGGGTTAGGTTAGGTTACATTACGTTATTGATGTATATAAAGATTCCACGAAGACGTAGAGGCCAACTCGCCAGGAATGTTGTTAAATATTACCGCCGAGAGGTTAGGTTGGGTTAGATTAGGTTATATAACGTTATTTATGTATATAAAGGTCTCGCGGAGACGTAGAGGCCAGCCCGCCAGGAATGTTGATAGATATTACTGCCGAGACGTTAGGTTAGGTTAGGTTATGTTATATTACGTTATTGACGTATATAAATGTCCCACGGAGGCGTAGAGGCCAACTCGCCAGGAATGTTATCAGATGTTACCGCCGAGATGTTAGGTTGGGTTAGGTTAGGTTTTATTACGTCATAGACGTATACAGTGTTCCCACGGAGAACTAGGGGCCGACAAACAAGGAATTTGGTTAAATGGTACCCCGAGAGGTTAGTCTGGCTTAAGTTAGGTTACATTACGTTATTGATGTATATAAAGGACCCACGGGGACGTAGAAGCGAACTCGCCAGGAATGTTGCCAAATATTACCGCCGAGAGGTTAGGTTGGGTTAGGTTAGGTTATATTACGTTACTGATGCATATAATGGTCTCACGGTGAAGTAGAGGCCAACACGCCAGGAATGTTGTCAAATATTACCGCCGAGAGGTTAGGTTGGGTTAGGTTAGGTTACATTACGTTATTTGTGTATATAATATTCACACGGAGAAGTAGATGCCCAATCGCCAGGAATGATGTCAAATATAACCGCCGAGAGGTTAGTTTGGTTTGGGTTACGTTATATTACGTTATTGATGTATAAGAAGGTCCCACGGAGACGTAGAGGCCAACTCGCCAGGAATGTTGTCAAATATTACCGCCGAGATGATAGGTTGTGTTAGGTTAGGTTACATTACGTTATTTATGTATATAATGGTCACACGCAGAACTAGAGGCTAACTCGCCAGGGAGGATGTCAAATATTACCGCCGAGAAGTTGGGTTGGGTTAGATTAGGTTACATTACGTTATTTATGTACTAATGGTCACACGGAGCAGTAGAGGCCAACTCGCCAGGAATGTGGTCAAGTAACAACGCCGAGAAGTTGGGTTCGGGTTAGGTTAGGTTAAATTACGTTACTGACGCATATAATGTTCCCACGGAGAAGCAGAGGACAACCCGGCAGGAGTGTTGTCAAATATTACCGCCGAGAGGTTAGGTCCGGTTAGGTGATGTTACATTACGTTACTTATATATATAATGTTCACACGGAGAAGCAGAGGCCAATTCGCCAGGAATGTTGTCAAATATTACCGCCGAGATGTTAGGTTGTGTTAGGTTAAGTTGTATTACGTCATAGACGTATGCAGCGTTCCCACCGAGAAGTAGGGGCCGACAATCAAGGAATGTGGTGAAATGGTACCCCGAGAGGTTAGGTTGGGTTAGGAAAGTTTATATTACGTTACTGATGCATATAATGGTTACACGCGGAAGTAAAGGCCAGCACGACAGGAATGTTGTCAAATATTACCGCCGAGAGGTTAGGTTCGGATAGGTTAGGTTACATTACGTTATTTATGTATATAATGGTCACACGGAGAAGTAGAGGCCAACTCGCCAGGAATGATGTCAAATATTACCGCCGAGAGGTAAGTTTGGGTTAGGTTAGGTTACATTACGTTATTGATGTATATAAAGGACCCACGGAGACGAAGAAGCGAACTCGCCATGAATGTTGTCAAATATTACCGCTGAGATGTTAGGTTGTGTTAGGTTAGGTTACATTACGTTATTTATGTATATAAAGGTTCCACGGAGACGTAGAGGCCAACTCGCCAGGAATGTTGTCCAATATTACCGCCGATAGGTTAGGTTCGGTTAGGTTAGGTTACATTACGTTATTTATGTACATAATGGTCACACGGAGATGTAGAGGCTACCTCGCCAGGAATGTTGTCCAACATTACCGCCGAGAGGTTAGGTTGAGTTAGGTTAGGTTACATTATGTTATTTATGTATATAATGGTCACACGGAGAAGTAGAGGCCAACTCGCCAGGAATTTTGTCAAACATTACAGCCGAGAAGTTATGTTGGGTTAGGTTAGGTTACATTACGTTATTTTGTATATAATGGTCACAAGGAGAATTAGAGGCCAACTTGCCAGGAATGTTGTCAAATATTACCGCCGAGAGGTTAGGTTGGGTTCAGTTAGGTTGCATAACGTCATAGACGTATACAGTGTTCCCACCGAGAACTACGGGCCGACAAACAAGGAATATGGTTATATGGTACCCCGAGAGGTTAGGTTAGGTTAGGTTAGGTTATATTACGTTACTGATGCATATAATGGTCTCACGGGGAAGTAGAGGCCAACACGCCAGGAATGTTGACAAATATTACCGCCGAGACGTTATGTTAGGTTAGGTTATGTTGTATTACGTCATAGACGTATACAGCGTTCCCACCGAGAAGTAGGGGCCGACAATCAAGGAATGTGGTGAAATGGTACCCCGAGAGGTTAGGTTGGGTTAGGAAAGATTATATTACGTTACTGATGCATATAATGGTTTTACGCGGAAGTAAAGGCCAGCACGCCAGGAATGTTGACAAATATTACCGCCGAGACGTTATGTTAGTTTAGGTAATGTTGTATTACTTCATAGACATATACAGTGTTCCCACCGAGAAGTAGGGGCCGACAATAAAGGATTGTGGTTAAATGGTACCGCGAGAGGTTAGTTTGGGTTAGGTTAGGTTATAGTACGTTATTAATGTATATAATTGTTCCACGGAAACGTAGAGGCCAACTCTCCAGGAATGTTGTCAAATATTACCGCCGAGAGGTTAGGTTGTGTTAGGTTAGCTTACATTACGTTATTTATGCACACAAAGGTTCCACGGAGACGCAGAGGCCAACTCGCCAGGAATGTTGTCCAATATTACCGCCGATAGATTAGGTTCGGGTAGGTTAGGTTACATTACGTTATTTTGTATATAATGGTCACAAGGAGAATTAGAGGCCAACTTGCCAGGAATGTTGTCAAATGTTACCGCCGAGAGGTCAGGTTGGGTTAGGTTAGGTTCTATTACGTCACAGAAGTATACAGTGTTCCCACCGAAAACTAGGGGCCGACAAACAAGGAATTTGGTTAAATGGTACCCCGAGAGGTTAGTTTGGATTAGGTTAGTTTACATTACGTTATTGATGTATATAATGGTCCCACGGAGAAGCAGAGGACAACTCGGCAGGAGTGTTGTCAAATACCGCCGAGAAGTTAGTTTGGGTCATGTTAGGTTATATTACGTTAGTGATGTATATAAAGGTCCCACGGAGACGTAGAAGCCAACTCGCCAGGAATGTTGCCAAATATTACCGCCGAGAAGTTAGCTTGGGTTTGGTTAGATTACATTACGTTATTTATGTATATAATGGTCACACGGAGAAATAGAGGCCAACTCGCCAGGAATGTTGTCGAATATTACCACCGAGATGTTAGGTTGGGTTAGGTTAGGTTACATTACGTTATTGATGTATATAAAGATTCCACGAAGACGTAGAGGCCAACTCGCCAGGAATGTTGTCAAATATTACCGCCGAGAGGTTAGGTTGGGTTAGGTTATGTTATATTACGTTATTGATGTATATAAACGTTCCACGGAAACGTAGAGGCCAACTCGCCAGGAATGTTGTCAAATATTACGACCGAGAGGTTAGGTTGGGTTAGGTTAGGTTACATTACGTTATTTATGTATATAATGGTCACACGGAGAATTAGAGGCCATCTCGCCAGGAATGTTGTCAAATATTACCGCCGAGATGTTAGGTTGGGTTAGGGTAGGTTATATTACGTTATTGATGTATATAATGGTCACACGGAAATGATGAGGCCAACTCGCCAGGAATGTTGTCAAATATTACCGCCGAGAGGTAAGGTTGGGTTAGGTTATGTTACATTACGTTATTGATGTACATGAAGGTCCCACGGAGACGTAGAGGCCAACTCGCCAGGAATGTTGCCAAATATTACCGCCGAGAAGTTAGGTTGGGTTAGGTTAGGTTATATTACGTTACTGACACGTATAATGTTCCCACGGAGAAGCAGAGGACAACTCGGCAGGAGTGTTGTCAAATATTACCGCCGAGAAGTTAGTTTGGGTTATGTTAGGTTATATTACGTTATTGATGTATATAAAGGTCCCACGGAGACGTAGAAGCCAACTCGCCAGGAATGTTGCCAAATATTACCGCCGAGAAGTTAGCTTGGGTTTGGTTAGATTACATTACGTTATTTATGTATATAATGGTCACACGGAGAATTAGAGGCCAACTCGCCAGGAATGTTGTCAAATATTACCGCCGAGATGTTAGGTTGGGTTAGGTTAGGCTAGAATTACGTTATTTATGTACATAATGGTCACACGGAGATGTAGAGGCTAACTCGCCAGGAATGTTGTCAAATATTACCGCCGAGAGGTTAGGTTGAGTTAGGTTAGGTTACATTACGTTATTTATGTACATAATGGTCACACGGAGATGTAGAGGCTAACTCGCCAGGAATGTTGTCAAATATTACCGCCGAGAGGTTAGGTTGAGTTAGGTTAGGTTACATTACGTTATTTATGTATATAATGGTCACACGGTGAAGTAGAGGCCAACTCGCCAAAAATTTTGTCAAACATTACAGCCGAGAAGTTATGTTGGGTTAGGTTAGGTTACATTACGTTATTTTGTATATAATGGTCACAAGGAGAATTAGAGGCCAACTTGCCAGGAATGTTGTCAAATATTACCGCCGAGAGGTTAGGTTGGGTTAAGTTAGGTTGTATAACGTCATAGACGTATACAGTGTTCCCACGGAGAACTACGGGCCGACAAACAAGGAATATGGTTATATGGTACCCCGAGAGGTTAGGTTAGGTTAGGTTAGGTTATATTACGTTACTGATGCATATAATGGTCTCACGGGGAAGTAGAGGCCAACACGCCAGGAATGTTGACAAATATTACCGCCGAGAGGTTAGGTTGGGTTAGGTTAGGTTGTATTACGTCATAGACGTATACAGCGTTCCCACCGAGAACTAGGGGCCGACAAACAACGAATTTGGTAAAATGGTTCCCCAAGAGGTTAGTTTGGGTTAGGTTAGTTTACATTACGTTATTGATGTATATAAAGGACCCACGGAGACGTAGAAGCGAACTCGCCAGGAATGTTGTCAAATATTACCGCCGAGAAGTTAGGTGAGGTTAGGTTAAGTTGTATTACGTCATAGACGTATACAGTATTCCCACCGAGAAGTAGGTGCCGACAATCAAGGAATTTGGTTAAATGGTATCCCGAGGGGTTAGATTGGGTTAGGTTAGGTTATATTACGTTACTGACGCATATGATGTTCCCACGGAGAAGCAGAGGACAACTCGCCAGGAATGTTGTTAAATATTACCGCCGAGAGCTTAGGTTGGGTTAGGTTTTGTTATATTACGTTATTGATGTATATAAAGTGCTCACGGAAACGTAGAGGCCAACTCGCCAGGAATGTTGTTAAATATTACCGCCGAGAGGTTAGGTTGGGTTAGATTAGGTTATATAACGTTATTTATGTATATAAAGGTCTCGCGGAGACGTAGAGGCCAGCCCGCCAGGAATGTTGATAGATATTACTGCCGAGACGTTAGGTTGGGTTAGGTTATGTTATATTACGTTATTGACGTATATAAATGTCCCACGGAGGCGTAGAGGCCAACTCGCCAGGAATGTTATCAGATGTTACCGCCGAGATGTTAGGTTGGGTTAGGTTAGGTTTTATTACGTCATAGACGTATACAGTGTTCCCACCGAGAACTAGGGGCCGACAAACAAGGAATTTGGTTAAATGGTACCCCGAGAGGTTAGTCTGGCTTAAGTTAGGTTACATTACGTTATTGATGTATATAAAGGACCCACGGGGACGTAGAAGCGAACTCGCCAGGAATGTTGCCAAATATTACCGCCGAGAGGTTAGGTTGGGTTAGGTTAGGTTATATTACGTTACTGATGCATATAATGGTCTCACGGTGAAGTAGAGGCCAACACGCCAGGAATGTTGTCAAATATTACCGCCGAGAGGTTAGGTTGGGTTAGGTTAGGTTACATTACGTTATTTGTGTATATAATATTCACACGGAGAAGTAGATGCCAACTCGCCAGGAATGATGTCAAATATAACCGCCGAGAGGTTAGTTTGGTTTGGGTTACGTTATATTACGTTATTGATGTATAAGAAGGTCCCACGGAGACGTAGAGGCCAACTCGCCAGGAATGTTGTCAAATATTACCGCCGAGATGATAGGTTGGGTTAGGTTAGGTTACATTACGTTATTTATGTATATAATGGTCACACGCAGAACTAGAGGCTAACTCGCCAGGGAGGATGTCAAATATTACCGCCGAGAAGTTGGGTTGGGTTAGATTAGGTTACATTACGTTATTTATGTACTAATGGTCACACGGAGCAGTAGAGGCCAACTCGCCAGGAATGTGGTCAAGTAACAACGCCGAGAAGTTGGGTTCGGGTTAGGTTAGGTTAAATTACGTTACTGACGCATATAATGTTCCCACGGAGAAGCAGAGGACAACCCGGCAGGAGTGTTGTCAAATATTACCGCCGAGAGGTTAGGTCCGGTTAGGTGATGTTACATTACGTTACTTATATATATAATGTTCACACGGAGAAGCAGAGGCCAATTCGCCAGGAATGTTGTCAAATATTACCGCCGAGATGTTAGGTTGTGTTAGGTTAAGTTGTATTACGTCATAGACGTATACAGCGTTCCCACCGAGAAGTAGGGGCCGACAATCAAGGAATGTGGTGAAATGGTACCCCGAGAGGTTAGGTTGGGTTAGGAAAGTTTATATTACGTTACTGATGCATATAATGGTTACACGCGGAAGTAAAGGCCAGCACGACAGGAATGTTGTCAAATATTGCCGCCGAGAGGTTAGGTTCGGATAGGTTAGGTTACATTACGTTATTTATGTATATAATGGTCACACGGAGAAGTAGAGGCCAACTCGCCAGGAATGATGTCAAATATTACCGCCGAGAGGTAAGTTTGGGTTAGGTTAGGTTACATTACGCTATTGATGTATATAAAGGACCCACGGAGACGAAGAAGCGAACTCGCCATGAATGTTGTCAAATATTACCGCCGAGAAGTTAGGTTGGGCTAGGTTAGGTTACATTACGTTATTTATGTACTAATGGTCACACGGAGCAGTAGAGGCCAACTCGCCAGGAATGTTGTCAAGTAACAACGCCGAGAAGTTGTGTTCGGGTTAGGTTAGGTTAAATTACGTTACTGACGCATATAATGTTCCCACGGAGAAGCAGAGGACAACCCGGCAGGAGTGTTGTCAAATATTACCGCCGAGAGGTTAGGTCGGGTTAGGTTATGTTACATTACGTTACTTATATATATAATGTTCACACGGAGAAGTAGAGGCCAACTCGCCAGGTATGTTGTCAAATATTACCCCCGAGATGTTAGGTTGGGTTAGGTTAGGTTATATTACGTTACTGACGCATATAATGTTCCCACGGAGAAGCAGAGGCCAACTCGCCAGGAATGTTGTCAAATATTACCCCCGAGATGTTAGTTTGTGTTAAGTTAAGTTGTATTACGTCATAGACGTATACAGCGTTCCCACCGAGAAGTAGGGGCCGACAATCAAGGAATGTGGTGAAATGGTACTCCGAGAGGTTAGGTTGGGTTAGGAAAGGTTATATTACGTTACTGATGCATATAATGGTTATACGCGGAAGTAAAGGCCAGCACGCCAGGAATGTTGTCAAATATTACCGCCGAGAGGTCAGGTTGGGTTAGGTTAGGTTCTATTACGTCACAGAAGTATACAGTGTTCCCACCGAAAACTAGGGGCCGACAAACAAGGAATTTGGTTAAATGGTACCCCGAGAGGTTAGTTTGGATTAGGTTAGTTTACATTACGTTATTGATGTATATAATGGTCCCACGGAGAAGCAGAGGACAACTCGGCAGGAGTGTTGTCAAATACCGCCGAGAAGTTAGTTTGGGTCATGTTAGGTTATATTTCGTTATTGATGTATATAAAGGTCCCACGGAGACGTAGAAGCCAACTCGCCAGGAATGTTGCCAAATATTACCGCCGAGAAGTTAGCTTGGGTTTGGTTAGATTACATTACGTTATTTATGTATATAATGGTCACACGGAGAAATAGAGGCCAACTCGCCAGGAATGTTGTCGAATATTACCACCGAGATGTTAGGTTGGGTTAGGTTAGGTTACATTACGTTATTGATGTATATAAAGATTCCACGAAGACGTAGAGGCCAACTCGCCAGGAATGTTGTCAAATATTACCGCCGAGAGGTTAGGTTGGGTTAGGTTATGTTATATTACGTTATTGATGTATATAAACGTTCCACGGAAACGTAGAGGCCAACTCGCCAGGAATGTTGTCAAATATTACGACCGAGAGGTTAGGTTGGGTTAGGTTAGGTTACATTACGTTATTTATGTATATAATGGTCACACGGAGAATTAGAGGCCATCTCGCCAGGAATGTTGTCAAATATTACCGCCGAGATGTTAGGTTGGGTTAGGTTAGGTTATATTACGTTATTGATGTATATAATGGTCACACGGAAATGATGAGGCCAACTCGCCAGGAATGTTGTCAAATATTACCGCCGAGAGGTAAGGTTGGGTTAGGTTATGTTACATTACGTTACTGATGTACATGAAGGTCCCACGGAGACGTAGAGGCCAACTCGCCAAAAATTTTGTCAAACATTAGAGCCGAGAAGTTATGTTGGGTTAGGTTAGGTTACATTACGTTATTTTGTATATAATGGTCACAAGGAGAATTAGAGGCCAACTTGCCAGGAATGTTGTCAAATATTACCGCCGAGAGGTTAGGTTGGGTTAAGTTAGGTTGTATAACGTCATAGACGTATACAGTGTTCCCACCGAGAACTACGGGCCGACAAACAAGGAATATGGTTATATGGTACCCCGAGAGGTTAGGTTAGGTTAGGTTAGGTTATATTACGTTACTGATGCATATAATGGTCTCACGGGGAAGTAGAGGCCAACACGCCAGGAATGTTGACAAATATTACCGCCGAGAGGTTAGGTTGGGTTAGGTTAGGTTGTATTACGTCATAGACGTATACAGCGTTCCCACCGAGAAGTAGGGGCCGACAATCAAGGAATGTGGTGAAATGGTACTCCGAGAGGTTAGGTTGGGTTAGGAAAGGTTATATTACGTTACTGATGCATATAATGGTTACACGCGGAAGTAAAGGCCAGCACGCCAGGAATGTTGTCAAATGTTACCGCCGAGAGGTCAGGTTGGGTTAGGTTAGGTTCTATTACGTCACAGAAGTATACAGTGTTCCCACCGAAAACTAGGGGCCGACAAACAAGGAATTTGGTTAAATGGTACCCCGAGAGGTTAGTTTGGATTAGGTTAGTTTACATTACGTTATTGATGTATATAATGGTCCCACGGAGAAGCAGAGGACAACTCGGCAGGAGTGTTGTCAAATACCGCCGAGAAGTTAGTTTGGGTCATGTTAGGTTATATTACGTTATTGATGTATATAAAGGTCCCACGGAGACGTAGAAGCCAACTCGCCAGGAATGTTGCCAAATATTACCGCCGAGAAGTTAGCTTGGGTTTGGTTAGATTACATTACGTTATTTATGTATATAATGGTCACACGGAGAAATAGAGGCCAACTCGCCAGGAATGTTGTCGAATATTACCACCGAGATGTTAGGTTGGGTTAGGTTAGGTTACATTACGTTATTGATGTATATAAAGATTCCACGAAGACGTAGAGGCCAACTCGCCAGGAATGTTGTCAAATATTACCGCCGAGAGGTTAGGTTGGGTTAGGTTATGTTATATTACGTTATTGATGTATATAAACGTTCCACGGAAACGTAGAGGCCAACTCGCCAGGAATGTTGTCAAATATTACGACCGAGAGGTTAGGTTGGGTTAGGTTAGGTTACATTACGTTATTTATGTATATAATGGTCACACGGAGAATTAGAGGCCATCTCGCCAGGAATGTTGTCAAATATTACCGCCGAGATGTTAGGTTGGGTTAGGTTAGGTTAGAATTACGTTATTTATGTACATAATGGTCACACGGAGATGTAGAGGCTAACTCGCCAGGAATGTTGTCAAATATTACCGCCGAGAGGTTGGGTTGGGTTAGGTTAGGTTACATTACGTTATTTATGTACATAATGGTCACACGGAGATGTAGAGGCCAACTCGCCAGGAATGTTGTCAAATATTACCGCCGAGAGGTTAGGTTGAGTTAGGTTAGGTTACATTACGTTATTTATGTATATAATGGTCACACGGTGAAGTAGAGGCCAACTCGCCAAAAATTTTGTCAAACATTACAGCCGAGAAGTTATGTTGGGTTAGGTTAGGTTACATTACGTTATTTTGTATATAATGGTCACAAGGAGAATTAGAGGCCAACTTGCCAGGAATGTTGTCAAATATTACCGCCGAGAGGTTAGGTTGGGTTAAGTTAGGTTGTATAACGTCATAGACGTATACATTGTTCCCACCGAGAACTACGGGCCGACAAACAAGGAATATGGTTATATGGTACCCCGAGAGGTTAGGTTAGGTTAGGTTAGGTTATATTACGTTACTGATGCATATAATGGTCTCACGGGGAAGTAGAGGCCAACACGCCAGGAATGTTGACAAATATTACCGCCGAGATGTTAGGTTGGGTTAGGTTAGGTTGTATTACGTCATAGACGTATACAGCGTTCCCACCGAGAACTAGGGGCCGACAAACAACGAATTTGGTAAAATGGTTCCCCGAGAGGTTAGTTTGGGTTAGGTTAGTTTACATTACGTTATTGATGTATATAAAGGACCCACGGAGACGTAGAAGCGAACTCGCCAGGAATGTTGTCAAATATTAACGCCGAGAAGTTAGGTGAGGTTAGGTTAAGTTGTATTACGTCATAGACGTATACAGTATTCCCACCGAGAAGTAGGTGCCGACAATCAAGGAATTTGGTTAAATGGTATCCCGAGGGGTTAGATTGGGTTAGGTTAGGTTATATTACGTTACTGACGCATTTGATGTTCCCACGGAGAAGCAGAGGACAACTCGCCAGGAATGTTGTTAAATATTACCGCCGAGAGCTTAGGTTGGGTTAGGTTTTGTTATATTACGTTATTGATGTATATAAAGTGCTCACGGAAACGTAGAGGCCAACTCGCCAGGAATATTGTTAAATATTACCGCCGAGAGGTTAGGTTGGGTTAGATTAGGTTATATAACGTTATTTATGTATATAAAGGTCTCGCGGAGACGTAGAGGCCAGCCCGCCAGGAATGTTGATAGATATTACTGCCGAGACGTTAGGTTAGGTTAGGTTATGTTATATTACGTTATTGACGTATATAAATGTCCCACGGAGGCGTAGAGGCCAACTCGCCAGGAATGTTATCAGATGTTACCGCCGAGATGTTAGGTTGGGTTAGGTTAGGTTTTATTACGTCATAGACGTATACAGTGTTCCCACCGAGAACTAGGGGCCGACAAACAAGGAATTTGGTTAAATGGTACCCCGAGAGGTTAGTCTGGCTTAAGTTAGGTTACATTACGTTATTGATGTATATAAAGGACCCACGGGGACGTAGAAGCGAACTCGCCAGGAATGTTGCCAAATATTACCGCCGAGAGGTTAGGTTGGGTTAGGTTAGGTTATATTACGTTACTGATGCATATAATGGTCTCACGGTGAAGTAGAGGCCAACACGCCAGGAATGTTGTCAAATATTACCGCCGAGAGGTTAGGTTGGGTTAGGTTAGGTTACATTACGTTATTTGTGTATATAATATTCACACGGAGAAGTAGATGCCAACTCGCCAGGAATGATGTCAAATATAACCGCCGAGAGGTTAGTTTGGTTTGGGTTACGTTATATTACGTTATTGATGTATAAGAAGGTCCCACGGAGACGTAGAGGCCAACTCGCCAGGAATGTTGTCAAATATTACCGCCGAGATGATAGGTTGGGTTAGGTTAGGTTACATTACGTTATTTATGTATATAATGGTCACACGCAGAACTAGAGGCTAACTCGCCAGGGAGGATGTCAAATATTACCGCCGAGAAGTTGGGTTGGGTTAGATTAGGTTACATTACGTTATTTATGTACTAATGGTCACACGGAGCAGTAGAGGCCAACTCGCCAGGAATGTGGTCAAGTAACAACGCCGAGAAGTTGGGTTCGGGTTAGGTTAGGTTAAATTACGTTACTGACGCATATAATGTTCCCACGGAGAAGCAGAGGACAACCCGGCAGGAGTGTTGTCAAATATTACCGCCGAGAGGTTAGGTCCGGTTAGGTGATGTTACATTACGTTACTTATATATATAATGTTCACACGGAGAAGCAGAGGCCAATTCGCCAGGAATGTTGTCAAATATTACCGCCGAGATGTTAGGTTGTGTTAGGTTAAGTTGTATTACGTCATAGACGTATACAGCGTTCCCACCGAGAAGTAGGGGCCGACAATCAAGGAATGTGGTGAAATGGTACCCCGAGAGGTTAGGTTGGGTTAGGAAAGTTTATATTACGTTACTGATGCATATAATGGTTACACGCGGAAGTAAAGGCCAGCACGACAGGAATGTTGTCAAATATTGCCGCCGAGAGGTTAGGTTCGGATAGGTTAGGTTACATTACGTTATTTATGTATATAATGGTCACACGGAGAAGTAGAGGCCAACTCGCCAGGAATGATGTCAAATATTACCGCCGAGAGGTAAGTTTGGGTTAGGTTAGGTTACATTACGTTATTGATGTATATAAAGGACCCACGGAGACGAAGAAGCGAACTCGCCATGAATGTTGTCAAATATTACCGCCGAGAAGTTAGGTTGGGCTAGGTTAGGTTACATTACGTTATTTATGTACTAATGGTCACACGGAGCAGTAGAGGCCAACTCGCCAGGAATGTTGTCAAGTAACAACGCCGAGAAGTTGTGTTCGGGTTAGGTTAGGTTAAATTACGTTACTGACGCATATAATGTTCCCACGGAGAAGCAGAGGACAACCCGGCAGGAGTGTTGTCAAATATTACCGCCGAGAGGTTAGGTCGGGTTAGGTTATGTTACATTACGTTACTTATATATATAATGTTCACACGGAGAAGTAGAGGCCAACTCGCCAGGTATGTTGTCAAATATTACCCCCGAGATGTTAGGTTGGGTTAGGTTAGGTTATATTACGTTACTGACGCATATAATGTTCCCACGGAGAAGCAGAGGCCAACTCGCCAGGAATGTTGTCAAATATTACCCCCGAGATGTTAGTTTGTGTTAAGTTAAGTTGTATTACGTCATAGACGTATACAGCGTTCCCACCGAGAAGTAGGGGCCGACAATCAAGGAATGTGGTGAAATGGTACTCCGAGAGGTTAGGTTGGGTTAGGAAAGGTTATATTACGTTACTGATGCATATAATGGTTACACGCGGAAGTAAAGGCCAGCACGCCAGGAATGTTGTCAAATATTACCGCCGAGAGGTCAGGTTGGGTTAGGTTAGGTTCTATTACGTCACAGAAGTATACAGTGTTCCCACCGAAAACTAGGGGCCGACAAACAAGGAATTTGGTTAAATGGTACCCCGAGAGGTTAGTTTGGATTAGGTTAGTTTACATTACGTTACTGATGTATATAATGGTCCCACGGAGAAGCAGAGGACAACTCGGCAGGAGTGTTGTCAAATACCGCCGAGAAGTTAGTTTGGGTCATGTTAGGTTATATTTCGTTATTGATGTATATAAAGGTCCCACGGAGACGTAGAAGCCAACTCGCCAGGAATGTTGCCAAATATTACCGCCGAGAAGTTAGCTTGGGTTTGGTTAGATTACATTACGTTATTTATGTATATAATGGTCACACGGAGAAATAGAGGCCAACTCGCCAGGAATGTTGTCGAATATTACCACCGAGATGTTAGGTTGGGTTAGGTTAGGTTACATTACGTTATTGATGTATATAAAGATTCCACGAAGACGTAGAGGCCAACTCGCCAGGAATGTTGTCAAATATTACCGCCGAGAGGTTAGGTTGGGTTAGGTTATGTTATATTACGTTATTGATGTATATAAACGTTCCACGGAAACGTAGAGGCCAACTCGCCAGGAATGTTGTCAAATATTACGACCGAGAGGTTAGGTTGGGTTAGGTTAGGTTACATTACGTTATTTATGTATATAATGGTCACACGGAGAATTAGAGGCCATCTCGCCAGGAATGTTGTCAAATATTACCGCCGAGATGTTAGGTTGGGTTAGGTTAGGTTATATTACGTTATTGATGTATATAATGGTCACACGGAAATGATGAGGCCAACTCGCCAGGAATGTTGTCAAATATTACCGCCGAGAGGTAAGGTTGGGTTAGGTTATGTTACATTACGTTATTGATGTACATGAAGGTCCCACGGAGACGTAGAGGCCAACTCGCCAAAAATTTTGTCAAACATTAGAGCCGAGAAGTTATGTTGGGTTAGGTTAGGTTACATTACGTTATTTTGTATATAATGGTCACAAGGAGAATTAGAGGCCAACTTGCCAGGAATGTTGTCAAATATTACCGCCGAGAGGTTAGGTTGGGTTAAGTTAGGTTGTATAACGTCATAGACGTATACAGTGTTCCCACCGAGAACTACGGGCCGACAAACAAGGAATATGGTTATATGGTACCCCGAGAGGTTAGGTTAGGTTAGGTTAGGTTATATTACGTTACTGATGCATATAATGGTCTCACGGGGAAGTAGAGGCCAACACGCCAGGAATGTTGACAAATATTACCGCCGAGAGGTTAGGTTGGGTTAGGTTAGGTTGTATTACGTCATAGACGTATACAGCGTTCCCACCGAGAACTAGGGGCCGACAAACAACGAATTTGGTAAAATGGTTCCCCGAGAGGTTAGTTTGGGTTAGGTTAGTTTACATTACGTTATTGATGTATATAAAGGACCCACGGAGACGTAGAAGCGAACTCGCCAGGAATGTTGTCAAATATTACCGCCGAGAAGTTAGGTGAGGTTAGGTTAAGTTGTATTACGTCATAGACGTATACAGTATTCCCACCGAGAAGTAGGTGCCGACAATCAAGGAATTTGGTTAAATGGTATCCCGAGGGGTTAGATTGGGTTAGGTTAGGTTATATTACGTTACTGACGCATTTGATGTTCCCACGGAGAAGCAGAGGACAACTCGCCAGGAATGTTGTTAAATATTACCGCCGAGAGCTTAGGTTGGGTTAGGTTTTGTTATATTACGTTATTGATGTATATAAAGTGCTCACGGAAACGTAGAGGCCAACTCGCCAGGAATATTGTTAAATATTACCGCCGAGAGGTTAGGTTGGGTTAGATTAGGTTATATAACGTTATTTATGTATATAAAGGTCTCGCGGAGACGTAGAGGCCAGCCCGCCAGGAATGTTGATAGATATTACTGCCGAGACGTTAGGTTAGGTTAGGTTATGTTATATTACGTTATTGACGTATATAAATGTCCCACGGAGGCGTAGAGGCCAACTCGCCAGGAATGTTATCAGATGTTACCGCCGAGATGTTAGGTTGGGTTAGGTTAGGTTTTATTACGTCATAGACGTATACAGTGTTCCCACCGAGAACTAGGGGCCGACAAACAAGGAATTTGGTTAAATGGTACCCCGAGAGGTTAGTCTGGCTTAAGTTAGGTTACATTACGTTATTGATGTATATAAAGGACCCACGGGGACGTAGAAGCGAACTCGCCAGGAATGTTGCCAAATATTACCGCCGAGAGGTTAGGTTGGGTTAGGTTAGGTTATATTACGTTACTGATGCATATAATGGTCTCACGGTGAAGTAGAGGCCAACACGCCAGGAATGTTGTCAAATATTACCGCCGAGAGGTTAGGTTCGGTTAGGTTAGGTTACATTACGTTATTTGTGTATATAATATTCACACGGAGAAGTAGATGCCAACTCGCCAGGAATGATGTCAAATATAACCGCCGAGAGGTTAGTTTGGTTTGGGTTACGTTATATTACGTTATTGATGTATAAGAAGGTCCCACGGAGACGTAGAGGCCAACTCGCCAGGAATGTTGTCAAATATTACCGCCGAGATGATAGGTTGGGTTAGGTTAGGTTACATTACGTTATTTATGTATATAATGGTCACACGCAGAACTAGAGGCTAACTCGCCAGGGAGGATGTCAAATATTACCGCCGAGAAGTTGGGTTGGGTTAGATTAGGTTACATTACGTTATTTATGTACTAATGGTCACACGGAGCAGTAGAGGCCAACTCGCCAGGAATGTGGTCAAGTAACAACGCCGAGAAGTTGGGTTCGGGTTAGGTTAGGTTAAATTACGTTACTGACGCATATAATGTTCCCACGGAGAAGCAGAGGACAACCCGGCAGGAGTGTTGTCAAATATTACCGCCGAGAGGTTAGGTCCGGTTAGGTGATGTTACATTACGTTACTTATATATATAATGTTCACACGGAGAAGCAGAGGCCAATTCGCCAGGAATGTTGTCAAATATTACCGCCGAGATGTTAGGTTGTGTTAGGTTAAGTTGTATTACGTCATAGACGTATACAGCGTTCCCACCGAGAAGTAGGGGCCGACAATCAAGGAATGTGGTGAAATGGTACCCCGAGAGGTTAGGTTGGGTTAGGAAAGTTTATATTACGTTACTGATGCATATAATGGTTACACGCGGAAGTAAAGGCCAGCACGACAGGAATGTTGTCAAATATTACCGCCGAGAGGTTAGGTTCGGATAGGTTAGGTTACATTACGTTATTTATGTATATAATGGTCACACGGAGAAGTAGAGGCCAACTCGCCAGGAATGATGTCAAATATTACCGCCGAGAGGTAAGTTTGGGTTAGGTTAGGTTACATTACGTTATTGATGTATATAAAGGACCCACGGAGACGAAGAAGCGAACTCGCCATGAATGTTGTCAAATATTACCGCCGAGAAGTTAGGTTGGGCTAGGTTAGGTTACATTACGTTATTTATGTACTAATGGTCACACGGAGCAGTAGAGGCCAACTCGCCAGGAATGTTGTCAAGTAACAACGCCGAGAAGTTGTGTTCGGGTTAGGTTAGGTTAAATTACGTTACTGACGCATATAATGTTCCCACGGAGAAGCAGAGGACAACCCGGCAGGAGTGTTGTCAAATATTACCGCCGAGAGGTTAGGTCGGGTTAGGTTATGTTACATTACGTTACTTATATATATAATGTTCACACGGAGAAGTAGAGGCCAACTCGCCAGGTATGTTGTCAAATATTACCCCCGAGATGTTAGGTTGGGTTAGGTTAGGTTATATTACGTTACTGACGCATATAATGTTCCCACGGAGAAGCAGAGGCCAACTCGCCAGGAATGTTGTCAAATATTACCCCCGAGATGTTAGTTTGTGTTAAGTTAAGTTGTATTACGTCATAGACGTATACAGCGTTCCCACCGAGAAGTAGGGGCCGACAATCAAGGAATGTGGTGAAATGGTACTCCGAGAGGTTAGGTTGGGTTAGGAAAGGTTATATTACGTTACTGATGCATATAATGGTTACACGCGGAAGTAAAGGCCAGCACGCCAGGAATGTTGTCAAATATTACCGCCGAGAGGTCAGGTTGGGTTAGGTTAGGTTCTATTACGTCACAGAAGTATACAGTGTTCCCACCGAAAACTAGGGGCCGACAAACAAGGAATTTGGTTAAATGGTACCCCGAGAGGTTAGTTTGGATTAGGTTAGTTTACATTACGTTACTGATGTATATAATGGTCCCACGGAGAAGCAGAGGACAACTCGGCAGGAGTGTTGTCAAATACCGCCGAGAAGTTAGTTTGGGTCATGTTAGGTTATATTTCGTTATTGATGTATATAAAGGTCCCACGGAGACGTAGAAGCCAACTCGCCAGGAATGTTGCCAAATATTACCGCCGAGAAGTTAGCTTGGGTTTGGTTAGATTACATTACGTTATTTATGTATATAATGGTCACACGGAGAAATAGAGGCCAACTCGCCAGGAGTGTTGTCGAATATTACCACCGAGATGTTAGGTTGGGTTAGGTTAGGTTACATTACGTTATTGATGTATATAAAGATTCCACGAAGACGTAGAGGCCAACTCGCCAGGAATGTTGTCAAATATTACCGCCGAGAGGTTAGGTTGGGTTAGGTTATGTTATATTACGTTATTGATGTATATAAACGTTCCACGGAAACGTAGAGGCCAACTCGCCAGGAATATTGTCAAATATTACGACCGAGAGGTTAGGTTGGGTTAGGTTAGGTTACATTACGTTATTTATGTATATAATGGTCACACGGAGAATTAGAGGCCATCTCGCCAGGAATGTTGTCAAATATTACCGCCGAGATGTTAGGTTGGGTTAGGTTAGGTTATATTACGTTATTGATGTATATAATGGTCACACGGAAATGATGAGGCCAACTCGCCAGGAATGTTGTCAAATATTACCGCCGAGAGGTAAGGTTGGGTTAGGTTATGTTACATTACGTTATTGATGTACATGAAGGTCCCACGGAGACGTAGAGGCCAACTCGCCAAAAATTTTGTCAAACATTAGAGCCGAGAAGTTATGTTGGGTTAGGTTAGGTTACATTACGTTATTTTGTATATAATGGTCACAAGGAGAATTAGAGGCCAACTTGCCAGGAATGTTGTCAAATATTACCGCCGAGAGGTTAGGTTGGGTTAAGTTAGGTTGTATAACGTCATAGACGTATACAGTGTTCCCACCGAGAACTACGGGCCGACAAACAAGGAATATGGTTATATGGTACCCCGAGAGGTTAGGTTAGGTTAGGTTAGGTTATATTACGTTACTGATGCATATAATGGTCTCACGGGGAAGTAGAGGCCAACACGCCAGGAATGTTGACAAATATTACCGCCGAGAGGTTAGGTTGGGTTAGGTTAGGTTGTATTACGTCATAGACGTATACAGCGTTCCCACCGAGAACTAGGGGCCGACAAACAACGAATTTGGTAAAATGGTTCCCCGAGAGGTTAGTTTGGGTTAGGTTAGTTTACATTACGTTATTGATGTATATAAAGGACCCACGGAGACGTAGAAGCGAACTCGCCAGGAATGTTGTCAAATATTACCGCCGAGAAGTTAGGTGAGGTTAGGTTAAGTTGTATTACGTCATAGTCGTATACAGTATTCCCACCGAGAAGTAGGTGCCGACAATCAAGGAATTTGGTTAAATGGTATCCCGAGGGGTTAGATTGGGTTAGGTTAGGTTATATTACGTTACTGACGCATATGATGTTCCCACGGAGAAGCAGAGGACAACTCGCCAGGAATGTTGTTAAATATTACCGCCGAGAGCTTAGGTTGGGTTAGGTTTTGTTATATTACGTTATTGATGTATATAAAGTGCTCACGGAAACGTAGAGGCCAACTCGCCAGGAATGTTGTTAAATATTACCGCCGAGAGGTTAGGTTGGGTTAGATTAGGTTATATAACGTTATTTATGTATATAAAGGTCTCGCGGAGACGTAGAGGCCAACTCGCCAAAAATTTTGTCAAACATTACAGCCGAGAAGTTATGTTGGGTTAGGTTAGGTTACATTACGTTATTTTGTATATAATGGTCACAAGGAGAATTAGAGGCCAACTCGCCAGGAATGTTATCAGATGTTACCGCCGAGATGTTAGGTTGGGTTAGGTTAGGTTTTATTACGTCATAGACGTATACAGTGTTCCCACCGAGAACTAGGGGCCGACAAACAAGGAATTTGGTTAAATGGTACCCCGAGAGGTTAGTCTGGCTTAAGTTAGGTTACATTACGTTATTGATGTATATAAAGGACCCACGGGGACGTAGAAGCGAACTCGCCAGGAATGTTGCCAAATATTACCGCCGAGAGGTTAGGTTGGGTTAGGTTAGGTTATATTACGTAACTGATGCATATAATGGTCTCACGGTGAAGTAGAGGCCAACACGCCAGGAATGTTGTCAAATATTACCGCCGAGAGGTTAGGTTGGGTTCGGTTATGTTATATTACGTTACTGACGCATATAATGTTCCCACGGAGAAGCAGACGACAACTCGGCAGGAGTGTTGTCAAATATTACCGGCGAGATGTTAGGTTGGAATCGGTTAGGTTACATTACGTTATTTACGTATATAATGGTCACACGGAAAAGTA
Organism: Xylocopa violacea; assembly: GCA_963969225.1. Lineage (NCBI taxonomy): Eukaryota > Metazoa > Arthropoda > Insecta > Hymenoptera > Apidae > Xylocopa > Xylocopa violacea. The sequence goes on from CAXAJV010000378.1 coordinate 28,998, forward strand.
GAGGCTAACTCGCCAGGAATGATGTCAAATATTACCGCCGAGAGGTAAGTTTTGGTTAGGTTATTTTACATTACGTTATTAATGTATATAATGGTCTCACGGGGAAGTAGAATCCAACACGCCAGGAATGTTGACAAATATTACCGCTGAGACGTTATGTTGAGTTATGTTAGGTTACATTACGTTATTTATGTATATAATGGTCCCACGGAGACGTAGAGGCCAATTCGCCAGGAATGTTTTCAAATGTTACCGCCGAGAGGTTAGGTTGGGTTAGGTTAGGTTTTATTACGTCATAGACGTATGCAGTGTTCCCACCGAGAACTAGGGGCCGACAAACAAGGAATTTGGTAAAATGGTTCCCCGAGAGGTTAGTTTGGATTAGGTTAGGTTCAATTACGTTATTGATGTATATAAAGGTCCCACGGAGACATAGAGGGCAACTTGCCAGGAATGTTGTAAAATATTTCCGCCGAGATGATAGAGTGGGTTAGGTTAGGTTGTATTACGTTATTCACGTATATAAACGTCCCACGGAGACGTAGAGGCCAACTCGCCAGGAATGTTGTCAAATATTAATGCCGAGATGATAGGTTGGGTTAGGTTAGGTTATATTACGTTATTCACGTATATAAATGTCCCACGGAGACGTAGAGGCCAACTCGCCAGGAATGTTGTCAAATATAACCGCCGAGGAGATAGCTTGGTCTGAGTTAGGTTATATTACGTTATTGATGTATATAAAGTTTCCACGGAGACGTGGAGGCCTACTCGCCAGGAATGTTGTCAAATATTACATCCGAGATATTAGGTTTCCTTAGGTTAGGATATACAACGTTATAGACATATATAATGTCCCCACCGAGATGTAGGCGCCGACACGGCAGGAATGTTGTAAATTAATACATCCGAGGTGTTAGGTTGCCTTAGGTTAGGATATATAACGTTATAGACGTATATAATGTTCCCACCGAGAGGTAGGGAACGGTATGCCAGGAATATTGTAAAATATTACATCCGAGATGTTAGGTTGCCTTAGGTTGGGATACATAACGTTATAGACGTATATGATGTTCCCACCGAGAAGTAGAGGCCGACTCGCCAGGAATGTTGTCAAATATTACACCCGAGATGTTAGGTTTCCTTAGGTTAGGATATACAACGTTATAGACGTATATAATGTCCCCACCGAGATGTAGGCGCCGACAGGCCAGGAATGTTGTAAAATATTACATCCGAAGTGTTAGGATGCCTCAGGTTAGCATATATAACGTTATTGATGTATATAATCTTCCCACCGAGAAGTAGCGGCCGACAAGCCAGGAACCTTGTCAAATATTACATCCGAGATGTTATTTTTCCTTACGTTAGGATATACAACGATATAGACGTATATAATGTCCCCACCGAGATGTAGGCGCCGACAGGCCAGGAATGTTGTAAAATATTACATCCGAATTGTTAGGATGCCTCAGGTTAGCATATATAACGTTATTGATGTATATAATGTTCCCACCGAGAAGTAGCGGCCGACAAGCCAGGAACCTTGTCAAATATTACATCCGAGATGATATTTTTCCTTAGGTTAGGATATACAACGTTATAGACGTATATAATGTCCCCACCGCGAAATAGGGGCCGACACGCCAGGAATGTTGTAAAATGTTACAGCCGAGATGTTATGTTGCCTTAGGTTAGGATATATAGCGTTATAGACGTATATAATGTTCCCACAGAAAACTACGGGCCGTCACGACAGAAATGTTGTAAAATATTACATCCGAGATGTTAGGTTACCTTAGGCTAGGATATACAACGTCATAGACATATATGATGTTCCCACCGAGATGTAGGGGCCGACACCCCAGGAATGTTGTAAAATATCCGAGGTGTTAGGATGCCTCAGGTTTTGGTATATAACGTTATAGACGTATATGATGTTCCCACCGAGAAGTAGAGGCCGACACGCCAGGAATGTTGTCAAATACTACATCCGAGGTGTTAGGTTGCCGAAGGTTAGGATATACAATGTTATAGACGTATATAATGTTCCCACTAAGAAGTAGGGACCGACATGCCAGGAATGTTGTAAAATATTACATCCGAGATGTTAGGTTGCCTTAGGTTAGGATATACAACGTTATAGACGTTTATAATGTCCCCACCGAGATGTAGGCGCCGACACGGCAGGAATGTTGTACAATATTACATCCGAGGTGTTAGGTTGCCTTAGGTTGGGATATATAACGTTATAGACGTATATAATGTTCCCACCGAGAAGTAGGGCCCGACACGCCAGGAATGTTGTAAAATATTACACCCGAGATGATAGGTATCCTTAGGTTAGGATATATAACGTTATAGACGTATATAATGTTCCCACTAAGAAGTAGGGACCGACATGCCAGGAATGTTGTAAAATATTACATCCGAGATGTTAGGTTGCCTTAGGTTAGGATATACAACGTTATAGACGTTTATAATGTCCCCACCGAGATGTAGGCGCCGAAAGGCCAGGAATGTTGTAAAATATTACATCCGAAGTGTTAGGATGCCTCAGGTTAGCATATATAACGTTATCGATGTATATAATGTTCCCACCGAGAAGTAGCGGCCGTCAAGCCAGGAACGTTGTCAAATATTACATCCGAGATGTTATTTTTCCTTAGGTTAGGATACACACCGATATAGACGTTTATAATGTCCCCACCGAGATGTAGGCGCCGACACGGCAGGAATGTTGTAAAATATTACATCCGAGGTGTTAGGTTGCCTTAGGTTGGGATACATAACGTTATAGACGTATATGATGTTCCCACCGAGAAGTAGCGGCCGACAAGCCAGGAACCTTGTCAAATATTACATCCGAGATGTTATTTTTCCTTAGGTTAGGATATACAACGATATAGACGTATATAATGTCCCCGCCGAGATGTAGGCCCCGACGGGCCAGGAATGTTGTAAAATATTACATCCGAAGTGTTAGGATGCCTCAGGTTAGCATGTATAACGTTATTGATGTATATAATGTTCCCACCGAGAAGTAGCGGCCGACAAGCCAGGAACCTTGTCAAATATTACATCCGAGATGTTATTTTTCCTTAGGTTAGGATATACAACGTTATAGACGTATATAATGTCCCCACCGCGAAATAGGGGCCGACACGCCAGGGATGTTGTAAAATGTTACAGCCGAGATGTTATGTTGCCTTAGGTTAGGATATATAACGTTATAGACGTATATAATGTTCCCACAGAAAACTACGGACCGTCACGACAGAAATGTTTTAAAATATTACATCCGAGATGTTAGGTATCCTTAGGTTAGGATATATAACGTTATAGACGTATATGATGTTCCCACCGAGAAGTAGAGGCCGACACCCCAGGAATGTTGTAAAATATCCGAGGTGTTAGGATGCCTCAGGTTTTGGTATATAACGTTATAGACGTATATGATGTTCCCACCGAGAAGTAGAGGCCGACACGCCCGGAATGTTGTCAAATACTACATCCGAGGTGTTAGGTTGCCGAAGGTTGGGATATACAATGTTATAGACGTATATAATGTTCCCACTAAGAAGTGGGGACCGACATGCCAGGAATGTTGTAAAATATTACATCCGAGATGTTAGGTTGCCTTAGGTTAGGATATACAACGTTATAGACGTTTATAATGTCCCCACCGAGATGAAGGCGCCGACACGGCAGGAATGTTGTAAAATATTACATCCGAGGTGTTAGGTTGCCTTAGGTTGGGATATATAACGTTATAGACGTATATAATGTTCCCACCGAGAAGTAGGGCCCGACACGCCAGGAATGTTGTAAAATATTACACCCGAGATGTTAGGTATCCTTAGGTTAGGATATATAACGTTATAGACGTATATGATGTTCCCACCGAGAAGTAGAGGCCGACACGCCAGGAATGTTGTATAATATTAAATCCGAGATGTTAGGTTGCCTTAGGTTAGGATATACAACGATATAGACGTTTATAATGTCCCCACCGAGATGTAGCCGCCGACACGCCAGGAATATTGTAAAATATTACATCCGACTTGTTAGGATGCCTCAGGTTAGCATATATAACGTTATTGATGTATATAATGTTCCCACCGAGAAGTAGCGGCCGACAAGCCAGGAATTTTGTCAAATATTACATCCGAGATATTAGGTTTCCTTAGGTTAGGATATACAACGTTATAGACGTTTATAATGTCCCCACCGAGATGTTGGGCCCGACACGGCAGGAATGTTGTAAAATATTACATCCGAGGTGTTAGGATGCCTCAGGCTAGGATATATAACGTTATAGTCGTATATAATGTTCCCACCGAGAGGTAGGGAACGGTATGCCAGGAATATTGTAAAATATTACATCCGAGATGTTAGGTTGCCTTAGGTTGGGATACATAACGTTATAGACGTATGTGATGTTCCCACCGAGAAGTAGAGGCCGACACGCCAGGAATGTTGTCAAATATTACATCCGAGATGTTAGGTTTCCTTAGGTTAGGATATACAACGTTATAGACGTATATAATGTCCCCACCGAGATGTAGGCGCCGACAGGCCAGGAATGTTGTAAAATATTACATCCGAAGTGTTAGGATGCCTCAGGTTAGTATATATAACGTTATTGATGTATATAATGTTCCCACCGAGAAGTAGCGGCCGACAAGCCAGGAACCTTGTCAAGTATTACATCCGAGATGTTATTTTTCCTTAGGTTAGGATATACAGCGATATAGACGTTTATAATGTCCCCACCGAGATGTAGGCGCCGACACGGCAGGAATGTTGTAAAATATTACATCCGAGGTGTTAGGTTGCCTTAGGTTGGAATATATAACGTTATAAACGTATATAATGTTCCCACAGAAAACTACGGGCCGTCACGACAGAAATGTTGTAAAATATTACATGCGAGGTGTTAGGTTGCCTTAGGTTAGGATATACAACGTCATAGACGTTTATGATGTTCCCACCGAGAGGTAGGGGCCCTCACGACAGGAATGTTGTCAAATATTAGTTCTGAGATGTCAGGTTCCCCGCAGGTTAGTATATACAACGTTATAGGCGAATATAATGTCCCCACCGAGAAGTAGCGACCAACAGGCCAGGAGCGTTTTCAAATATTACATCCGAGATGTTAGGTTTCCTTAGGTCAGCATATACAACGTTATAGACGTATATAATGTTCCCACCGAGAAGTAGGGCCCTACATGCCAGGAATGTTGCAAAATATTAAATCCGAGATGTTAGGTTGCCTTAGGTTAGGATATATAACGTTATAGACGTATATAATGTTCCCACCGAGAAGTAGCGGCCGACAAGCCAGGAACCTTGTCAAATATTACATCCGAGATGTTATTTTTCCTTACGTTAGGATATACAACGTTATAGACGTATATAATGTCCCCACCGAGATGTAGGCGCCGACAGGCCAGGAATGTTGTCAAATACTACATCCGAGGTGTTAGGTTGCCGAAGGTTAGGATATATAACGTTATAGACGTATATAATGTTCCCACCGAGCAGTAGAGGCCGACACGGGAGGAATATTGTCAAATATTACATGCGAGATGTTAGGTTTCCTTAGTTTAGGATATACAACGTTATAGACGTTTATAATGTCCCCACCGAGATGTAGGCGCCGACACGCCAGGAATGTTGTAACATATTACATCCGAGGTGTTAGGATGCCTCAGGCTAGGATATATAACGTTATAGACGTATATAATGTTCCCACCGCGAGGTAGGGAACGGTATGCCAGGAATATTGTAAAATATTACATCCGAGATGTTAGGTTGCCTTAGGTTGGGATACATAACGTTATAGACGTATATGATGTTCCCACCGAGAAGTAGAGGCCGACACGCCAGGAATGTTGTCAAATACTACATTCGAGATGTTAGGTTTCCTTAGGTTAGGATATACAACGTTATAGACATATATAATGTCCCCACCGAGATGTAGGCGCCGACAGGCCAGGAATGCTGTAAAATATTACATCCGAAGTGTTAGGATGCCTCAGGTTAGCATATATAACGTTATTGATGTATATAATGTTCCCACCGAGAAGTAGCGGCCGACAAGCCAGGAACGTTGTCAAATATTACATCCGAGATGTTATTTTTCCTTAGGTTAGGATATACAACGATATAGACGTTTATAATGTTCCCACCGAGAAGTAGGGCCCGACACGCCAGGAATGTTGTAAAATATTACACCCGAGATGTTATTTTTCCTTAGGTTAGGATATACAACGATATAGACGTTTATAATGTCCCCACCGAGATGTAGGCGCCGACACGGCAGGAATGTTGTAAAATATTACATCCGAGGTGTTAGGTTGCCTTAGGTTGGAATATATAACGTTATAGAAGTATATAATGTTCCCACAGAAAACTACGGGCCGTCACGACAGAAATGTTGTAAAATATTACATCCGAGATGTTAGGTTACCTTAGGTTAGGATATACAACGTCATAGACATATATGATGTTCCCCCCGAGAAGTAGCGGCCGACACGCCAGTAATGTTGTGAAATATTACACCCGAGATGTTAGGTATCCTTAGGTTACGATATATAATGTTATAGACGTATATAATGTCCCCACCGAGATGTAGGCGCCGACAGGCCAGGAATGTTGTCAAATACTACATCCGAGGTGTTAGGTTGCCGAAGGTTAGGATATACAATGTTATAGACGTATATAATGTTCCCACTAAGAAGTAGGGCCCGACACGCCAGGAATGTTGTAAAATATTACACCCGAGATGTTAGGTTTCCTTAGGTTAGGATATACAACGTTATAGACGTTTATAATGTCCCCACCGAGATGTAGGCGCCGACACGGCAGGAATGTTGTAAAATATTACATCCGAGGTGTTAGGATGCCTCAGGCTAGGATATATAACGTTATAGACGTATATAATGTTCCCACCGAGAGGTAGGGAACGGTATGCCAGGAATATTGTAAAATATTACATCCGAGATGTTAGGTTGCCTTAGGTTGGGATACGTAACGTTATAGACGTATATGATGTTCCCACCGAGAAGTAGAGGCCGACACGCCAGGAGTGTTGTCAAATATTACATCCGAGATGTTAGGTTTCCTTAGGTTAGGATATACAACGTTATAGACGTATATAATGTCCCCATCGAGATGTAGGCGCCGACAGGCCAGGAATGTTGTAAAATATTACATCCGAAGTGTTAGGATGCCTCAGGTTAGCATATATAACGTTATTGATGTATATAATGTTCCCACCGAGAAGTAGCGGCCGACAAGCCAGGAACCTTGTCAAGTATTACATCCGAGGTGTTATTTTTCCTTAGGTTAGGATATACAACGATATAGACGTTTATAATGTCCCCACCGAGATGTAGGCGCCGACACGGCAGGAATGTTGTAAAATGTTACAGCCGAGATGTTATATTGCCTTAGGTTAGGATATATAACGTTATAGACGTATATAATGTTCCCACCGAGAAGTAGCGGCCGACAAGCCAGGAACCTTGTCAAATATTACATCCGAGATGTTATTTTTCCTTACGTTAGGATATACAACGTTATAGACGTATATAATGTCCCCACCGCGAAATAGGGGCCGACACGCCAGGAATGTTGTAAAATGTTACAGCCGAGATGTTATGTTGCCTTAGGTTAGGATATATAGCGTTATAGACGTATATAATGTTCCCACAGAAAACTACGGGCCGTCACGACAGAAATGTTGTAAAATATTACATCCGAGATGTTAGGTTACCTTAGGCTAGGATATACAACGTCATAGACATATATGATGTTCCCACCGAGATGTAGGGGCCGACACCCCAGGAATGTTGTAAAATATCCGAGGTGTTAGGATGCCTCAGGTTTTGGTATATAACGTTATAGACGTATATGATGTTCCCACCGAGAAGTAGAGGCCGACACGCCAGGAATGTTGTCAAATACTACATCCGAGGTGTTAGGTTGCCGAAGGTTAGGATATACAATGTTATAGACGTATATAATGTTCCCAATAAGAAGTAGGGCCCGACATGCCAGGAATGTTGTAAAATATTACACCCGAGATGTTAGGTATCCTTAGGTTAGGATATATAACGATATAGACGTATATGATGTTCCCACCGAGAAGTAGAGGCGGACACGCCAGGAATGTTGTAAAATATTAAATCCGAGACGTTAGGTTTCCTTAGGTTAGGATATACAACGTTATAGACGTTTATAATGTCCCCACCGAGATGTAGCCCCCGACACGCCAGGAATGTTGTAAAATATTACATCCGAGGTGTTAGGTCGCCTTAGGTTGGGATATATAACGTTATAGACGTATATAATGTTCCCACGGAGCAGCAGAGGCCGACAAGCCAGGAATTTTGTCAAATATTACATGCGAGATGTTAGGTTTCCTTAGGTTAGTATATACAACGTTATAGACGTTTATAATGTCCCCACCGAGATGTAGGCGCCGACACGGCAGGAATGTTGTAAAATATTACATCCGAGGTGTTAGGATGCCTCAGGCTAGGATATATAACGTCATAGACGTATATAATGTTCCCACCGAGTGGTAGGGAACGGTATGCCAGGAATATTGTAAAATATTACATCCGAGATGCTAGGTTGCCTTAGGTTGGGATACGTAACGTTATAGACGTATATGATGTTCCCACCGAGAAGTAGAGGCCGACACGCCAGGAATGTTGTCAAATATTACATCCGAGGTGTTAGGTTGCCGAAGGTTAGGATATACAACGTTATAGACGTATATAATGTTCCCACTAAGAAGTAGGGACCGAGATGCCAGGAATGTGTTCGGTTGCCGAAGGTTAGGATATACAACGTTATAGACGTATATAATGTTCCCACTACGAAGTAGGGACCGAGATGCCAGGAATGTTGTAAAATATTACATCCGAGATGTTAGGTTGCCTTAGGTTAGGATATACAACGTTATAGACGTTTATAATGTCCCCACCGAGATGTAGCCGCCGACACGCCAGGAATGTTGTAAAATATTACATCCGACTTGTTAGGATGCCGCAGGTTAGCATATATAACGTTATTGATATATATATAATGTTCCCACCGAGAAGTAGCGGCCGACAAGCCAGGAACGTTGTGATATATTACTTCCGAGATCTTATTTTTCCTTAGGTTAGGATATACAACGATATGGCCGTTTATAATGTCCCCACCGAGATGTAGGCGCCGACACGGCAGGAATGTTGTAAAATATTACATCCGGGGTGTTAGGATGCCTCAGGCTAGGATATATAACGTTATATACGTATATAAGATTCCCACCGAGAAGTAGGGAACGGTATGCCCGGAATATTTAAAATATTACATCCGAGATGTTAGGTTGCCTTAGGTTGGGATACATAACGTTATAGACGTATATGATGTTCCCACCGAGAAGTAGAGGCCGACACGCCAGGAATGTTGTCAAATATTACATCCGAGATATTAGGTTTCCTTAGGTTAGGATATACAACGTTATAGACGTATATAATGTCCCCACCGAGATGTAGGCGCCGACAGGCCAGGAATGTTGTAAAATATTACATCCGAAGTGTTAGGATGCCTCATGTTAGCATATATAACGTTATTGATGTATATAATTTTCCCACCGAGAAGTAGCGGCCGACAAGCGAGGAACGTTGTCAAATATTACATCCGAGATGTTATTTTTCCTTAGGTTAGGATATACAACGATATAGACGTTTATAATGTCCCCACCGAGATGTAGGCGCCGACACGGCAGGAATGTTGTAAAATATTACATCCGAGGTGTTAGGTCGCCTTAGGTTGGGATATATAACGTTATAGACGTATATAATGTTCCCACCGAGCAGTAGAGGCCGACACGCGACGAATATTGTCAAATATTACATGCGAGATGTTAGGTTTCCTTAGTTTAGGATATACAACGTTATAGACGTTTATAATGTCCCCACCGAGATGTAGGCGCCGACACGGCAGGAATGTTGTAACATATTACATCCGAGGTGTTAGGATGCCTCAGGCTAGGATATATAACGTTATAGACGTATATAATGTTCCCACCGAGAGGTAGGGAACGGTATGCCAGGAATATTGTAAAATATTACATCCGAGATGTTAGGTTGCCTTAGGTTGGGATACATAACGTTATAGACGTATATGATGTTCCCACCGAGAAGTAGAGGCCGACACGCCAGAAATGTTGTCAAATACTACATCCGAGATGTTAGGTTTCCTTAGGTTAGGATATACAACGTTATAGACGTATATAATGTCCCCATCGAGATGTAGGCGCCGACAGGCCAGGAATGTTGTAAAATATTACATCCGAAGTGTTAGGATGCCTCAGGTTAGCATATATAACGTTATTGATGTATATAATGTTCCCACCGAGAAGTAGCGGCCGACAAGCCAGGAACCTTGTCAAGTATTACATCCGAGATGTTATTTTTCCTTAGGTTAGGATATACAACTATATAGACGTTTATAATGTCCCCACCGAGATGTAGGCGCCGACACGGCAGGAATGTTGTAAAATGTTACAGCCGAGATGTTATGTTGCCTTAGGTTAGGATATATAACGTTATAGACGTATATAATGTTCCCACCGAGAAGTAGCGGCCGACAAGCCAGGAACCTTGTCAAATATTACATCCGAGATGTTATTTTTCCTTACGTTAGGATATACAACGTTATAGACGTATATAATGTCCCCACCGCGAAATAGGGGCCGACACGCCAGGAATGTTGTAAAATGTTACAGCCGAGATGTTATGTTGCCTTAGATTAGGATATATAGCGTTATAGACGTATATAATGTTCCCACAGAAAACTACGGGCCGTCACGACAGAAATGTTGTAAAATATTACATCCGAGATGTTAGGTTACCTTAGGCTAGGATATACAACGTCATAGACATATATGATGTTCCCACCGAGATGTAGGGGCCGACACCCCAGGAATGTTGTAAAATATCCGAGGTGTTAGGATGCCTCAGGTTTTGGTATATAACGTTATAGACGTATATGATGTTCCCACCGAAAAGTAGAGGCCGACACGCCAGGAATGTTGTCAAATATTACATCCGAGGTGTTAGGTTGCCGAAGGTTAGGATATACAACGTTATAGACGTATATAATGTTCCCACTAAGAAGTAGGGACCGAGATGCCAGGAATGTGTTAGGTTGCCGAAGGTTAGGATATACAACGTTATAGACGTATATAATGTTCCCACTAAGAAGTAGGGGCCGAGATGCCAGGAATGTTGTAAAATATTACATCCGAGATGTTAGGTTGCCTTAGGTTAGGATATACAACGTTATAGACGTTTATAATGTCCCCACCGAGATGTAGCCGCCGACACGCCAGGAATGTTGTAAAATATTACATCCGACTTGTTAGGATGCCTCAGGCTAGGATATATAACGTTATATACGTATATAAGATTCCCACCGAGAAGTAGGGAACGGTATGCCCGGAATATTTAAAATATTACATCCGAGATGTTAGGTTGCCTTAGGTTGGGATACATAACGTTATAGACGTATATGATGTTCCCACCGAGAAGTAGAGGCCGACACGCCAGAAATGTTGTCAAATATTACATCCGAGATATTAGGTTTCCTTAGGTTAGGATATACAACGTTATAGACGTATATAATGTCCCCACCGAGATGTAGGCGCCGACAGGCCAGGAATGTTGTAAAATATTACATCCGAAGTGTTAGGATGCCTCATGTTAGCATATATAACGTTATTGATGTATATAATTTTCCCACCGAGAAGTAGCGGCCGACAAGCGAGGAACGTTGTCAAATATTACATCCGAGATGTTATTTTTCCTTAGGTTAGGATATACAACGATATAGACGTTTATAATGTTCCCACCGAGAAGTAGCGGCCGACAAGCCAGGAACCTTGTCAAGTATTACAACCGAGATGTTATTTTTCCTTAGGTTAGGATATACAACGATATAGACGTTTATAATGTCCCCACCGAGATGTATGCGCCGACACGGCAGGAATGTTGTAAAATGTTACAGCCGAGATGTTATGTTGCCTTAGGTTAGGATATATAACGTTATAGACGTATATAATGTTCCCACCGAGAAGTAGCGGCCGACAAGCCAGGAACCTTGTCAAATATTACATCCGAGATGTTATTTTTCCTTACGTTAGGATATACAACGTTATAGACGTATATAATGTCCCCACCGCGAAATAGGGGCCGACACGGCAGGAATGTTGTAAAATGTTACAGCCGAGATGTTATGTTGCCTTACGTTAGGATATATAGCGTTATAGACGTATATAATGTTCCCACAGAAAACTACGGGCCGTCACGACAGAAATGTTGTAAAATATTACATCCGAGATGTTAGGTTACATTAGGCTAGGATATACAACGTCATAGACATATATGATGTTCCCACCGAGATGTAGGGGCCGACACCCCAGGAATGTTGTAAAATATCCGAGGTGTTAGGATGCCTCAGGTTTTGGTATATAACGTTATAGACGTATATGATGTTCCCACCGAGAAGTAGAGGCCGACACGCCAGGAATGTTGTCAAATATTACATCCGAGGTGTTAGGTTGCCGAAGGTTAGGATATACAACGTTATAGACGTATATAATGTTCCCACTAAGAAGTAGGGACCGAGATGCCAGGAATGTGTTAGGTTGCCGAAGGTTAGGATATACAACGTTATAGACGTATATAATGTTCCCACTAAGAAGTAGGGACCGAGATGCCAGGAATGTTGTAAAATATTACATCCGAGATGTTAGGTTGCCTTAGGTTAGGATATACAACGTTATAGACGTTTATAATGTCCCCACCGAGATGTAGCCGCCGACACGCCAGGAATGTTGTAAAATATTACATCCGACTTGTTAGGATGCCTCAGGTTAGCATATATAACGTTATTGATATATATATAATGTTCCCACCGATAAGTAGCGGCCGACAAGCCAGGAACGTTGTGATATATTACTTCCGAGATGTTATTTTTCCTTAGGTTAGGATATACAACGATATGGCCGTTTATAATGTCCCCACCGAGATGTAGGCGCCGACACGGCAGGAATGTTGTAAAATATTACATCCGAGGTGTTAGGATGCCTCAGGCTAGGATATATAACGTTATATACGTATATAAGATTCCCACCGAGAAGTAGGGAACGGTATGCCCGGAATATTTAAAATATTACATCCGAGATGTTAGGTTGCCTTAGGTTGGGATACATAACGTTATAGACGTATATGATGTTCCCACCGAGAAGTAGAGGCCGACACGCCAGGAATGTTGTCAAATATTACATCCGAGATATTAGGTTTCCTTAGGTTAGGATATACAACGTTATAGACGTATATAATGTCCCCACCGAGATGTAGGCGCCGACAGGCCAGGAATGTTGTAAAATATTACATCCGAAGTGTTAGGATGCCTCATGTTAGCATATATAACGTTATTGATGTATATAATTTTCCCACCGAGAAGTAGCGGACGACAAGCGAGGAACGTTGTCAAATATTACATCCGAGATGTTATTTTTCCTTAGGTTAGGATATACAACGATATAGACGTTTATAATGTCCCCACCGAGATGTAGGCGCCGACACGGCAGGAATGTTGTAAAATATTACATCCGAGGTGTTAGGTCGCCTTAGGTTGGGATATATAACGTTATAGACGTATATAATGTTCCCACCGAGAGGTAGGGAACGGTATGCCAGGAATATTGTAAAATATTACATCCGAGATGTTAGGTTGCCTTAGGTTGGGATACATAACGTTATAGACGTATATGATGTTCCCACCGAGAAGTAGAGGCCGACACGCCAGGAAAGTTGTCAAATACTACATCCGAGATGTTAGGTTTCCTTAGGTTAGGATATACAACGTTATAGACGTATATAATGTCCCCACCGAGATGTAGGCGCCGACAGGCCAGGAATGCTGTAAAATATTACATCCGATGTGTTAGGATGCCTCAGGTTAGCATATATAACGTTATTGATGTATATAATGTTCCCTCCGAGAAGTAGCGGCCGACAAGCCAGGAACCTTGTCAAATATTACATCCGAGATGTTATTTTTCCTTAGGTTAGGATATACAACGATATAGACGTATATAATGTCCCCACCGAGATGTAGGCGCCGACAGGCAAGGAATGTTGTAAAATATTACATCCGAAGTGTTAGGATGCCTCAGGTTAGCATATATAACGTTATTGATGTATATAATGTTCCCACCGAGAAGTAGCGTCCGACAAGCCAGGAACCTTGTCAAATATTACATCCGAGATGTTATTTTTCCTTAGGTTAGGATATACAACGTTATAGACGTATATAATGTCCCCACCGCGAAATAGGGGCCGACACGCCAGGAATGTTGTAAAATGTTACAGCCGAGATGTTATGTTGCCTTAGGTTAGGATATATAACGTTATAGACGGATATAATGTTCCCACAGAAAACTACGGGCCGTCACGACAGAAATGTTGTAAAATATTACATCCGAGATGTTAGGTTACCTTAGGCTAGGATACACAACGTCATAGACATATATGATGTTCCCACCGAGATGTAGGGGCCGACACCCCAGGAATGTTGTAAAATATCCGAGGTGTTAGGATGCCTCAGGTTTTGGTATATAACGTTATAGACGTATATGATGTTCCCACCGAGAAGTAGAGGCCGACACGCCAGGAATGTTGTCAAATACTACATCCGAGGTGTTAGGTTGCCGAAGGTTAGGATATACAATGTTATAGACGTATATAATGTTCCCACTAAGAAGTAGGGACCGACATGCCAGGAATGTTGTAAAATATTACATCCGAGATGTTAGATTGCCTTAGGTTAGGATATACAACGTTATAGACGTTTATAATGTCCCCACCGAGATGTAGGCGCCGACAGGCCAGGAATGTTGTAAAATATTACATCCGAAGTGTTAGGATGCCTCAGGTTAGCATATATAACGTTATCGATGTATATAATGTTCCCACCGAGAAGTAGCGGCCGACAAGCCAGGAATGTTGTCAAATATTACATCCGAAGTGTTAGGATGCCTCATGTTAGCATATATAACGTTATTGATGTATATAATTTTCCCACCGAGAAGTAGCGGACGACAAGCGAGGAACGTTGTCAAATATTACATCCGAGATGTTATTTTTCCTTAGGTTAGGATATACAACGATATAGACGTTTATAATGTCCCCACCGAGATGTAGGCGCCGACACGGCAGGAATGTTGTAAAATATTACATCCGAGGTGTTAGGTCGCCTTAGGTTGGGATATATAACGTTATAGACGTATATAATGTTCCCACCGAGAGGTAGGGAACGGTATGCCAGGAATATTGTAAAATATTACATCCGAGATGTTAGGTTGCCTTAGGTTGGGATACATAACGTTATAGACGTATATGATGTTCCCACCGAGAAGTAGAGGCCGACACGCCAGGAAAGTTGTCAAATACTACATCCGAGATGTTAGGTTTCCTTAGGTTAGGATATACAACGTTATAGACGTATATAATGTCCCCACCGAGATGTAGGCGCCGACAGGCCAGGAATGCTGTAAAATATTACATCCGATGTGTTAGGATGCCTCAGGTTAGCATATATAACGTTATTGATGTATATAATGTTCCCTCCGAGAAGTAGCGGCCGACAAGCCAGGAACCTTGTCAAATATTACATCCGAGATGTTATTTTTCCTTAGGTTAGGATATACAACGATATAGTCGTATATAATGTCCCCACCGAGATGTAGGCGCCGACAGGCAAGGAATGTTGTAAAATATTACATCCGAAGTGTTAGGATGCCTCAGGTTAGCATATATAACGTTATTGATGTATATAATGTTCCCACCGAGAAGTAGCGGCCGACAAGCCAGGAACCTTGTCAAATATTACATCCGAGATGTTATTTTTCCTTAGGTTAGGATATACAACGTTATAGACGTATATAATGTCCCCACCGCGAAATAGGGGCCGACACGCCAGGAATGTTGTAAAATGTTACAGCCGAGATGTTATGTTGCCTTAGGTTAGGATATATAACGTTATAGACGGATATAATGTTCCCACAGAAAACTACGGGCCGTCACGACAGAAATGTTGTAAAATATTACATCCGAGATGTTAGGTTACCTTAGGCTAGGATACACAACGTCATAGACATATATGATGTTCCCACCGAGATGTAGGGGCCGACACCCCAGGAATGTTGTAAAATATCCGAGGTGTTAGGATGCCTCAGGTTTTGGTATATAACGTTATAGACGTATATGATGTTCCCACCGAGAAGTAGAGGCCGACACGCCAGGAATGTTGTCAAATACTACATCCGAGGTGTTAGGTTGCCGAAGGTTAGGATATACAATGTTATAGACGTATATAATGTTCCCACTAAGAAGTAGGGACCGACATGCCAGGAATGTTGTAAAATATTACATCCGAGATGTTAGATTGCCTTAGGTTAGGATATACAACGTTATAGACGTTTATAATGTCCCCACCGAGATGTAGGCGCCGACAGGCCAGGAATGTTGTAAAATATTACATCCGAAGTGTTAGGATGCCTCAGGTTAGCATATATAACGTTATCGATGTATATAATGTTCCCACCGAGAAGTAGCGGCCGACAAGCCAGGAATGTTGTCAAATATTACATCCGAAGTGTTAGGATGCCTCATGTTAGCATATATAACGTTATTGATGTATATAATTTTCCCACCGAGAAGTAGCGGACGACAAGCGAGGAACGTTGTCAAATATTACATCCGAGATGTTATTTTTCCTTAGGTTAGGATATACAACGATATAGACGTTTATAATGTCCCCACCGAGATGTAGGCGCCGACACGGCAGGAATGTTGTAAAATATTACATCCGAGGTGTTAGGTCGCCTTAGGTTGGGATATATAACGTTATAGACGTATATAATGTTCCCACCGAGAGGTAGGGAACGGTATGCCAGGAATATTGTAAAATATTACATCCGAGATGTTAGGTTGCCTTAGGTTGGGATACATAACGTTATAGACGTATATGATGTTCCCACCGAGAAGTAGAGGCCGACACGCCAGGAAAGTTGTCAAATACTACATCCGAGATGTTAGGTTTCCTTAGGTTAGGATATACAACGTTATAGACGTATATAATGTCCCCACCGAGATGTAGGCGCCGACAGGCCAGGAATGCTGTAAAATATTACATCCGATGTGTTAGGATGCCTCAGGTTAGCATATATAACGTTATTGATGTATATAATGTTCCCTCCGAGAAGTAGCGGCCGACAAGCCAGGAACCTTGTCAAATATTACATCCGAGATGTTATTTTTCCTTAGGTTAGGATATACAACGATATAGTCGTATATAATGTCCCCACCGAGATGTAGGCGCCGACAGGCAAGGAATGTTGTAAAATATTACATCCGAAGTGTTAGGATGCCTCAGGTTAGCATATATAACGTTATTGATGTATATAATGTTCCCACCGAGAAGTAGCGGCCGACAAGCCAGGAACCTTGTCAAATATTACATCCGAGATGTTATTTTTCCTTAGGTTAGGATATACAACGTTATAGACGTATATAATGTCCCCACCGCGAAATAGGGGCCGACACGCCAGGAATGTTGTAAAATGTTACAGCCGAGATGTTATGTTGCCTTAGGTTAGGATATATAACGTTATAGACGGATATAATGTTCCCACAGAAAACTACGGGCCGTCACGACAGAAATGTTGTAAAATATTACATCCGAGATGTTAGGTTACCTTAGGCTAGGATACACAACGTCATAGACATATATGATGTTCCCACCGAGATGTAGGGGCCGACACCCCAGGAATGTTGTAAAATATCCGAGGTGTTAGGATGCCTCAGGTTTTGGTATATAACGTTATAGACGTATATGATGTTCCCACCGAGAAGTAGAGGCCGACACGCCAGGAATGTTGTCAAATACTACATCCGAGGTGTTAGGTTGCCGAAGGTTAGGATATACAATGTTATAGACGTATATAATGTTCCCACTAAGAAGTAGGGACCGACATGCCAGGAATGTTGTAAAATATTACATCCGAGATGTTAGATTGCCTTAGGTTAGGATATACAACGTTATAGACGTTTATAATGTCCCCACCGAGATGTAGGCGCCGACAGGCCAGGAATGTTGTAAAATATTACATCCGAAGTGTTAGGATGCCTCAGGTTAGCATATATAACGTTATCGATGTATATAATGTTCCCACCGAGAAGTAGCGGCCAACAAGCCAGGAACGTTGTCAAATATTACATCCGAGATGTTATTTTTCCTTAGGTTAGGATATACAACGATATAGACGTTTATAATGTTCCCACCGAGAAGTAGCGGCCGACAAGCCAGGAACCTTGTCAAGTATTACATCCGAGATGTTATTTTTCCTTAGGTTAGGATATACAACGATATAGACGTTTATAATGTCCCCACCGAGATGTAGGCGCCGACACGGCAGGAATGTTGTAAAATGTTACAGCCGTGATGTTATGTTGCCTTAGGTTAGGATATATAACGTTATAGACGTATATAATGTTCCCACCGAGAAGTAGCGGCCGACAAGCCAGGAACCTTGTCAAATATTACATCCGAGATGTTATTTTTCCTTACGTTAGGATATACAACGATATAGACGTTTATGATGTCCCCACCGAGATGTAGGCGCCGACACGGCAGGAATGTTGTAAAATATTACATCCGAGGTGTTAGGTTGCCTTAGGTTGGAATATATAACGTTATAGACGTATATAATGTTCCCACAGAAAACTACGGGCCGTCACGACAGAAATTTTGTAAAATATTACATCCGAGATGTTAGGTTGCCTTAGGATAGGATATACAACGTGATAGACGTAAATGATGTTCCCACCGAGATGCAGGGGCCGCCACGCCAGGAATGTTGTGAAATATTACTTCTGAGATGTTAGGTTCCCTTAGGTTCGGATGTACAACGTTATAGACGAATATAATGTCCCCACCGAGATGTAGGCGCCGACCGGCCAGGAATGTTTTAAAATATTACATCCGAGGTGTAAGGATGCCTCAGGTTAGCATATATAACGTTATTGATGTATATAATGTGCCCACCGAGAAGTAGCGGCCGACAAGCCAGGAATGTTGTCAAATATTACATCCGAGATGTTATTTTTCCTTAGGTTAGGATATACAACGTTATAGACGTTTATAATGTCCCCACCGAGATGTAGGAGCCGACACGGCAGGAATGTTGTAAAATATTACATCCGAGATGTTAGGTTGCCTTAGGTTAGGATATATAACGTTATAGACGTATATTATGTTTCCACCGAGAACTACGGGCCGACACGCCAGGAATGCTGTAGAATATCACATCCGAGATGTTAGGTTGTCTTTGGTTAGGATGTATAACGTTATAGACGTATATAATGTTCTCACAGAGATATATGCTCCGACACGCCAGGAATGTTGTAAAATAGTACATCCGATGCGTTAGTTTGCCTTAGGTTAGGATATATAACGTTATAGACGTAGATAATGCTCCCACAGAGAAGAACGGTGTTACCACAGCGGAATGCTGGAAAACACTACAACCGGCGGGCTGGATGAGTTAGGTTATGTAATATTACGTTATAGACGTGTATAATGTTCGCACCGAGAAGTAGGGAGCAACATGCCAGAAATGTTGTAAAATATTACATCCGAGATGTTAGGTTGCCTTAGGTTGGGATATATGACGTTATAGACGTATATAATGTTCCCACCGAGTAGTAGTGTCTGATGCGCCAGGAATGTTGTAAAATATTACATACGAGATGTTAGGATACCTAAGGTTAGTATATATAACGTTATAGACGTTTATAATGTTACCACCGAGAAGTAGGGGCTGAAACGCCAGTAATGTTGTAAAATATTACATACGAGTTGTTAGGATGCCCTATGTTAGGATATATAACGTTATAGACGTACATAGTGTTCCCACGGAGAAGTAGGGGCCGACATGCCACGAATGTTGTAAAATATAACAATCGAGATGTTAGGTTGCCTTAGGTTAGAATATATAACGTTATAGACGCATATAATGTTCCCACGGAGAAGTTGGCGCCGACACGCAAGGAATGTTGTAAAATATTACATGCGAGATGTTAGGTTGCCTTAGGTTAGGATATATAAAGATATAGAAGTATATAATGTTCCCACGGAGTAGTATGCGCCGACGCGCAAGGAATGTTGCAAAATATTCCATCCGAGATGTTAGATTGCCTTAGGTTAGGACATATAACGTTATAGCCGTACATAATTTTCCCACCGAGAAGTAGGGGCCGACAGGCCACGAATGTTGTAAAATATTACATCCGAGATGTTAGGTTGCCTTAGGTTAGGATATATAACGTTATAGACGTATATAATGTACCCACCGAGAAGTAGGTGCCGAAACGCTAGGAATGTTGTATAATATTACGTCCGAGATGTTAGGTGTACTTAGGTTAGGACATATAACGTTACAATCGTACATAACGTTCCCAACGAGAAGTAGCTGCCTACATGCAAGGAATGTTGTAAAATATTACATCCGAGATGTTAGGTTGCCTTAGGTTGGGATACGTAACGTTATAGACGTATATGATGTTCCCACCGAGAAGTAGAGGCCGACACGCCAGGAATGTTGTCAAATATTACATCCGAGATGTTAGGTTTCCTTAGGTTAGGATATACAACGTTATAGACGTATATAATGTCCCCATCGAGATGTAGGCGCCGACAGGCCAGGAATGTTGTAAAATATTACATCCGAAGTGTTAGGATGCCTCAGGTTAGCATATATAACGTTATTGATGTATATAATGTTCCCACCGAGAAGTAGCGGCCGACAAGCCAGGAACCTTGTCAAGTATTACATCCGAGATGTTATTTTTCCTTAGGTTAGGATATACAACTATATAGACGTTTATAATGTCCCCACCGAGATGTAGGCGCCGACACGGCAGGAATGTTGTAAAATGTTACAGCCGAGATGTTATGTTGCCTTAGGTTAGGATATATAACGTTATAGACGTATATAATGTTCCCACCGAGAAGTAGCGGCCGACAAGCCAGGAACCTTGTCAAATATTACATCCGAGATGTTATTTTTCCTTACGTTAGGATATACAACGTTACAGACGTATATAATGTCCCCACCGCGAAATAGGGGCCGACACGCCAGGAATGTTGTAAAATGTTACAGCCGAGATGTTATGTTGCCTTAGATTAGGATATATAGCGTTATAGACGTATATAATGTTCCCACAGAAAACTACGGGCCGTCACGACAGAAATGTTGTAAAATATTACATCCGAGATGTTAGGTTACCTTAGGCTAGGATATACAACGTCATAGACATATATGATGTTCCCACCGAGATGTAGGGGCCGACACCCCAGGAATGTTGTAAAATATCCGAGGTGTTAGGATGCCTCAGGTTTTGGTATATAACGTTATAGACGTATATGATGTTCCCACCGAGAAGTAGAGGCCGACACGCCAGGAATGTTGTCAAATATTACATCCGAGGTGTTAGGTTGCCGAAGGTTAGGATATACAACGTTATAGACGTATATAATGTTCCCACTAAGAAGTAGGGACCGAGATGCCAGGAATGTGTTAGGTTGCCGAAGGTTAGGATATACAACGTTATAGACGTATATAATGTTCCCACTAAGAAGTAGGGGCCGAGATGCCAGGAATGTTGTAAAATATTACATCCGAGATGTTAGGTTGCCTTAGGTTAGGATATACAACGTTATAGACGTTTATAATGTCCCCACCGAGATGTAGCCGCCGACACGCCAGGAATGTTGTAAAATATTACATCCGACTTGTTAGGATGCCTCAGGTTAGCATATATAACGTTATTGATATATATATAATGTTCCCACCGAGAAGTAGCGGCCGACAAGCCAGGAACGTTGTGATATATTACTTCCGAGATGTTATTTTTCCTTAGGTTAGGATATACAACGATATGGCCGTTTATAATGTCCCCACCGAGATGTAGGCGCCGACACGGCAGGAATGTTGTAAAATATTACATCCGAGGTGTTAGGATGCCTCAGGCTAGGATATATAACGTTATATACGTATATAAGATTCCCACCGAGAAGTAGGGAACGGTATGCCCGGAATATTTAAAATATTACATCCGAGATGTTAGGTTGCCTTAGGTTGGGATACATAACGTTATAGACGTATATGATGTTCCCACCGAGAAGTAGAGGCCGACACGCCAGAAATGTTGTCAAATATTACATCCGAGATATTAGGTTTCCTTAGGTTAGGATATACAACGTTATAGACGTATATAATGTCCCCACCGAGATGTAGGCGCCGACAGGCCAGGAATGTTGTAAAATATTACATCCGAAGTGTTAGGATGCCTCATGTTAGCATATATAACGTTATTGATGTATATAATTTTCCCACCGAGAAGTAGCGGCCGACAAGCGAGGAACGTTGTCAAATATTACATCCGAGATGTTATTTTTCCTTAGGTTAGGATATACAACGATATAGACGTTTATAATGTTCCCACCGAGAAGTAGCGGCCGACAAGCCAGGAACCTTGTCAAGTATTACAACCGAGATGTTATTTTTCCTTAGGTTAGGATATACAACGATATAGACGTTTATAATGTCCCCACCGAGATGTATGCGCCGACACGGCAGGAATGTTGTAAAATGTTACAGCCGAGATGTTATGTTGCCTTAGGTTAGGATATATAACGTTATAGACGTATATAATGTTCCCACCGAGAAGTAGCGGCCGACAAGCCAGGAACCTTGTCAAATATTACATCCGAGATGTTATTTTTCCTTACGTTAGGATATACAACGTTATAGACGTATATAATGTCCCCACCGCGAAATAGGGGCCGACACGGCAGGAATGTTGTAAAATGTTACAGCCGAGATGTTATGTTGCCTTACGTTAGGATATATAGCGTTATAGACGTATATAATGTTCCCACAGAAAACTACGGGCCGTCACGACAGAAATGTTGTAAAATATTACATCCGAGATGTTAGGTTACATTAGGCTAGGATATACAACGTCATAGACATATATGATGTTCCCACCGAGATGTAGGGGCCGACACCCCAGGAATGTTGTAAAATATCCGAGGTGTTAGGATGCCTCAGGTTTTGGTATATAACGTTATAGACGTATATGATGTTCCCACCGAGAAGTAGATGCCGACACGCCAGGAATGTTGTCAAATATTACATCCGAGGTGTTAGGTTGCCGAAGGTTAGGATATACAACGTTATAGACGTATATAATGTTCCCACTAAGAAGTAGGGACCGAGATGCCAGGAATGTGTTAGGTTGCCGAAGGTTAGGATATACAACGTTATAGACGTATATAATGTTCCCACTAAGAAGTAGGGACCGAGATGCCAGGAATGTTGTAAAATATTACATCCGAGATGTTAGGTTGCCTTAGGTTAGGATATACAACGTTATAGACGTTTATAATGTCCCCACCGAGATGTAGCCGCCGACACGCCAGGAATGTTGTAAAATATTACATCCGACTTGTTAGGATGCCTCAGGTTAGCATATATAACGTTATTGATATATATATAATGTTCCCACCGATAAGTAGCGGCCGACAAGCCAGGAACGTTGTGATATATTACTTCCGAGATGTTATTTTTCCTTAGGTTAGGATATACAACGATATGGCCGTTTATAATGTCCCCACCGAGATGTAGGCGCCGACACGGCAGGAATGTTGTAAAATATTACATCCGAGGTGTTAGGATGCCTCAGGCTAGGATATATAACGTTATATACGTATATAAGATTCCCACCGAGAAGTAGGGAACGGTATGCCCGGAATATTTAAAATATTACATCCGAGATGTTAGGTTGCCTTAGGTTAGGATATATAACGTTATAGACGTATATTATGTTTCCACCGAGAACTACGGGCCGACACGCCAGGAATGCTGTAGAATATCACATCCGAGATGTTAGGTTGTCTTTGGTTAGGATGTATAACGTTATAGACGTATATAATGTTCTCACAGAGATATATGCTCCGACACGCCAGGAATGTTGTAAAATAGTACATCCGATGCGTTAGTTTGCCTTAGGTTAGGATATATAACGTTATAGACGTAGATAATGCTCCCACAGAGAAGAACGGTGTTACCACAGCGGAATGCTGGAAAACACTACAACCGGCGGGCTGGATGAGTTAGGTTATGTAATATTACGTTATAGACGTGTATAATGTTCGCACCGAGAAGTAGGGAGCAACATGCCAGAAATGTTGTAAAATATTACATCCGAGATGTTAGGTTGCCTTAGGTTGGGATATATGACGTTATAGACGTATATAATGTTCCCACCGAGTAGTAGTGTCTGATGCGCCAGGAATGTTGTAAAATATTACATACGAGATGTTAGGATACCTAAGGTTAGTATATATAACGTTATAGACGTTTATAATGTTACCACCGAGAAGTAGGGGCTGAAACGCCAGTAATGTTGTAAAATATTACATACGAGTTGTTAGGATGCCCTATGTTAGGATATATAACGTTATAGACGTACATAGTGTTCCCACGGAGAAGTAGGGGCCGACATGCCACGAATGTTGTAAAATATAACAATCGAGATGTTAGGTTGCCTTAGGTTAGAATATATAACGTTATAGACGCATATAATGTTCCCACGGAGAAGTTGGCGCCGACACGCAAGGAATGTTGTAAAATATTACATGCGAGATGTTAGGTTGCCTTAGGTTAGGATATATAAAGATATAGAAGTATATAATGTTCCCACGGAGTAGTATGCGCCGACGCGCAAGGAATGTTGCAAAATATTCCATCCGAGATGTTAGATTGCCTTAGGTTAGGACATATAACGTTATAGCCGTACATAATTTTCCCACCGAGAAGTAGGGGCCGACAGGCCACGAATGTTGTAAAATATTACATCCGAGATGTTAGGTTGCCTTAGGTTAGGATATATAACGTTATAGACGTATATAATGTACCCACTGGGAAGTCGGCGCCGACACGCTAGGAATTTTGTATAATATTGCGTCTGAGATGTTAGGTGGCCTTAGGTTAAGACATATAACGTTATAGTCGTACATAATGTTCCCACCGAGAAGTAGGTGCCGACACGCAAGGAATGTTTAAAATATTACATGCGAGATGTAATGTTGCCTTAGGTTAGGACATATAACGTTATAGCCGTACATAACGTTCCCACCGAGAATTAGGGGCCGACAGGCCACGAATGTTGTACAATATTACATCCGAGATGTTAGATTGCCTTAGGTTAGAACATATAACGTTATAGCCGTGTATAATGTTTCCACCGAGAAGTAGGCGCCGGCACGCAAGGAATGTTGTAAAATATTACATCCGAGATGTTAGTTTGCCTTAGGTTTAGATATATAACGTTATAGACGTATATAATGTTCCCACGGAGAAGTAGGCGCCTACACGCAAGCAGTGTTGTAAAATACAACATCCGAGATGTAAGGTTGCCTTAGGTTAGGACATATAACGTTATAATCGTACATAACGTTCCTACCGAGAAGTAGGGGCCGACACGACACGAATGTTGTAAAATATTACGTCCGAGATGTTAGGCTGCCTTTGGTTAGGACATAAAACGTTATAGACGTTTATAATGTTACCACCGAGATGTAGGGGCTGAAACGCCAGGAATGTTGTAAAATATTACATACGAGTTGTTAGGATGCCCTATGTTAGGATATATAACGTTATAGACGTACATAGTGTTCCCACCGAGAAGCAGGGGCCGACACGCCACGAATGTTGTAAAATATTACATCCGATGTGTTAGGTTGCCTTAGGTTAGGACATATAACGTTATAGGCGTACATAACGTTCCCACCAAGAAGTAGGTGCCGAAACGCTAGGAATGTTGTATAATATTACGTCCGAGATGTTAGGTGTACTTAGGTTAGGACATATAACGTTACAATCGTACATAACGTTCCCAACGAGAAGTAGCTGCCTACATGCAAGGAATGTTGTAAAATATTACATCCGAGATGTTAGGTTGCCTTAGGTTGGGATACGTAACGTTATAGACGTATATGATGTTCCCACCGAGAAGTAGAGGCCGACACGCCAGGAATGTTGTCAAATATTACATCCGAGATGTTAGGTTTCCTTAGGTTAGGATATACAACGTTATAGACGTATATAATGTCCCCATCGAGATGTAGGCGCCGACAGGCCAGGAATGTTGTAAAATATTACATCCGAAGTGTTAGGATGCCTCAGGTTAGCATATATAACGTTATTGATGTATATAATGTTCCCACCGAGAAGTAGCGGCCGACAAGCCAGGAACCTTGTCAAGTATTACATCCGAGATGTTATTTTTCCTTAGGTTAGGATATACAACTATATAGACGTTTATAATGTCCCCACCGAGATGTAGGCGCCGACACGGCAGGAATGTTGTAAAATGTTACAGCCGAGATGTTATGTTGCCTTAGGTTAGGATATATAACGTTATAGACGTATATAATGTTCCCACCGAGAAGTAGCGGCCGACAAGCCAGGAACCTTGTCAAATATTACATCCGAGATGTTATTTTTCCTTACGTTAGGATATACAACGTTACAGACGTATATAATGTCCCCACCGCGAAATAGGGGCCGACACGCCAGGAATGTTGTAAAATGTTACAGCCGAGATGTTATGTTGCCTTAGATTAGGATATATAGCGTTATAGACGTATATAATGTTCCCACAGAAAACTACGGGCCGTCACGACAGAAATGTTGTAAAATATTACATCCGAGATGTTAGGTTACCTTAGGCTAGGATATACAACGTCATAGACATATATGATGTTCCCACCGAGATGTAGGGGCCGACACCCCAGGAATGTTGTAAAATATCCGAGGTGTTAGGATGCCTCAGGTTTTGGTATATAACGTTATAGACGTATATGATGTTCCCACCGAGAAGTAGAGGCCGACACGCCAGGAATGTTGTCAAATATTACATCCGAGGTGTTAGGTTGCCGAAGGTTAGGATATACAACGTTATAGACGTATATAATGTTCCCACTAAGAAGTAGGGACCGAGATGCCAGGAATGTGTTAGGTTGCCGAAGGTTAGGATATACAACGTTATAGACGTATATAATGTTCCCACTAAGAAGTAGGGGCCGAGATGCCAGGAATGTTGTAAAATATTACATCCGAGATGTTAGGTTGCCTTAGGTTAGGATATACAACGTTATAGACGTTTATAATGTCCCCACCGAGATGTAGCCGCCGACACGCCAGGAATGTTGTAAAATATTACATCCGACTTGTTAGGATGCCTCAGGTTAGCATATATAACGTTATTGATATATATATAATGTTCCCACCGAGAAGTAGCGGCCGACAAGCCAGGAACGTTGTGATATATTACTTCCGAGATGTTATTTTTCCTTAGGTTAGGATATACAACGATATGGCCGTTTATAATGTCCCCACCGAGATGTAGGCGCCGACACGGCAGGAATGTTGTAAAATATTACATCCGAGGTGTTAGGATGCCTCAGGCTAGGATATATAACGTTATATACGTATATAAGATTCCCACCGAGAAGTAGGGAACGGTATGCCCGGAATATTTAAAATATTACATCCGAGATGTTAGGTTGCCTTAGGTTGGGATACATAACGTTATAGACGTATATGATGTTCCCACCGAGAAGTAGAGGCCGACACGCCAGAAATGTTGTCAAATATTACATCCGAGATATTAGGTTTCCTTAGGTTAGGATATACAACGTTATAGACGTATATAATGTCCCCACCGAGATGTAGGCGCCGACAGGCCAGGAATGTTGTAAAATATTACATCCGAAGTGTTAGGATGCCTCATGTTAGCATATATAACGTTATTGATGTATATAATTTTCCCACCGAGAAGTAGCGGCCGACAAGCGAGGAACGTTGTCAAATATTACATCCGAGATGTTATTTTTCCTTAGGTTAGGATATACAACGATATAGACGTTTATAATGTTCCCACCGAGAAGTAGCGGCCGACAAGCCAGGAACCTTGTCAAGTATTACAACCGAGATGTTATTTTTCCTTAGGTTAGGATATACAACGATATAGACGTTTATAATGTCCCCACCGAGATGTATGCGCCGACACGGCAGGAATGTTGTAAAATGTTACAGCCGAGATGTTATGTTGCCTTAGGTTAGGATATATAACGTTATAGACGTATATAATGTTCCCACCGAGAAGTAGCGGCCGACAAGCCAGGAACCTTGTCAAATATTACATCCGAGATGTTATTTTTCCTTACGTTAGGATATACAACGTTATAGACGTATATAATGTCCCCACCGCGAAATAGGGGCCGACACGGCAGGAATGTTGTAAAATGTTACAGCCGAGATGTTATGTTGCCTTACGTTAGGATATATAGCGTTATAGACGTATATAATGTTCCCACAGAAAACTACGGGCCGTCACGACAGAAATGTTGTAAAATATTACATCCGAGATGTTAGGTTACATTAGGCTAGGATATACAACGTCATAGACATATATGATGTTCCCACCGAGATGTAGGGGCCGACACCCCAGGAATGTTGTAAAATATCCGAGGTGTTAGGATGCCTCAGGTTTTGGTATATAACGTTATAGACGTATATGATGTTCCCACCGAGAAGTAGATGCCGACACGCCAGGAATGTTGTCAAATATTACATCCGAGGTGTTAGGTTGCCGAAGGTTAGGATATACAACGTTATAGACGTATATAATGTTCCCACTAAGAAGTAGGGACCGAGATGCCAGGAATGTGTTAGGTTGCCGAAGGTTAGGATATACAACGTTATAGACGTATATAATGTTCCCACTAAGAAGTAGGGACCGAGATGCCAGGAATGTTGTAAAATATTACATCCGAGATGTTAGGTTGCCTTAGGTTAGGATATACAACGTTATAGACGTTTATAATGTCCCCACCGAGATGTAGCCGCCGACACGCCAGGAATGTTGTAAAATATTACATCCGACTTGTTAGGATGCCTCAGGTTAGCATATATAACGTTATTGATATATATATAATGTTCCCACCGATAAGTAGCGGCCGACAAGCCAGGAACGTTGTGATATATTACTTCCGAGATGTTATTTTTCCTTAGGTTAGGATATACAACGATATGGCCGTTTATAATGTCCCCACCGAGATGTAGGCGCCGACACGGCAGGAATGTTGTAAAATATTACATCCGAGGTGTTAGGATGCCTCAGGCTAGGATATATAACGTTATATACGTATATAAGATTCCCACCGAGAAGTAGGGAACGGTATGCCCGGAATATTTAAAATATTACATCCGAGATGTTAGGTTGCCTTAGGTTGGGATACATAACGTTATAGACGTATATGATGTTCCCACCGAGAAGTAGAGGCCGACACGCCAGGAATGTTGTCAAATATTACATCCGAGATATTAGGTTTCCTTAGGTTAGGATATACAACGTTATAGACGTATATAATGTCCCCACCGAGATGTAGGCGCCGACAGGCCAGGAATGTTGTAAAATATTACATCCGAAGTGTTAGGATGCCTCATGTTAGCATATATAACGTTATTGATGTATATAATTTTCCCACCGAGAAGTAGCGGACGACAAGCGAGGAACGTTGTCAAATATTACATCCGAGATGTTATTTGTCCTTAGGTTAGGATATACAACGATATAGACGTTTATAATGTCCCCACCGAGATGTAGGCGCCGACACGGCAGGAATGTTGTAAAATATTACATCCGAGGTGTTAGGTCGCCTTAGGTTGGGATATATAACGTTATAGACGTATATAATGTTCCCACCGAGAGGTAGGGAACGGTATGCCAGGAATATTGTAAAATATTACATCCGAGATGTTAGGTTGCCTTAGGTTGGGATACATAACGTTATAGACGTATATGATGTTCCCACCGAGAAGTAGAGGCCGACACGCCAGGAAAGTTGTCAAATACTACATCCGAGATGTTAGGTTTCCTTAGGTTAGGATATACAACGTTATAGACGTATATAATGTCCCCACCGAGATGTAGGCGCCGACAGGCCAGGAATGCTGTAAAATATTACATCCGATGTGTTAGGATGCCTCAGGTTAGCATATATAACGTTATTGATGTATATAATGTTCCCTCCGAGAAGTAGCGGCCGACAAGCCAGGAACCTTGTCAAATATTACATCCGAGATGTTATTTTTCCTTAGGTTAGGATATACAACGATATAGACGTATATAATGTCCCCACCGAGATGTAGGCGCCGACAGGCAAGGAATGTTGAAAAAATATTACATCCGAAGTGTTAGGATGCCTCAGGTTAGCATATATAACGTTATTGATGTATATAATGTTCCCACCGAGAAGTAGCGGCCGACAAGCCAGGAACCTTGTCAAATATTACATCCGAGATGTTATTTTTCCTTAGGTTAGGATATACAACGTTATAGACGTATATAATGTCCCCACCGCGAAATAGGGGCCGACACGCCAGGAATGTTGTAAAATGTTACAGCCGAGATGTTATGTTGCCTTAGGTTAGGATAGATAACGTTATAGACGGATATAATGTTCCCACAGAAAACTACGGGCCGTCACGACAGAAATGTTGTAAAATATTACATCCGAGATGTTAGGTTACCTTAGGCTAGGATACACAACGTCATAGACATATATGATGTTCCCACCGAGATGTAGGGGCCGACACCCCAGGAATGTTGTAAAATATCCGAGGTGTTAGGATGCCTCAGGTTTTGGTATATAACGTTATAGACGTATATGATGTTCCCACCGAGAAGTAGAGGCCGACACGCCAGGAATGTTGTCAAATACTACATCCGAGGTGTTAGGTTGCCGAAGGTTAGGATATACAATGTTATAGACGTATATAATGTTCCCACTAAGAAGTAGGGACCGACATGCCAGGAATGTTGTAAAATATTACATCCGAGATGTTAGATTGCCTTAGGTTAGGATATACAACGTTATAGACGTTTATAATGTCCCCACCGAGATGTAGGCGCCGACAGGCCAGGAATGTTGTAAAATATTACATCCGAAGTGTTAGGATGCCTCAGGTTAGCATATATAACGTTATCGATGTATATAATGTTCCCACCGAGAAGTAGCGGCCAACAAGCCAGGAACGTTGTCAAATATTACATCCGAGATGTTATTTTTCCTTAGGTTAGGATATACAACGATATAGACGTTTATAATGTTCCCACCGAGATGTAGGCGCCGACACGGCAGGAATGTTGTAAAATGTTACAGCCGTGATGTTATGTTGCCTTAGGTTAGGATATATAACGTTATAGACGTATATAATGTTCCCACCGAGAAGTAGCGGCCGACAAGCCAGGAACCTTGTCAAATATTACATCCGAGATGTTATTTTTCCTTACGTTAGGATATGCAACGATATAGACGTTTATGATGTCCCCACCGAGATGTAGGCGCCGACACGGCAGGAATGTTGTAAAATATTACATCCGAGGTGTTAGGTTGCCTTAGGTTGGAATATATAACGTTATAGACGTATATAATGTTCCGACAGAAAACTACGGGCCGTCACGACAGAAATGTTGTAAAATATTACATCCGAGATGTTAGGTTGCCTTAGGATAGGATATACAACGTGATAGACGTAAATGATGTTCCCACCGAGATGCAGGGGCCGCCACGCCAGGAATGTTGTGAAATATTACTTCTGAGATGTTAGGTTCCCTTAGGTTCGGATGTACAACGTTATAGACGAATATAATGTCCCCACCGAGATGTAGGCGCCGACCGGCCAGGAATGTTTTAAAATATTACATCCGAGGTGTAAGGATGCCTCAGGTTAGCATATATAACGTTATTGATGTATATAATGTGCCCACCGAGAAGTAGCGGCCGACAAGCCAGGAATGTTGTCAAATATTACATCCGAGATGTTATTTTTCCTTAGGTTAGGATATACAACGTTATAGACGTTTATAATGTCCCCACCGAGATGTAGGAGCCGACACGGCAGGAATGTTGTAAAATATTACATCCGAGATGTTAGGTTGCCTTAGGTTAGGATATATAACGTTATAGACGTATATTATGTTTCCACCGAGAACTGCGGGCCGACACGCCAGGAATGCTGTAGAATATCACATCCGAGATGTTAGGTTGTCTTTGGTTAGGATGTATAACGTTATAGACGTATATAATGTTCTCACAGAGATATATGCTCCGACACGCCAGGAATGTTGTAAAATAGTACATCCGATGCGTTAGTTTGCCTTAGGTTAGGATATATAACGTTATAGACGTAGATAATGCTCCCACAGAGAAGAACGGTGTTACCACAGCGGAATGCTGGAAAACACTACAACCGGCGGGCTGGATGAGTTAGGTTATGTAATATTACGTTATAGACGTGTATAATGTTCGCACCGAGAAGTAGGGAGCAACATGCCAGAAATGTTGTAAAATATTACATCCGAGATGTTAGGTTGCCTTAGGTTGGGATATATGACGTTATAGACGTATATAATGTTCCCACCGAGTAGTAGTGTCTGATGCGCCAGGAATGTTGTAAAATATTACATACGAGATGTTAGGATACCTAAGGTTAGTATATATAACGTTATAGACGTTTATAATGTTACCACCGAGAAGTAGGGGCTGAAACGCCAGTAATGTTGTAAAATATTACATACGAGTTGTTAGGATGCCCTATGTTAGGATATATAACGTTATAGACGTACATAGTGTTCCCACGGAGAAGTAGGGGCCGACATGCCACGAATGTTGTAAAATATAACAATCGAGATGTTAGGTTGCCTTAGGTTAGAATATATAACGTTATAGACGCATATAATGTTCCCACGGAGAAGTTGGCGCCGACACGCAAGGAATGTTGTAAAATATTACATGCGAGATGTTAGGTTGCCTTAGGTTAGGATATATAAAGATATAGAAGTATATAATGTTCCCACGGAGTAGTATGCGCCGACGCGCAAGGAATGTTGCAAAATATTCCATCCGAGATGTTAGATTGCCTTAGGTTAGGACATATAACGTTATAGCCGTACATAATTTTCCCACCGAGAAGTAGGGGCCGACAGGCCACGAATGTTGTAAAATATTACATCCGAGATGTTAGGTTGCCTTAGGTTAGGATATATAACGTTATAGACGTATATAATGTACCCACTGGGAAGTCGGCGCCGACACGCTAGGAATTTTGTATAATATTGCGTCTGAGATGTTAGGTGGCCTTAGGTTAAGACATATAACGTTATAGTCGTACATAATGTTCCCACCGAGAAGTAGGTGCCGACACGCAAGGAATGTTTAAAATATTACATGCGAGATGTAATGTTGCCTTAGGTCAGGACATATAACGTTATAGCCGTACATAACGTTCCCACCGAGAATTAGGGGCCGACAGGCCACGAATGTTGTACAATATTACATCCGAGATGTTAGATTGCCTTAGGTTAGAACATATAACGTTATAGCCGTGTATAATGTTTCCACCGAGAAGTAGGCGCCGGCACGCAAGGAATGTTGTAAAATATTACATCCGAGATGTTAGTTTGCCTTAGGTTTAGATATATAACGTTATAGACGTATATAATGTTCCCACGGAGAAGTAGGCGCCTACACGCAAGCAGTGTTGTAAAATACAACATCCGAGATGTAAGGTTGCCTTAGGTTAGGACATATAACGTTATAATCGTACATAACGTTCCTACCGAGAAGTAGGGGCCGACACGACACGAATGTTGTAAAATATTACGTCCGAGATGTTAGGCTGCCTTTGGTTAGGACATAAAACGTTATAGACGTTTATAATGTTACCACCGAGATGTAGGGGCTGAAACGCCAGGAATGTTGTAAAATATTACATACGAGTTGTTAGGATGCCCTATGTTAGGATATATAACGTTATAGACGTACATAGTGTTCCCACCGAGAAGCAGGGGCCGACACGCCACGAATGTTGTAAAATATTACATCCGATGTGTTAGGTTGCCTTAGGTTAGGACATATAACGTTATAGGCGTACATAACGTTCCCACCAAGAAGTAGGTGCCGAAACGCTAGGAATGTTGTATAATATTACGTCCGAGATGTTAGGTGTACTTAGGTTAGGACATATAACGTTACAATCGTACATAACGTTCCCAACGAGAAGTAGCTGCCTACATGCAAGGAATGTTGTAAAATATTACGTACGAGATGTTAGCTTGCCTTAGGTTAGGATATATAACGTTATAGTCGTTCATAATGTTCCCACCGAGAAGTAGGTGCCGACACGCAAGGAATGTTGTAAAATGTTACATCCGAGATGTTAGATTGCCTTATGTTAGGACATATAACGTTATAGCAGTACATATTGTTCCCATCGAGAAGTAGGGGCCGACACGCCACGAATGTTGTAAAATATTACATCCGAGATGTTAGGTTGCCTTATGTTAGGATATATAACGTTATAGACGTACATACTGTTCCTACCGAGAAGCAGGGTCGGACACGCCACGAATGTTGTATAATATTGCGTCTGAGATGTTAGGTGGCCTTAGGTTAGGACATATAACGCTATAGACGTACATAACGTTCCCATGAAGAAGTAGGTGCCGACACGCTAGGAATGTTGTATAAGATTACGCCCGAGATGTTAGGTGTACTTAGGTTAGGACATATAACGTTACAATCGTACATAACGTTCCCACCGAGAAGTAGCTGCCGACACGCAAGGAATGTTGTAAAATATAACATCTGAGGTGTTAGGTTGCCTTAGGTTAGTACATATAACGTTATAGGCGTACATAACGTTCCCAACGAGAAGTAGGTGCCGACACACGAGGAATGTTGTAAAATATTACATCCGAGATGTTAGATTGCCTTAGGTTAGGACATATAACGCGATAGCAGTACATGATGTACCCACCGAGAAGTAGGGGCCGACACGCCACGAATGTTTGTAAAATATTACATACGAGATGTTAGTTTGCCCTAGGTTAGGATATATACGGTTATTGCCGTACATAATGTTCCCACCGAGAAGTAGGGGCCGACGCGTCACGAATCTTGTAAAATATTACATCCGAGATGTTAGGTTGCCTTAGGTTAGGACATAACACGTTATAGACGTTTCGAATGTTACCACCGTAAGTAGGGGCTGAAACGCCAGGAATGTTGTAAAATATTACATCCGAGGTGTTATGTTGCCTTAGGTAAGGACATTTAACGTTATAGCCGTACATAATGTTTCCACCGAGAAGTAGGGGCCGACAGGCCACGAATGTTGTATAATATTACATCCGAGGTGTTAGGTTGCCTTAGGTTAGGACATATAACGTTATAGGCGTACATAACGTTCCCACCGAGAAGTGGTGGCCGACACGCCACGAATGTTGTAATATATTACATCCGAGATGTTAGGTTGCCTTGGGTTAGGATATATAACGTTATAGAAGTATATAATTTTCCCAGGGAGAAGTAGGGGCCGACACGCCACGAATGTTGTAAAATATTACATCCGAGATGTTAGGTTGCCTTAGGTTAGGATATATAACGTTATAGACGTATATAATGTACCCACTGGGAAGTCGGTGCCGACACGCAAGGAATGTTGTAAAATATTACATCCGGGATGTAAGGTTGCCTTAGGTTAGGACATATAACATTATAGACGTACATAATGTTCCCACCGAGAAGTAGGTGCCGACACGCAAGGAATGTTGTAAAATATTACATCCGAGATGTTAGATGACCTTAGGTTAGGATATATAACGTTATAGACGTATATAATGTTCCCACCGAGAAGTAGGCCCCGGCACGCAAGGAATGTTGTAAAATATTACATCCCAGAGGTAAGGTTGCCTTAGGTTAGGACATATAACGTTACAGCCGTACATAACGTTTCCACCGAGAAGTAGGGCTTGAAACGCCAGGAATGTTGTCAAATATTACATGCGAGTTGTTAGGATGCCGTATGTTAGGATATGTAACGTTCTAGACATACATAACGATCCTACCGAGAAGCAGGGGCCGACACGCCACGAATGTTGTAAAATATTACATCCGAGGTGTTAGTTTGCCTTAGGTTAAGACATATAACGTTATAGCCGTACATAATGTTCCCACCGAGAAGTAGGTGCCGACACGCAAGGAATGTTTAAAATATTACATGCGAGATGTAATGTTGCCTTAGGTTAGGACATATAACGTTATAGCCGTACATAACGTTCCCACCGAGAATTAGGGGCCTACAGGCCACGAATGTTGTAAAATATTACATCCGAGATGTTAGATTGCCTTAGGTTAGAACATATAACGTTATAGCCGTGTATAATGTTTCCACCGAGAAGTAGGCGCCGACACGCAAGGAATGTTGTAAAATATTACATCCGGGATGTAAGGTTGCCTTAGGTTAGGACATATAACATTATAGACGTACATAATGTTCCCACCGAGAAGTAGGTGCCGACACGCAAGGAATGTTGTAAAATATTACATCCGAGATGTTAGATGACCTTAGGTTAGGATATATAACGTTATAGACGTATATAATGTTCCCACCGAGAAGTAGGCCCCGGCACGCAAGGAATGTTGTAAAATATTACATCCCAGAGGTAAGGTTGCCTTAGGTTAGGACATATAACGTTATAGCCGTACATAACGTTTCCACCGAGAAGTAGGTGCCGACACGCCACGAATGTTGTAATATATTACATCCGAGGAGTTAGGTTGCCTTAGGTTAGGACATATAACGTTATAGACGTACATAACGTTCCTACCGAGAAGTAGGGGCCGACACGCCACGAATGTTGTAAAATATTACGTCCGAGGTGTTAGGTTGCCTTAGGATAGGACATAAAACGTTATAGACGTTTATAATGTTACCACCGAGAAGTAGGGCTTGAAACGCCATGAATGTTGTCAAATATTACATGCGAGTTGTTAGGATGCCGTATGTTAGGATATGTAACGTTCTAGACATACATAACGATCCTACCGAGAAGCAGGGGCCGACACGCCACGAATGTTGTAAAATATTACATCCGAGGAGTTAGGTTGCCTTAGGTTAAGACATATAACGTTATAGACGTACATAACGTTCCCACAGAAAACTACGGGCCGTCACGACAGAAATGTTGTAAAATATTACATCCGAGATGTTAGGTTACCTTAGGCTAGGATATACAACGTCATAGACATATATGATGTTCCCACCGAGATGTAGGGGCCGACACCCCAGGAATGTTGTAAAATATCCGAGGTGTTAGGATGCCTCAGGTTTTGGTATATAACGTTATAGACGTATATGATGTTCCCACCGAGAAGTAGAGGCCGACACGCCAGGAATGTTGTCAAATACTACATCCGAGGTGTTAGGTTGCCGAAGGTTAGGATATACAATGTTATAGACGTATATAATGTTCCCACTAAGAAGTAGGGATCGACATGCCAGGAATTTTGTAAAATATTACATCCGAGATGTTAGGTTGCCTTAGGATAGGATATACAACGTGATAGACGTAAATGATGTTCCCACCGAGATGCAGGGGCCGCCACGCCAGGAATGTTGTGAAATATTACTTCTGAGATGTTAGGTTCCCTTAGGTTCGGATGTACAACGTTATAGACGAATATAATGTCCCCACCGAGATGTAGGCGCCGACCGGCCAGGAATGTTTTAAAATATTACATCCGAGGTGTAAGGATGCCTCAGGTTAGCATATATAACGTTATTGATGTATATAATGTGCCCACCGAGAAGTAGCGGCCGACAAGCCAGGAATGTTGTCAAATATTACATCCGAGATGTTATTTTTCCTTAGGTTAGGATATACAACGTTATAGACGTTTATAATGTCCCCACCGAGATGTAGGAGCCGACACGGCAGGAATGTTGTAAAATATTACATCCGAGATGTTAGGTTGCCTTAGGTTAGGATATATAACGTTATAGACGTATATTATGTTTCCACCGAGAACTACGGGCCGACACGCCAGGAATGCTGTAGAATATCACATCCGAGATGTTAGGTTGTCTTTGGTTAGGATGTATAACGTTATAGACGTATATAATGTTCTCACAGAGATATATGCTCCGACACGCCAGGAATGTTGTAAAATAGTACATCCGATGCGTTAGTTTGCCTTAGGTTAGGATATATAACGTTATAGACGTAGATAATGCTCCCACAGAGAAGAACGGTGTTACCACAGCGGAATGCTGGAAAACACTACAACCGGCGGGCTGGATGAGTTAGGTTATGTAATATTACGTTATAGACGTGTATAATGTTCGCACCGAGAAGTAGGGAGCAACATGCCAGAAATGTTGTAAAATATTACATCCGAGATGTTAGGTTGCCTTAGGTTGGGATATATGACGTTATAGACGTATATAATGTTCCCACCGAGTAGTAGTGTCTGATGCGCCAGGAATGTTGTAAAATATTACATACGAGATGTTAGGATACCTAAGGTTAGTATATATAACGTTATAGACGTTTATAATGTTACCACCGAGAAGTAGGGGCTGAAACGCCAGTAATGTTGTAAAATATTACATACGAGTTGTTAGGATGCCCTATGTTAGGATATATAACGTTATAGACGTACATAGTGTTCCCACGGAGAAGTAGGGGCCGACATGCCACGAATGTTGTAAAATATAACAATCGAGATGTTAGGTTGCCTTAGGTTAGAATATATAACGTTATAGACGCATATAATGTTCCCACGGAGAAGTTGGCGCCGACACGCAAGGAATGTTGTAAAATATTACATGCGAGATGTTAGGTTGCCTTAGGTTAGGATATATAAAGATATAGAAGTATATAATGTTCCCACGGAGTAGTATGCGCCGACGCGCAAGGAATGTTGCAAAATATTCCATCCGAGATGTTAGATTGCCTTAGGTTAGGACATATAACGTTATAGCCGTACATAATTTTCCCACCGAGAAGTAGGGGCCGACAGGCCACGAATGTTGTAAAATATTACATCCGAGATGTTAGGTTGCCTTAGGTTAGGATATATAACGTTATAGACGTATATAATGTACCCACTGGGAAGTCGGCGCCGACACGCTAGGAATTTTGTATAATATTGCGTCTGAGATGTTAGGTGGCCTTAGGTTAAGACATATAACGTTATAGTCGTACATAATGTTCCCACCGAGAAGTAGGTGCCGACACGCAAGGAATGTTTAAAATATTACATGCGAGATGTAATGTTGCCTTAGGTTAGGACATATAACGTTATAGCCGTACATAACGTTCCCACCGAGAATTAGGGGCCGACAGGCCACGAATGTTGTACAATATTACATCCGAGATGTTAGATTGCCTTAGGTTAGAACATATAACGTTATAGCCGTGTATAATGTTTCCACCGAGAAGTAGGCGCCGGCACGCAAGGAATGTTGTAAAATATTACATCCGAGATGTTAGTTTGCCTTAGGTTTAGATATATAACGTTATAGACGTATATAATGTTCCCACGGAGAAGTAGGCGCCTACACGCAAGCAGTGTTGTAAAATACAACATCCGAGATGTAAGGTTGCCTTAGGTTAGGACATATAACGTTATAATCGTACATAACGTTCCTACCGAGAAGTAGGGGCCGACACGACACGAATGTTGTAAAATATTACGTCCGAGATGTTAGGCTGCCTTTGGTTAGGACATAAAACGTTATAGACGTTTATAATGTTACCACCGAGATGTAGGGGCTGAAACGCCAGGAATGTTGTAAAATATTACATACGAGTTGTTAGGATGCCCTATGTTAGGATATATAACGTTATAGACGTACATAGTGTTCCCACCGAGAAGCAGGGGCCGACACGCCACGAATGTTGTAAAATATTACATCCGATGTGTTAGGTTGCCTTAGGTTAGGACATATAACGTTATAGGCGTACATAACGTTCCCACCAAGAAGTAGGTGCCGAAACGCTAGGAATGTTGTATAATATTACGTCCGAGATGTTAGGTGTACTTAGGTTAGGACATATAACGTTACAATCGTACATAACGTTCCCAACGAGAAGTAGCTGCCTACATGCAAGGAATGTTGTAAAATATTACGTACGAGATGTTAGCTTGCCTTAGGTTAGGATATATAACGTTATAGTCGTTCATAATGTTCCCACCGAGAAGTAGGTGCCGACACGCAAGGAATGTTGTAAAATGTTACATCCGAGATGTTAGATTGCCTTATGTTAGGACATATAACGTTATAGCAGTACATATTGTTCCCATCGAGAAGTAGGGGCCGACACGCCACGAATGTTGTAAAATGTTACATCCGAGGAGTTAGGTTGCCTTAGGTTAAGACATATAACGTTATAGACGTACATAACGTTCCTACCGAGAAGTAGGGGCCGACACGCCACGAATGTTGTAAAATATTACGTCCGTGGTGTTAGGTTGCCTTAGGTTAGGACATAAAACGTTAGAGACGTTTATAATGTTACCACCGAGAAGTAGGGCTTGAAACGCCAGGAATGTTGTCCTATATTACATACGAGTTTTTAGGATGCCTTATGTTAGGATATATAACGTTATAGACGTACATAGTGTTCCCACCGAGAAGCAGGGGCCGACACGCCACGAATGTTGTAAAATATTACATCCGAGATGTTAGGTTGCCTTATGTTAGGATATATAACGTTATAGACGTACATACTGTTCCTACCGAGAAGCAGGGTCGGACACGCCACGAATGTTGTATAATATTGCGTCTGAGATGTTAGGTGGCCTTAGGTTAGGACATATAACGTTATAGACGTACATAACGTTCCCATGAAGAAGTAGGTGCCGACACGCTAGGAATGTTGTATAAGATTACGCCCGAGATGTTAGGTGTACTTAGGTTAGGACATATAACGTTACAATCGTACATAACGTTCCCACCGAGAAGTAGCTGCCGACACGCAAGGAATGTTGTAAAATATAACATCTGAGGTGTTAGGTTGCCTTAGGTTAGTACATATAACGTTATAGGCGTACATAACGTTCCCAACGAGAAGTAGGTGCCGACACACGAGGAATGTTGTAAAATATTACATCCGAGATGTTAGATTGCCTTAGGTTAGGACATATAACGCGATAGCAGTACATGATGTACCCACCGAGAAGTAGGGGCCGACACGCCACGAATGTTTGTAAAATATTACATACGAGATGTTAGTTTGCCCTAGGTTAGGATATATACGGTTATTGCCGTACATAATGTTCCCACCGAGAAGTAGGGGCCGACGCGTCACGAATCTTGTAAAATATTACATCCGAGATGTTAGGTTGCCTCAGGTTAGGACATAACACGTTATAGACGTTTCTAATGTTACCACCGAGAAGTAGGGGCTGAAACGCCAGGAATGTTGTAAAATATTACATCCGAGGTGTTATGTTGCCTTAGGTAAGGACATTTAACGTTATAGCCGTACATAATGTTTCCACCGAGAAGTAGGGGCCGACAGGCCACGAATGTTGTATAATATTACATCCGAGGTGTTAGGTTGCCTTAGGTTAGGACATATAACGTTATAGGCGTACATAACGTTCCCACCGAGAAGTGGTGGCCGACACGCCACGAATGTTGTAATATATTACATCCGAGATGTTAGGTTGCCTTGGGTTAGGATATATAACGTTATAGACGTACATAATGTTCCCACCGAGAAGTAGGTGCCGACACGCAAGGAATGTTGTAAAATATTACATCCGAGATGTTAGATGACCTTAGGTTAGGATATATAACGTTATAGACGTATATAATGTTCCCACCGAGAAGTAGGCCCCGGCACGCAAGGAATGTTGTAAAATATTACATCCCAGAGG
>CAXAJV010000379.1:2500-7500 GCA_963969225.1 Xylocopa violacea
ATTCGCAACGAGAGGTCGGAAGCGACACGGCGGGGAACTTTGAAAATATTCGCACCGTGCGATCAGGTTGTATTAGGTTAGGTTATATTATGTTATATATATATATATATATATATATATATATATATATATATATATATATATTCGCACCAAGAGGTCGGGACCGATACGTTCAGAAACGTAAAAAATATCCTCACCGAAATGTAGGAAGCGATGCGTCCGGAGATTTGAAAAATATTCCTACCGAGAGGTAGGAAGCGACATGACCGTGAAATTGTAAAATATTCCCACCGAGAGGTCGGAAGCGACATGACCGTGAAATTGTAAAATATTCCCACCGAGAGGTCGGAAGCGACATGACCGTGAAATTGTAAAATATTCCCACCGAGAGGTCGGAAGCGACATGACC
Organism: Xylocopa violacea; assembly: GCA_963969225.1. Classification (NCBI taxonomy): domain Eukaryota; kingdom Metazoa; phylum Arthropoda; class Insecta; order Hymenoptera; family Apidae; genus Xylocopa; species Xylocopa violacea. Next base: position 2,910 of record CAXAJV010000379.1, read on the forward strand.
GGGAACTTAGAAAATATTCGCGCCGAGCGGTCGGAAGCGACACGGCGGGGAACTTAGAAAATATTCGCGCCGAGCGGTCGGAAGCGACACGGCGGGGAACTTAGAAAATATTCGCGCCGAGCGGTCGGGACCGACACGACCGGGGACTTTGAAAATATTCGCGCCGAGAGGTCGGAAGCGACACGGCGGGGAACTTTGAAAATATTCGCACCGTGCGATCAGGTTGTATTAGGTTAGGTTATATTATGTTATATATATATATATAATATTCGCACCAAGAGGTCGGGACCGATACGTTCAGAAACGTAAAAAATATCCTCACCGAAATGTAGGAAGCGATGCGTCCGGAGATTTGAAAAATATTCCTACCGAGAGGTCGGAAGCGACATGACCGTGAAATTGTAAAATATTCCCACCGAGAGGTCGGAAGCGACATGACCGTGAAATTGTAAAATATTCCCACCGAGAGGTCGGAAGCGACATGACCGGGAACTTAGAAAATATTCGCGCCGAGCGGTCGGAAGCGACACGGCGGGGAACTTAGAAAATATTCGCGCCGAGCGGTCGGAAGCGACACGACGGGGAACTTAGAAAATATTCGCGCCGAGCGGTCGGAAGCGACACGACGGGGAACTTAGAAAATATTCGCAACGAGAGGTCGGAAGCGACACGATCGGCGGTTTTTCGCTATTTTCTCGTAAATTAAACCGTTGACCTAACAATTTTTTTGCAGAAACCTTATTGAAAGCTATTGATTGAATTTATTAGCGCATTGTTTAGTCGAATTTATAATTTTTAGTCTCCCGAAACCGACACGACTGGCGGTTTTTGTCAATTTATCGGTAATTTTTTTATATAAACGCTTGGTTTTTTTTTCGTAATATCGATTAATTTGATTGTAGAATTCATTTGTACGTGTCAGATTTTCGATTTTTCGTGTTTTTCGTTGACTTCGTATTTTATAACTGCGTTTTTTCAATGTTAAAATCGATTAAAATTCGTTATATTCTAGAAATATGTTTTTCCGTATATATTCATTATGTTTAAACAATTTCCGTTCATAAAAGTTCAACGTTAATAGCACTTTATACTTGCGCCTCCGCGCGACTAAGTTACAGCAGCCTTTCCGGACGGTCGGTCGCCGCTGGAGTTTACCACCGTAAGCGCCCGTGCGTTAGCCCGGCCGGCGCCGACCGCCCGGCCGGCCGTTCCGTATCTATAAGGAGACAGGTCGGTTCGAGCCGGCCGGGCGGAGTAGCGTCGGGCGCGTGGCTATTCTATGACTTCGGTTGAGAAGCAGTCCACCGCTCCTCGAGAATACGTTCTCGACTGCTCTGTCCCGTGTCGGTTGTCGAATTTTCTCCACACTGCATTGCCACGGGTCGGTGTCTTTGACCGAATGGCCCATATGTGGCGAGCGTCCAACGGTGACGTTGGTGACCATTTATCCGAGTTTTACTCGGTTAAATTGTACCTTCCTTGCATCGATTCTAAATCTTTACGCTCCGAGCTCTCGGAACGGACTCTAGAGATACATATTGAATTTTTGGACGTACCAGATGTGTGTACGAAATGTCCATAATATGCTATACGCATGAAAGGTGTATATGGAGATAGATATACACCGATGATATACCAAACAAGTTCCTCAACAAAAAAAAATAAAAATGAGCATCCACTGAGTTGAGGAACGAAACAAAAAATAAAAAATAAGCATCCACTGAAGAAGGCAAAAGAATAAATGGTATATGTCATTTCGACACGATCTGTTACGAAACAGAGGAGTCTCTCGACGAACTTCCAAAAGGTGTCCCGTGTCGAATGCCCAGCGCGCACTTGGTACGCGCCAGCTCGCCTGAGGAGGGCGAGATACAAAAATATACTTCAGCGTGACACAATTGTACGCGCTTGCTCGTCTATGCCGAACAGCACGCTTCTCTGTACGCGCTATCATAATGCCCAGCGTGTGAGAGCGTGTGTAGTATCTCTGTTATAGTCAAATGGAGTGCCAAGAGGTACTACGCGTTCGCGCATTAGACGATAAAAGGTATTCTTTATATACATATTAAACAATACAGCGTGACACGATTATAACCGCTTGCCATCGTCGTTGCCCAGCATGTTCTCGCAAGAGATGTTCGTGCTATAGACGATGGAGAAAAAAGGTGTACGATAAATCAGCGTGACGCAATTGTACGCGCTTCCTCGCCTTGATGACCAGCATGTTCTCTGTACGCGCTATCTTAATGCCCAGCGTGAAAGAGATGTCCGTGCTTTCGGCGATATTTGCCCAGCGTGAAAATTGCATACGCGCTTGCATCGTCGATGCCCAGCATGTTCTCTGTACGCGCTATCTTAATGCCCAGCGTGAAAGAGATGTCCGTGCTATAGACGATAAAAGGTGCCGTACACCGATATAACAAGCGGTGACAAATCGTATACGCGCTTGCATCGTCGATGCCCAGCATGTTCTCGCAAGAGATGTCCGTGCTATAGACGATTAAAGGTGACAATATGTATTCAATAAATGACAAAAATGTGCCCAAAAATATATAACCAGCGTGAAAATTGTATACGCGCTTGCTCGTCGATACCCGACAAGTCCTCGCAAGGGGATATGTCCGTGGTAAAGACGATGTATATTTTCAGCGCGAAGTGTATACGCGCTTACTCGACACGGTTCAGTTGGAAGGCGACTTGTGAAGTCGATTTTGGGAACGTACGATTTTTGGGAGTGTCTCATTCTCGAAAGAAAAGAAAAGAAAGGAAAAGGAGAGGAGGAAAAAATGCAATACCTCGGTATTATTGAACATATGTGCTAACCGAGGATGCATTTTACGAAATACAAAAAATAAATAATGTGCTCGAGCGAGGTCCGAAAGACCCGTCAGCCGCATCCACTGAACAAAACTATGACGAATATTGCGATATTCGAACGATATACATATATATATATATTATTATTTCGTATCGTCGATCGGTGTCTCTAAGAGAACCGACGACGACTAAAAACACGTTGAGCAAACTACTCTTATAAGAGTTGATGATGATGGTGAAAAAGAGGAGGAGGAGAGAGAGAGAGAGAGACGACTCATGGTACGGTTCCCTGGTTGATCCTGCCAGTAGTCATATGCTTGTCTCAAAGATTAAGCCATGCATGTCTCAGTACATACCGAACTAAGGTGAAACCGCGAATGGCTCATTAAATCAGTTATGGTTTCTTAGATTGTACACGAAATTACTTGGATAACTGTGGTAATTCTAGAGCTAATACATGCAAATCAGAATTCCGACCAGAGATGGGAGGAATGCTTTTATTAGATCAAAACCAATCGGTGGCGTGCGGTTCGCCCGTGCGTCCATCGTTTGCTTTGGTGACTCTGAATAACCCACAGCTGATCGCACGGTCATTTAGTACCGGCGACGAATCTTTCAAATGTCTGCCTTATCAACTGTCGATGGTAGGTTCCGCGCCTACCATGGTTGTAACGGGTAACGGGGAATCAGGGTTCGATTCCGGAGAGGGAGCCTGAGAAACAGCTACCACATCCAAGGAAGGCAGCAGGCGCGCAAATTACCCACTCCCGGCACGGGGAGGTAGTGACGAAAAATAACGATACGGGACTCATCCGAGGCCCCGTAATCGGAATGAGTACACTTTAAATCCTTTAACGAGGATCAATTGGAGGGCAAGTCTGGTGCCAGCAGCCGCGGTAATTCCAGCTCCAATAGCGTATATTAAAGTTGTTGCGGTTAAAAAGCTCGTAGTTGAATCTGTGTGTCACAGTGTCGGTTCACCGCTCGCGGTGTCTAACTGGCATTATGTGATACGTCCTACCGGTGGGCTTAGCTCCTCACGGGGCGGTCCAACAGACATCCCATCGCGGTGCTCTTCACTGAGTGTCGAGGTGGGCCGGTACGTTTACTTTGAATAAATTAGAGTGCTTAAAGCAGGCTATTTTCGCCTGAATACTATGTGCATGGAATAATGGAATAGGACCTCGGTTCTATTTTGTTGGTTTCCGGAACCCCGAGGTAATGATTAATAGGGACAGATGGGGGCATTCGTATTGCGACGTTAGAGGTGAAATTCTTGGATCGTCGCAAGACGGACTAAAGCGAAAGCATTTGCCAAAAATGTTTTCATTAATCAAGAACGAAAGTTAGAGGTTCGAAGGCGATCAGATACCGCCCTAGTTCTAACCATAAACGATGCCAACCAGCGATCCGCCGATGTTCCTCCGATGACTCGGCGGGCAGCTTCCGGGAAACCAAAGTTTTTGGGTTCCGGGGGAAGTATGGTTGCAAAGCTGAAACTTAAAGGAATTGACGGAAGGGCACCACCAGGAGTGGAGCCTGCGGCTTAATTTGACTCAACACGGGAAACCTCACCAGGCCCAGACACCGGAAGGATTGACAGATTGAGAGCTCTTTCTTGATTCGGTGGGTGGTGGTGCATGGCCGTTCTTAGTTGGTGGAGCGATTTGTCTGGTTAATTCCGATAACGAACGAGACTCTAGCCTGTTAAATAGACGTAAATTATGGTATCTCGAAGGCCCCCGGCTTCGGTCGGTGGGTTTTTACTACCAAC
>CAXAJV010000379.1:10000-12500 GCA_963969225.1 Xylocopa violacea
TCGTCGCCGCCAAGCCTCGTTGTCGAGAGTCTGTGAAAACCCGTGCCGTTGCGAGATCGAACAATATTATGCTCGCTTCGCGTTGTCGGGTGAAACAGACCGCCTCGAGGCTGTGTACGACGGCGAGTCCCAACGAATCTTTACCCGAACGACGATCGTCGTCGACTTCGAATTCGTTAAGAGCGTGGTGTCGCGCCGCGTACCCTGGTTGTGTTAATGTCGATCGTACCGTTCCGTTCGGAGGGGACGATTCGTCGGGCCAAGCCTCGTTGGCGATTAGGGTCTGTATAATGAACCCGCCGTTGCGAGATCGAATCTCATTTATTATGCTCGCTTCGTGTTGTCGGGTAAATAAAATTATACAGACCGCGCTCGAGGTGTTGGTGTTGTTAACCGACGAGTCCTAACGAATTTTTCTTACCCGAACGGTAAGTTATGTCGTCGACTTTGCATATTCGACAGGTCGAGTGTGTACCATTATTTTGCGTCTCTGCGTGAAAGCAATACGCCGCTGGTACTTGTTCGTTTTCCCGTTTCACAATTGTGCTGCAAGCTCAGAGGGGACTTGCTTTTTGCCATAGCCTCGTTGTCGCGAGTCTGAGAAACCGGCCGTTGCGAGATCGAATAATTTATACTCGCTTCGTGTTGCCGGGGAAAAACGGTAGACCGCTCGAGGCTTTGGCGGCCGAGTCCCAACGAATTTTTTTTTTTTTTTTATCACCTGAGCTCTGAAGCACAGATCGTGCAGTGGATCGTGGAATTTGAGGAACTTGTACCACGCACCTGTGTTCGGGTTTTGATCGTGTCGTTCGTTCAGAGGGGACCGCTTCGCCGAGCGAAGCCTCGTTGTCGCGAGTCTGGAAACACACCCGCCGTTGCGAGATCGAATAATTTTTTATGCTCGCTTCGTGTTGTCGGGTGGGTAAAATTATAGACCGCTTCGAGGTTTCACGGCGAGTCCCATCGATATTTTACGACTTACCTGTACGAACGTCGTCAACTTCTCGAAAGCAATACGCCGCTGGGTGTTGGATATCTTTCTTTTTTTTTTTTTTTGTATTCACTTCCACGTGCCATTCGTTCAGAGGGGACGACGATATATTCGCGTTTGCGTATTCTTCCTCGTTGTCGAGAGTCCCTTAATAAACCCGCCGTTGCGAGATCGAATTTTACAAGCTCGCTTCGTGTTGTCGGGAGGAAGGGGGGACCGCCTCGAGGGTCTGCGCGATACGCGCGAAGAAGAGTCCTAACGAATTTTCGAAAAATTTTATCTACCTGGACGCGTGGCACACTGGCGTGAATCCGAAAGGATGTATCCTAAACACCCTGAAACAGGCGTGTCCGTTTCATCCGTAGGACGGTATCGTGTCGCCGAGAATTCGGGCGACGCCCGCGTCTCCTTCGCCGGAGACGTTTGGGTCTCGACTTGTTCGAAACTTAGTACGAAGAGACTTAACAATTAATAAAAAATATACATATACGATTACCCTGAACGGTGGATCACTTGGCTCGTGGGTCGATGAAGAACGCAGCTAATTGCGCGTCAACGTGTGAACTGCAGGACACATGAACATCGACATTTCGAACGCACATTGCGGTCCACGGATACAATTCCTGGACCACGCCTAGCTGAGGGTCGTTCACGTAACCAGAATACTGCTTGCGTTGCGTTTCGTCGAATCTTTTCTCTCCGGTGCTCGAATCTGCCCGCCGTCGTTCATTCGAATTCCATTTACGAACGTTTCTGAGTTCGGGCGCACCGAAAGGGAAAAAGAGGAGCGATACGCGACGTACGAGCGATCGTTGGACGTTCGTCCGAGTCGTCTGTGGCCGTGCCCCGAGACTATATGCGACTGGTGTAACGTGTGCGCGCGTGCGGCGTGCGTTAAACGGGTTCACGGAAATCGACGGTGTCGATCACGGACTCGCGCGAGTTCTTCGTGGCGTCGTGAGTCGTTCGTTTAACCGGACGACCGCCCACGGGGAACCGCTTCGTGTTTCGACTGCCGATTTTGTTCCGTATTCCAAATTCGCACACCCGCCACACACCATGACCACTCTTCGCGCGTCTCTTTAACGCACGATTGATATGCCGCGCGCTCGACGTCGTTTAAAATGAATTTTTCTTTTGCCGCAAGACTGAGAGAATCGAATTGTTGGGAACTCGGTCGAGAGAGAGAAGAGAATATACAAGAAAGAGAGAGCGAGCGACATCGTCGTAACGTGAGGGACGATGATGCGCATCCGATCGTTCGAAGTTCGCACAGCCCCAGGGTGTTGTTGCGTTCAATCATCAGAATAACCCGTTCTCTCTCTGCTCTCTCCGCGCGTTGTGCGCGTATACCATGTTTTGTGTAAGGAAGAAATTGAGCGGACCGTCACTCGAATACATACAATGTATATAGGCCGTCGTTGCCGAAGTCGATCTCGAATTTTATTTCCATATGCCGTCGATTGTCGGGGACCACAGACAAACGCGCGCACGGGGACGCATTTCCTC
>CAXAJV010000379.1:17500-30000 GCA_963969225.1 Xylocopa violacea
ACATCTTTATGATCTGCGGCAAGATCCCGGAATGGCTCTTGGAATCTAAAACAACTCTGATTCCAAAGGTAGACAACGCCGAGCAGCCCGGCGACTTCAGGCCAATAACGGTTTCCTCAGTAATAACTAGGACATTCCACAAGGTTTTGTCCACCCGCCTGATGCACTCGATCGATCTTGACAAACGCCAGAAAGCCTTTGTTCCTGTAGATGGATGCGCCGAGAATACGTTCCTGTTCGATATGCTGCTTAGACACCACCGACAGACATTCAAGCCATTATATCTGGCGTCGGTTGATATCAGGAAAGCGTTTGACTCAGTCACGCACCAAGCTATTTTAGACGCATTGGTGTCCAGAGGTGTCCCTGGCCCAATGGTGTGTTACTTGAAGCATGTGTACACTCACAGCGTAACACACTTAGCTTGCGATGGCTGGGTCTCAAGGAAAATCCACCCGACATGTGGAGTCAAGCAAGGCGATCCGCTATCACCAGTTGTTTTCAACTTGGTGATAGACAGACTCCTTAGGAATATTCCTAAAGAAATTGGGGTGGATGTTTCCGGCGAGCATCACAATGTGTTAGCATTTGCTGATGATCTCGTGCTAGTAGCCTCAACACCTCAAGGGCTACAACAAACGCTTGACCTGACTACCGACTACTTGGCACAGTGCGGGCTTGTAATTAACACCGGCAAGTCCTTCACTGTGGCCATAAGAAATGTACCACACATAAAGAAGTCGGTGGTTGACAGCAAAGTCAGATTCCAGTGTGCCGGGGCCTTGCTTCCAGCAATGAGACGTGAGGACGAGTGGAAATACTTGGGCGTCCCCTTTACACCTGAGGGACGCGTCACTTGTAACCCTGAACAACAACTTCAGGAAGCCATCGCTATACTGTCTAGAGCAGCCCTGAAACCACAACAGAGGCTGTTCGCACTAAGAGTAATGGTACTTCCCAGCTTGTACCATGTGTTGACGCTCGGTTCTACGAACTTGAGCAGGCTAAAGAGAGTCGACAACCTAGTGCGGGGTGCGGCCAGAAAATGGCTGGCCTTGCCCCACGACGTGGTCAACGCCTACTTTCACGCCAATGCCAAAGACGGCGGATTATCGATCCCTTCGATGAGATGGCTTATGCCACTGAGAAGGAAAGAAAGACTAGAAGCCCTTGCGAAGGGTGGCCCTGAGCCATTGTCTTTCCTCGCCCAGGAGATCGAAAAGGCTAGGCGTAGATTGAAAGATGGGCGTCAAGAACTAGACCACAGAGACAAAATCGAAAAGCGATGGGCTAAATTATTGCACTCCTCTGTGGATGGTAAGGCTCTCAATGAGTCTCGAAAGGTTCTCACGCAGAACCAATGGGTATTAGATGGAACTCGGTTCCTCTCTGGCAAAGACTTCATCAACTCGGTGAAGCTACGCATCAACGCATTGCCTACTAAATCTAGGAGCAGTAGAGGCAGGCAGGGAGACCGGCTATGCAGAGCAGGCTGCAATGCGATAGAGACCCTAAATCACATTATGCAAATATGTCCTAGAACGCACGCAGCGCGTGTTGCTAGGCATAATGCCATTGCAGCTTATGTGAAAAGAGCTCTTGCAAAAAATTACAAAAATGTGGTAGAAGAACCCCACATCAGAACACCTAGCGGTCTAAGGAAGCCCGATCTAGTAGCAATGCGAGATAAGACCGTACTGGTCATTGATGCACAGGTCGTAGGTGAACAAAGCGACCTTGCCAGAGCCCACGAGGCAAAAAAGACCTATTACAGAGAGTCTATCCACAGAGAGTTAGCAGAAAAGTATAATACAAGTGACATCAAGTACACGTCCGTCACGATCTCATGTCGTGGAATATGGAGCAAACAATCGGCTGAGGACCTGATAGACCTAAAGGTCCTCAATAAGAAAGATCTAAAGGTGCTCTCATCCCGAGCCCTTATTGGAGGTTTAAACGCATATTGGATGTTTGGCAAAACAACTGCCAGGAGGAGTAAAACACCTAAAATAGGAGTTGGATAAACGCTGCTGAAATCAATTTTAAAACGGTGCTGCCTACCATCTTAGGCACAATACGAGGAGGGGTTTTTAGTGGGTAACCACCTGGAGTCCCACACTACCGGTCGCTAACATCTGACCGGTGTGCGTAAAGCATTTTCCCCTCCCTCCAAAAAAAAAAAAAAAAAAAAAAAAAAAAAAATAGCCAAATGCCTCGTCATCTAATTAGTGACGCGCATGAATGGATTAACGAGATTCCCAAACCTGTCCCTATCTCTCGGGCACGGAACGGTGACCGCGCACACCGTTGGGGAGTGGCGACCCCACCCTCCGAAGCTGAAGAGTGGTCGGTCTAGTCAGCCGTCGAAACAGGAACGGTGAGTGATGGTGAAAAATTAAGTAGAAGTGGGCACTCAGTGACCTGATAAACTCATCCTGTCGACGTAAGCAGGCAACTAGCCCCTGGCATCTGTGTCTCGAGTGTCTAGTGAGACCTCGAGCACGAAAAACTCGAAAATTGCGTAGGGGATTCGTCTTGTCAGCTAGACGAGGCCCCACAAAAACGTAAAGTGCGAGCACGTCTAGATGTCAGTTAACGGGCAGTTTGTCGACTTCCGGCCGATCACTCCTCAAGGTATTTGCACGACTACGGCCTGGCTCGTATTTGGCTAAGGCTGGGAGACCAAACAGTCTCCCGTCGAGTCTCGAAAAGGGCAAAAATGCCCTAGTCTAAACAATCAGGTGCCGACCCACGGATCGGTCATCGCATGGGTCCCAGTCGACCAACCGAGCGTATCGAACGCTCGGACGGTCGACCAGTGGATACCCTATCTCGAAGTCGAGACTCCGCTCATCGTCCAACGACGACTTATTTCTAATTACTCGGAAACTCGTTCCGTCTTACCAGCTCAACGAGTTCCCACCCACGTGTACCGTCCGCAGTGCTCACTGCGGAACTCAGGTGCACCCCGGCAGGGCAGCGTCGGTGCGCGCTGTTGGGGAGTAACGACCCCACCTTCCCGATCCGAGAGAAAGCACCAAGAGGCAGAGCGGCGCGTGATGCGCGCCGATGGGGAGTGACGACCCCACCTTCACTCCACGTATGAAGCATCACCCTCGAATTCAATGGCTCTCGCGTGAGTCTCCTGAGAACTTGCATCAGGAGACCGCGGCCCAGGCAGGGCAGCGCCGGTGCGCGCTGCTGGGGAGTAACGACCCCACCTTCCCGATTCGCGAGAAAGCACCAAGAGGCAGAGCGGCGTGCGATGCGCGCCGATGGGGAGTGACGACCCCACCTTCACTCCACGTATGAAGCATCACCCTCGAAATCCATGGCTCTCGCGTGAGTCTCCCGGTGTTTTGCACCAGGAGACCGCGGCCCAGGCAGGGCAGCGTCGGTGCGCGCTGTTGGGGAGTAACGACCCCACCTTCCCGATTCGTGAGAAAGCACCAAGAGGCAGAGCGGCGTGTGATGCGCGCCGATGGGGAGTGACGACCCCACCTTCACTCCACGTATGAAGCATCACCCTCGAATTTCATGGCTCTCGCGTGAGTCTCCCGGTGTTTTGCACCAGGAGACCGCGGCCCAGGCAGGGCAGCGCCGGTGCGCGCTGTTGGGGAGTAACGACCCCACCTTCCCGATTCGTGAGAAAGCACCAAGAGGCAGAGCGGCGTGTGATGCGCGCCGATGGGGAGTGACGACCCCACCTCCACTCCACGTATGAAGCATCACCCCCCCTAATTTCGCAAATTTCATGATGGCTTCATTCGATCCTAAATACTCCGGAGGTAAAATAGCCCTCCATTCGGATCTCCGGGTGAGGGCAGGATCGGGAGGAGTCATCGTGGCGATGAATAGGTCAAGGCGGGCGAACATCCTTCGGCCCGAGACCTCGCCCCCAGGTGTTGGCCCCATTGTCGAGCAACGAAGCCGCCCGGTAACGCGCTCGATGACGGCCGCTCCTCGGCATCATCGCCAAGCCGCGACCGGGTGTGCTTCTGCTCATACGACTCTGGCGCGGCCTCTAGGTATCAGCCTTCGCGCTGTCCAGATACGAATCACGAAATGCGACGCGAGACTCAGGTCGGATCCGGTATCTCCGGCTGAGTCTGTGATAGGAACAAAAATAAAATCAAGCGATAGCTCCGCGAAACCTCCCTCCGCGACCGCGTCCCCCCACAACCCCACCGCGCCCGCGTCCGCGTCCGCGACCGTACCGACGTCGACGACGACGTCACCGTCCGTAATCGAGACCACGGGTATTAGGATACTGCAGCTGAACATGCAACATTCAGCTACAGTTGCAGGCGAGGTGCGTCAGCTTGTAGCGTCGAAGCACTTAGACGTCCTGCTGTTGCAGGAACCATACGTCAGTTCTTCGGGCACGAGCCACACCGTTAGTGGACTAGGGATCGGGGCGAGGGTGGCGGCCGTCAGTTCACAATTCCCGTGGGCTGCGGTTGCCGTGTGCAACCCTCGCTTCGAGATGGTTTTTGTCTCGCAGCTAAGCACGGAACACTGTGTGTGTGCAGAAGTGCTAGCGCCCGGCTTCTCGATATACGTCGCATCATGCTATTTCCAGTATAGCGACGAAATCGAGGAGCACCTCAGACACCTCGAGATGGTGTTTCAGTCTCTGAGGGGGAAGAGACTCATAGTGTCGGTAGATGCCAACGCTCGGTCGTCACTCTGGGGGCCACAGAGTACAGACGAAAGAGGTGCGATGTTCGAAGCGCTCATCCGATCGTTTGGCATGGAAGTTGTGAATGACGCTCGGCAGCCGCCCACCTATTGGTCGACGAGGGGTGAGTCTTTCATCGATGTAACCCTGGCGTCGCCATCCATGCTCCCTTTCGTCAGGGGCTGGAAGGTAAGGTGCGGTTGGGCCAATAGCGATCACAACGCCATAGATATCGGGCTGAGGGTACCGAGAGCCAAAGCGGCGGATCGGGGTGGTGCGAGCACTCGGTTCGACACGGCGGGAGAAGCTATGGGGCGGGAGAAGCTATGGCTCCACGGGGTTTAAGATGGCGTCGGGGATTTATCCCCATTGTTGCGATGGCGCCATGTGCAAACCCCTAGGATAGCAGATAGGACATCTGTGACCTCCTACGGGCCATAGTTAGCAAGCAGCCACCTCCTCGTGGTTCCCGCCGTCAGTAGTCCCACAGCTCGATCTGTGTGGGTGAAGCAAAGGGCTGCCACTGCGAATTCGAACATATTGAACGCAAATGGGACAGATTGGGTAATCTATAAAGTTTATCCAAACACACAAATGCATTTATAGATCAAAACTCCTTACAGCCGACGATGAGTCAAGCGGGTCTTCCCCTACGCAAAAGGTGTTGAACTAATAACACAATGTACAAAATGTACGGATAAGCCAAAGAGCTTAAATGACGAAAAATAAATGAGTGGTGCATGGCGGTGCTGGTTTCTCCCTGCCCGCTCCCTCGGTAGTGGCTCGCCGGGGGAGTGGGGTTATGGGTATTTCTTACGCGTATGCCATAATGGCGATGAAGCATGTCCGAGCCCCCTCCCGGGGCCGGGCTTAGAATATTCTCGGTTCGACACTCGTCGGGCCGATTGGGAGCGCTACTGCGGTCGCCTAGCCGATCTATCTAGATCGAGGCTTGAGGCCCTCCGGCTCGACTCTATGGAAGACGTCGAGAAGATGGCGGAAACGCTCACAGGCGTCATTACTGACGCCTGCGCCGCGTCGATGCCACGCAAACGCGTATTTAGAAAGTCCAACCCGTGGTGGACTCGCGAGTTAACCAAAAAGAAAAAGCACGTGTATCGTCTACGTCGTGCCTTCCAGAGGGAAAGAGACGAAGCCGCCCGCCGGGCAAAACTACTAGAGTACCGTTCTTCTTTGCGGGAATACAGTAGGACGGTGAAGCGGACGAAGCTCGAAAGCTGGCGACGATTTGTTACGTCGAACGGGAACTCGGGGCCCTGGAGCACCGTATACAAGTACCAGGCGAAGAAACTCCGAGTTGAGAGAGTTCTCAGCACTCTCCGGCGTGGTAGTGAAGTCACATCGAATTGCCGCGAAACAGCCAGCTTGCTCTTGGAGGCACACGTTCCCGACGACCGGGAAGAAGAAGACACGCCGGACCAACGTGTCATTAGGGAAGGCGCACGCATCGCGCCCGGTACTCCCGACGCTGCCCCCATCACGGAGGCAGAGGTCGTGGGTACCGTTAGAACATTCAAAAATAATAAAGCGCCAGGGCCGGACCACGTCGAGGTCCGCGCGCTGAAAACCGCGGTTAGAATCATTCCCGGCCAAATTACGCGGCTTTTTAATGGATGCCTTCAATGGGGCGTCTTTCCCTTCGTCTGGAAGGAGGGCTCTCTACGAGTACTTCTTAAGGAAGGGAAAGACGAGAAGGATCCAAAATCCTACCGTCCGATCTGCCTCCTCTCAGTGATAGGTAAACTTTTCGAAAAGCTTCTCAAGAAGCGCCTCTATCAGACGTCGTTGGCGCCTGGAAAAGTGTCCGACCGGCAATTCGGGTTCACGCCCGGAAAGTCGACGGAGGACGCTATCGTGGAGTTGCGCCGCCTGGTCGATGCCTCGCAGGATCGATACGTGGCGGCAATGCTCTTCGACATCTCCGGGGCCTTCGACAACGTCTGGTGGCCCCTAGTTTTGAATTCCCTTAGAGAGCGAGACTGCCCTCGGAATGTTTTCGGAGTAATTTCTAATTACTTCGACGGCCGACGGGTTAAGATCTCGATAGCTTCCGAACAGGTTTCGAAGCAGGCGACGAGGGGGTGTCCGCAAGGCTCCGTACTCGGTCCCGCCTGCTGGAACCTCATGTTCGACGATCTCCTGCGGTCACTTCAGACCACAGTCGAGAATAGGTTTATCGCTTATGCGGACGATCTTCTCGTCCTAATAAGCGGAAATAGTAGGCGTGACCTCGAGACCCAAGGTCAACAGGTCGCGAACCAAATACTTAGGTGGTGTAGCTCGGCCAAACTCGAAATCTCGGCCACAAAGACGGAGGCAATTGTCCTCAAGAGTGGCTGGATCGAGCGGCAAATTTTAGGTCGAAGAGGAGGCGCCCGTCCCGATAGAAAACGCAAGGCCGTTCGGCCTTCGAAAGCCGACCTTGCCGGTAGACCACCGACCATCCGTATAGGAGACGCGAAGATAAAATTTAGACCCGCGGTTAAGTACCTAGGCGTCACGTTCGATAAAGGAATGCGCGTCCGAACGCATTGCCAGAAAATAAGCGACAAGGTCGGGTCGCTGTTCGCGAGATTAAGTAGGCTGGCGAGGAGTAGTTGGGGGCTTCGCTTCGACTCCCTAGCCGGGATATACAGGGGAGCATTCGTCCCGAAAGTGGCATACGCCTCAGCGGGATGGGCCGACCTGTGCTCGGAGAGGGAGTGGAGGGTGCTCAGGTCCGCGCAGCGCCGCGCTTTGATCGCGGTTACCGGCGCGTATCGCCGGATATCGTGGGAAAGTGCGTGCGTGGTGGCCGGCGCGGCTCCCATCGATATCGTCGTCCAGCAAAATAGGGCCCTCTACAATCTTCGTAGAGGAAAAGACGCCAGGTTAGGGAACGCCGTCATCCCAAGCGATGCGGATGACGGCAAACAACGCGTAAAAGAAGAGGCGACGAATATGTGGCAAGCCTTGTGGACGTCTTCCCCCAAGGGCCGCACAACATTCGAATTCTTCAGGGACGTCCGGGAGAGGTTGGCTGCCGGCTGGCTGAAGCCGAATCACTACACCACGCAGGTGCTGTCGGGTCACGGCAACTTCATGGCTCGTCTCTTGACGTATGCCGTTGCCGACGACGCGACGTGCGTCTGCGGTAGTGCGGTGGACACGGTAGGCCACTTCCTCCTGGAGTGCCCTATCTTCGAACCGCAGAGGGAAGCTCTGCGGACTTGCGTTCCTGCGAGTGAGTGGAGATGGCCGGAGGCGGCACCGTATCTGGTGTCGTCACCAGAGGCCTTCTCCACGCTCGCCGATTTCAGCAGAGAATCGCTCTGGCTGAAAGGTTTCCTGGAGTAGGCTTGCTCCATCCAAATCCGATATTTTCCCTCCCTCGTTCTTGGGGACGGCTCACCCCGGCGTTGTCGGAGCGCCGGGGCAAGGCGGAGCAGCGCTGCACATCTTCGCAGCTAACTGTCTCCGTCGAGCCCTCCTCCCCCTCCGCGAATTTTAAACTTTTGTACTAATCATGTGTGTTTCTCCCTACAGGATCAGAGCGAGCATGCACGCGAGCATGCGGTGGGCCCGCCTCCCCGAGGTTCCCCGTGGATGCCCCTGCGGCCGAACGAGACTTAGTCTCGGTCGAGCGTCGGGGTAACTGAAGGGCCCACACCGCGGGAAAACGATCGCCGCGGCGCTGCTGGGTTTTTCCTCTCCCGTTCCAGAGGACCGGTTCGCGTTGGGAAGTCGATGGGAAAATGTTGCGTATGCCCTTAAGGCGAGGTAGCAGACTCGTGCCCCTTCCCGGGGCCGGGTTCAGAGTATTCCTGTCCCTATCTCGCCGGGCACGGAACGGTGATCGTGCACACCGTTGGGGAGTGGCGACCCCACCCTCCGAAGCTGAAGAGTGTTCGGTCTAGTCAGCCGTCAGACAGGAACGGTGAGTGATGGTGAAAAATTCAGTAGTAGTGGGCACTCAGTGACCTGATAAACTCATCCTGTCGACGTAAGCAGGCCACTAGCCCCTGGCATCGGTGCCTCGAGTGTCTAGTGAGACCTCGAGCACCAAGAACTCGAAAATTGCGTAGGGGATTCGTCTTGTCAGCTAGACGAGGCCCCACAAGAAACGTAATTAACGAGCTCGCCTAGATGCCAGTTAAGGGGCAGTTTGCCGACTTCCGGCCGATCACTCCTCATGGTATTTGCACGACTATGGCCTGGCTCGTATTTGGCTAAGGCTGGGAGACCAGTCTCCCCTCGAGTCTCGAAAGGGGCAAAAATGCCCTAGTCTAAACAATCAGGTGGCCGACCCACGGATCGGTCATCGCATGGGTCCCAGTCGACCAACCGAGCGTATCGAACGCTCGGACGGTCGACCAGTGGATACCCCATTTCGAAGTCGAGACTCCGCACATCGTCCAAGGACGACTTATCTCTATTACCCGGAAACTCGTTCAGCATACCAGCTCAACGAGTTCCCACCTACCGTGTACCGTCCGCAGTGCTCACTGCGGAACTCAGGTGCACCCCGGCAGGGCAGCGTCGGTGCGCGCTGTTGGGGAGTAACGACCCCACCTTCCCGATTCGTGAGAAAGCACCAAGAGGCAGAGCGGCGTGTGATGCGCGCCGATGGGGAGTGACGACCCCACCTTCACTCCACGTATGAAGCATCACCCTCGAATTTCATGGCTCTCGCGTGAGTCTCCCGGTGCTTTGCACCAGGAGACCGCGGCCCAGGCAGGGCAGCGTCGGTGCGCGCTGTTGGGGAGTAACGACCCCACCTTCCCGATTCGTGAGAAAGCACCAAGAGGCAGAGCGGCGTGTGATGCGCGCCGATGGGGAGTGACGACCCCACCTTCACTCTACGTATGAAGCATCACCCTCGAATCTCATGGCTCTCGCGTGAGTCTCCCGGTGTTTTGCACCAGGAGACCGCGGCCCAGGCAGGGCAGCGCCGGTGCGCGCTGTTGGGGAGTAACGACCCCACCTTCCCGATTCGTGAGAAAGCACCAAGAGGCAGAGCGGCGTGTGATGCGCGCCGATGGGGAGTGACGACCCCACCTTCACTCCATGTATGAAGCATCACCCCCCTCAATTCGCAAATTTCATGATGGCTTCACTCGATCCTAAGTATTCCGGAGGTAAAATAGCCCTCCATTCGGATCTCCGGGTGAGGGCAGGATCGGGAGGAGTCATTGTGGCGATGAATAGGTCAAGACGGGCGAACAACCTTCGGCCCGTGACCTCGCCCCTAGGTGTTGGCCCCATTGTCGAGCAACGAAGCCGCCCGGTAACGCGCTCGATGACGGCCGCCCTTCGGCATCATCGCCAAGCCGCGACCGGGTGTGATTCTGCTCACACGACTCTGGCGCGGCCTCCAGGTACCAGCCTTCGCGCTGTCCAGATACGGATTACGAAATGCGACGCGAGACTCAGGTCGGATCCGGTATCTCCGGCTGAGTCTGTGATAGGAACAAAAATAAAATCAAGCGATAGCTCCGCGAACCCTCCCTCCGCGACCGCGACCCCCCACAACCCCACCGCGCCCGCGCCCGCGTCCGCGACCGTACCGACGTCGTCGACGGCGTCACCGTCCGTAATCGAGACCACGGGTATTAGGATACTGCAGCTGAACATGCAACATTCAGCTACAGTTGCAGGCGAGGTGCGTCAGCTCGTAGCCTCGAAGCACTTAGACGTCCTGCTATTGCAGGAACCATACGTCAGTTCTTCGGGCACGAGCCACACCGTTAGTGGACTAGGGATCGGGGCGAGGGTGGCGGCCGTCAGTTCACAATTCCCGTGGGCTGCGGTTGCCGTGTGCAACCCTCGCTTCGAGATGATTTTTGTCTCGCAGCTAAGCACGGAACACTGTGTGTGTGCAGAAGTGCTGGCGCCCGGCTTCTCAGTATACGTCGCATCATGCTATTTTCAGTATAGCGACGAAATCGAGGAGCACCTCAGGCACCTCGAGATGGTGTTTCAGTCTCTGAGGGGGAAGAGACTCATAGTGTCGGTAGATGCCAACGCTCGGTCGTCACTCTGGGGTCCACAGAGTACAGACGAAAGAGGAGCGATGTTCGAGACGCTCATCCGATCGTTTGGCATGGAAGTTGTGAACGACGCTCGGCAGCCGCCCACCTATTGGTCGACGAGGGGTGAGTCTTTCATCGATGTAACCCTGGCGTCGCCATCCATGCTCCCTTTCGTCAGGGGCTGGAAGGTACGGTGCGGTTGGGCCAACAGCGACCACAACGCCATAGATATCGGGCTGAGGGTACCGAGAGCCAAAGCGGCGGATCGGGGTGGCGCGAGCACTCGGTTCGACACTCGCCGGGCCGATTGGGAGCGCTACTGCGGTTGCCTTGCCGATCTATCTAGATCGAGGCTCGAGGCCCTCCGGCTCGACTCTATGGAAGACGTCGAAAGGATGGCGGAAACGCTCACAGGCGTCATTATCGACGCCTGCGCCGCGTCGATGCCACGTAAAAGAGTGTTTAGAAAGTCCAACCCGTGGTGGACTCGCGAATTAACTAATAAGAAAAAGCACGTGTATCGTCTACGTCGTGCCTTCCAGAGGGAAAGAGACGAAGCCGCCCGCCGAACAAAACTACTAGAGTACCGTTCTTCTTTGCGGGAATACAGTAGGACGGTGAAGCGGACGAAGCTCGAAAGCTGGCGACGATTTGTCACGTCGAACGGGAACTCGGGGCCCTGGAGCACCGTATATAAGTACCAGGCGAAGAAACTCCGAGTTGAGAGAGTTCTCAGCACTCTCCGGCGTGGTAGTGAAACCACATCCAATTGCCGCGAAACAGCCAGCTTGCTCTTGGAGGCACACGTCCCCGACGACCGGGAAGAAGAAGACACGCCGGATCAACGTGTCATTAGGGAAGGCGCACGCTTCGCGCCCGATACTCCCGACGCTGCCCCCATCACGGAGGCAGAGGTCGTGAGTACCGTTCGTTCATTCAAAAATAATAAAGCCCCAGGGCCGGACCACATCGAGGTCCGTGCGCTGAAAACCGCGGCTAGAATCATTCCCGGACAAATTACACGGCTTTTTAATGGATGCCTTCAATGGGGCGTCTTTCCCTTCGTCTGGAAGGAGGGCTCTCTACGAGTACTTCTTAAGGAAGGGAAGGACGAGAAGGATCCAAAATCCTACCGTCCGATCTGCCTCCTCTCAGTGATAGGTAAACTCTTCGAAAAGCTGCTCAAGGAGCGCCTCTACCAGACGTCGTTGGCGCCTGGAAAAGTGTCCGACCGGCAATTCGGGTTCACGCCCGGAAAGTCGACGGAGGACGCTATCGTGGAGTTGCGCCGCCTGGTCGATTCCTCGGAGGATCGATACGTGGCGGCGATGCTCTTCGATATCTCCGGGGCCTTCGACAATGTCTGGTGGCCATTAGTTTTGAAGTCTCTCAAAGAGCGAGACTGCCCTCGGAATGTTTTCGGAGTAATTTCTAATTACTTCGACGGCCGACGGGTCAAGATCTCGATAGCTTCCGAGCAGGTTTCGAAGCAGGCGACGAGGGGGTGTCCGCAAGGCTCCGTACTCGGTCCCGCCTGCTGGAACCTTATGTTCGACGATCTCCTGCGGTCACTTCAGACCACAGTTGAGAATAGGTTTATCGCTTACGCGGACGATCTCCTCGTCCTAGTAAGCGGGAATAGTAGGCGCGACCTCGAGACCCAAGGTCAACAGGTCGCGAATCAAATTCTTAGTTGGTGTAGTTCGGCCAAACTCGAAATCTCGGCCACGAAGACGGAGGCAATTGTCCTCAAGAGTGGCTGGATCGAGCGGCAACCCTTAGGTCGG
>CAXAJV010000379.1:35000-37500 GCA_963969225.1 Xylocopa violacea
GGACCGACACGACCGGGGACTTTGAAAATATTCGCGCCGAGCGGTCGGAAGCGACACGACGGGGAACTTAGAAAATATTCGCAACGAGAGGTCGGAAGCGACACGGCGGGGAACTTTGAAAATATTCGCGCCGAGCGGTCGGGACCGACACGACCGGGGACTTTGAAAATATTCGCGCCGAGCGGTCGGGACCGACACGACCGGGGACTTTGAAAATATTCGCGCCGAGCGGTCGGGACCGACACGACCGGGGACTTTGAAAATATTCGCGCCGAGCGGTCGGGACCGACACGACCGGGGACTTTGAAAATATTCGCGCCGAGCGGTCGGGACCGACACGACCGGGGACTTTGAAAATATTCGCGCCGAGCGGTCGGGACCGACACGACCGGGGACTTTGAAAATATTCGCGCCGAGCGGTCGGAAGCGACACGACGGGGAACTTAGAAAATATTCGCAACGAGAGGTCGGAAGCGACACGGCGGGGAACTTTGAAAATATTCGCACCGTGCGATCAGGTTGTATTAGGTTAGGTTATATTATGTTATATATATATATATATATATATATATATATATATATATATATATATATATTCGCACCAAGAGGTCGGGACCGATACGTTCAGAAACGTAAAAAATATCCTCACCGAAATGTAGGAAGCGATGCGTCCGGAGATTTGAAAAATATTCCTACCGAGAGGTAGGAAGCGACATGACCGTGAAATTGTAAAATATTCCCACCGAGAGGTCGGAAGCGACATGACCGTGAAATTGTAAAATATTCCCACCGAGAGGTCGGAAGCGACATGACCGTGAAATTGTAAAATATTCCCACCGAGAGGTCGGAAGCGACATGACCGGGAACTTAGAAAATATTCGCGCCGAGCGGTCGGAAGCGACACGGCGGGGAACTTAGAAAATATTCGCGCCGAGCGGTCGGAAGCGACACGGCGGGGAACTTAGAAAATATTCGCGCCGAGCGGTCGGGACCGACACGACCGGGGACTTTGAAAATATTCGCGCCGAGAGGTCGGAAGCGACACGGCGGGGAACTTTGAAAATATTCGCACCGTGCGATCAGGTTGTATTAGGTTAGGTTATATTATGTTATATATATATATATAATATTCGCACCAAGAGGTCGGGACCGATACGTTCAGAAACGTAAAAAATATCCTCACCGAAATGTAGGAAGCGATGCGTCCGGAGATTTGAAAAATATTCCTACCGAGAGGTCGGAAGCGACATGACCGTGAAATTGTAAAATATTCCCACCGAGAGGTCGGAAGCGACATGACCGTGAAATTGTAAAATATTCCCACCGAGAGGTCGGAAGCGACATGACCGGGAACTTAGAAAATATTCGCGCCGAGCGGTCGGAAGCGACACGGCGGGGAACTTAGAAAATATTCGCGCCGAGCGGTCGGAAGCGACACGACGGGGAACTTAGAAAATATTCGCGCCGAGCGGTCGGAAGCGACACGACGGGGAACTTAGAAAATATTCGCAACGAGAGGTCGGAAGCGACACGATCGGCGGTTTTTCGCTATTTTCTCGTAAATTAAACCGTTGACCTAACAATTTTTTTGCAGAAACCTTATTGAAAGCTATTGATTGAATTTATTAGCGCATTGTTTAGTCGAATTTATAATTTTTAGTCTCCCGAAACCGACACGACTGGCGGTTTTTGTCAATTTATCGGTAATTTTTTTATATAAACGCTTGGTTTTTTTTTCGTAATATCGATTAATTTGATTGTAGAATTCATTTGTACGTGTCAGATTTTCGATTTTTCGTGTTTTTCGTTGACTTCGTATTTTATAACTGCGTTTTTTCAATGTTAAAATCGATTAAAATTCGTTATATTCTAGAAATATGTTTTTCCGTATATATTCATTATGTTTAAACAATTTCCGTTCATAAAAGTTCAACGTTAATAGCACTTTATACTTGCGCCTCCGCGCGACTAAGTTACAGCAGCCTTTCCGGACGGTCGGTCGCCGCTGGAGTTTACCACCGTAAGCGCCCGTGCGTTAGCCCGGCCGGCGCCGACCGCCCGGCCGGCCGTTCCGTATCTATAAGGAGACAGGTCGGTTCGAGCCGGCCGGGCGGAGTAGCGTCGGGCGCGTGGCTATTCTATGACTTCGGTTGAGAAGCAGTCCACCGCTCCTCGAGAATACGTTCTCGACTGCTCTGTCCCGTGTCGGTTGTCGAATTTTCTCCACACTGCATTGCCACGGGTCGGTGTCTTTGACCGAATGGCCCATATGTGGCGAGCGTCCAACGGTGACGTTGGTGACCATTTATCCGAGTTTTACTCGGTTAAATTGTACCTTCCTTGCATCGATTCTAAATCTTTACGCTCCGAGCTCTCGGAACGGACTCTAGAGATACATATTGAATTTTTGGACGTACCAGATGTGTGTACGAAATGTCCATAATATGCTATACGCATGAAAGGTGTATATGGAGATAGATATACACCGATGATATACCAA
>CAXAJV010000379.1:42500-45000 GCA_963969225.1 Xylocopa violacea
ATGCTCGCTTCGTGTCGCAGGTTAAATTGGACCGCTCAGAGGCTGCGCGTGCGGCGAGTCCCAACGAATCATTCACCCGAACGGACGCGCCGTCGTCGACTTCGATTTCTTTTAAGAGCGTGTGTCGCGCGTATCCTGTTTTAGTCGATCGTACCGTTCCGTTCGGAGGGGACGATTCGTCGCCGCCAAGCCTCGCTCTCATAGAGTCTATGAAAACCCGTTGCCGTTGCGAGATCGAACCATTTTATGCTCGCTTCGTGTCGCAGGTTAAATTGGACCGCTCAGAGGCTGCGCGTGCGGCGAGTCCCAACGAATCTTCACCCGAACGGACGCGCCGTCGTCGACTTCGAATTCCTTTAAGAGCGTGTGTCGCGCGTATCCTGTTTTAGTCGATCGTACCGTTCCGTTCGGAGGGGACGATTCGTCGCCGCCAAGCCTCGTTGTCGAGAGTCTGTGAAAACCCGTGCCGTTGCGAGATCGAACAATATTATGCTCGCTTCGCGTTGTCGGGTGAAACAGACCGCCTCGAGGCTGTGTACGACGGCGAGTCCCAACGAATCTTTACCCGAACGACGATCGTCGTCGACTTCGAATTCGTTAAGAGCGTGGTGTCGCGCCGCGTACCCTGGTTGTGTTAATGTCGATCGTACCGTTCCGTTCGGAGGGGACGATTCGTCGGGCCAAGCCTCGTTGGCGATTAGGGTCTGTATAATGAACCCGCCGTTGCGAGATCGAATCTCATTTATTATGCTCGCTTCGTGTTGTCGGGTAAATAAAATTATACAGACCGCGCTCGAGGTGTTGGTGTTGTTAACCGACGAGTCCTAACGAATTTTTCTTACCCGAACGGTAAGTTATGTCGTCGACTTTGCATATTCGACAGGTCGAGTGTGTACCATTATTTTGCGTCTCTGCGTGAAAGCAATACGCCGCTGGTACTTGTTCGTTTTCCCGTTTCACAATTGTGCTGCAAGCTCAGAGGGGACTTGCTTTTTGCCATAGCCTCGTTGTCGCGAGTCTGAGAAACCGGCCGTTGCGAGATCGAATAATTTATACTCGCTTCGTGTTGCCGGGGAAAAACGGTAGACCGCTCGAGGCTTTGGCGGCCGAGTCCCAACGAATTTTTTTTTTTTTTTTATCACCTGAGCTCTGAAGCACAGATCGTGCAGTGGATCGTGGAATTTGAGGAACTTGTACCACGCACCTGTGTTCGGGTTTTGATCGTGTCGTTCGTTCAGAGGGGACCGCTTCGCCGAGCGAAGCCTCGTTGTCGCGAGTCTGGAAACACACCCGCCGTTGCGAGATCGAATAATTTTTTATGCTCGCTTCGTGTTGTCGGGTGGGTAAAATTATAGACCGCTTCGAGGTTTCACGGCGAGTCCCATCGATATTTTACGACTTACCTGTACGAACGTCGTCAACTTCTCGAAAGCAATACGCCGCTGGGTGTTGGATATCTTTCTTTTTTTTTTTTTTTGTATTCACTTCCACGTGCCATTCGTTCAGAGGGGACGACGATATATTCGCGTTTGCGTATTCTTCCTCGTTGTCGAGAGTCCCTTAATAAACCCGCCGTTGCGAGATCGAATTTTACAAGCTCGCTTCGTGTTGTCGGGAGGAAGGGGGGACCGCCTCGAGGGTCTGCGCGATACGCGCGAAGAAGAGTCCTAACGAATTTTCGAAAAATTTTATCTACCTGGACGCGTGGCACACTGGCGTGAATCCGAAAGGATGTATCCTAAACACCCTGAAACAGGCGTGTCCGTTTCATCCGTAGGACGGTATCGTGTCGCCGAGAATTCGGGCGACGCCCGCGTCTCCTTCGCCGGAGACGTTTGGGTCTCGACTTGTTCGAAACTTAGTACGAAGAGACTTAACAATTAATAAAAAATATACATATACGATTACCCTGAACGGTGGATCACTTGGCTCGTGGGTCGATGAAGAACGCAGCTAATTGCGCGTCAACGTGTGAACTGCAGGACACATGAACATCGACATTTCGAACGCACATTGCGGTCCACGGATACAATTCCTGGACCACGCCTAGCTGAGGGTCGTTCACGTAACCAGAATACTGCTTGCGTTGCGTTTCGTCGAATCTTTTCTCTCCGGTGCTCGAATCTGCCCGCCGTCGTTCATTCGAATTCCATTTACGAACGTTTCTGAGTTCGGGCGCACCGAAAGGGAAAAAGAGGAGCGATACGCGACGTACGAGCGATCGTTGGACGTTCGTCCGAGTCGTCTGTGGCCGTGCCCCGAGACTATATGCGACTGGTGTAACGTGTGCGCGCGTGCGGCGTGCGTTAAACGGGTTCACGGAAATCGACGGTGTCGATCACGGACTCGCGCGAGTTCTTCGTGGCGTCGTGAGTCGTTCGTTTAACCGGACGACCGCCCACGGGGAACCGCTTCGTGTTTCGACTGCCGATTTTGTTCCGTATTCCAAATTCGCACACCCGCCACACACCATGACCACTCTTCGCGCGTCTCTTTAACG
>CAXAJV010000380.1:0-13756 GCA_963969225.1 Xylocopa violacea
AAGGGAACCTAACATGTCGGATGTAGTATTTTCCAACATTCCTGGCGGGTCGGCCCCTACTTCTCGGTGGTCACATTATATACGTCTATATCGTAATATAACCTAATCTAACCCATCTAGACCGTCGCTGGTAATGTTTTACAAAATCCCGGTCGTGTCGGCCCATACTTCTCGGTGTGGACATTATATACGTCTATATCGTTATATATCCTAACCTAAGGGAACCTAACATCTCGGATGTAGTATTTTCCAACATTCCTGGCGGGCCGGCCCCTACTTCTCGGTGGGCACATTATATACGTCCATATCGTAATATAATCTAACCTAACCCATCTAGAACCTCGCTGGTAATGTTTTACAAAATTCCGGTCGTGTCGGCCCGTACTTTGCCGTGGGGACATTATATACGTCGCTAACGTTATATATCCTAACCTAAGGGAACCTAACATCTCGGATGTAGTATTTTCCAACATTCCTGGCGGGTCGGCCCCTACTTCTCGGTGGGCACATTATATACGTCTATATCGTAATATAACCTAACCTAATCCATCTAGACCCTCGCTGGTAATGTTTTACAAAATCCCGGTCATATCGGCCCGTACTTCTCGGTGTGGACATTATATACGTCTATAACGTTATATATCCTAACCTAAGGGAACCTAACATCTCGCATGTATTATTTTCCAACGTTCATGGCGGGCCAGCCCCTACCTCTCGGTGGGCACATTATATACGTCCATATCGTGATATAACCTAACCTAACCCATCTAGACCCTCGCTGGTAATGTTTTAGAAAATTCCGGTCGTGTCGTCCCGTACTTTGCCGTGGGGACATTTTATACGTCTATAACGTTATATATCCTAACCTAAGGGAACCTAACATCTCGGATGTAGTATTTTCCAACATTCCTGGCGGGTCGGCCCCTACTTCTCGGTGGGCACATTATATACGTCTATATCGTAATATAACCTAACCTAACCCATCTAGACCGTCGCTGGTAATGTTTTACAAAATCCCGGTCGTGTCGACCCGTACTTCTCGGTGGGGACATTATATACGTCTATAACGTTATATATCCTAACCTAAGGGAACCTAACTTCTCGGATGTAGTATTTTCCAACATTCCTGGCGGGTCGGCCCCTACTTCCCGGTGGGCACATTATATACGTCTATATCGTAATATAACATAACCTAATCCATCTAGACCCTCGCTGGTAATGTTTTACAAAATCCCGGTCGTGTCTGCCCGTACTTCTCGGTGGGGACATTATATACGTCCATAACGTTATATATCCTAACCTAAGGGAACCTAACTTCTCGGATGTAGTATTTTCCAACATTCCTGGCGGGTCGGCCCCTACTTCTCGGCGGGCACATTATATACGTCTATATCGTAATATACCCTAACCTAACCCATCTAGACCCTCGCTGGTAATGTTTTACAAAATCCCGGTCGTGTCGGCCCGTACTTCTCGGTGTGGACATTATATACGCCTATAACGTTATATATCCTAACCTAAGGGAACCTAACATCTCGCATGTATTATTTTCCAACGTTCCTGGCGGGCCAGGGCCTACTTCTCGGTGGGCACATTATATACGTCCATATCGTGATATAACCTAACCTAACCCATCTAGACCCTCGCTGGTAATGTTTTACAAAATTCCGGTCGTGTCGGCCCGTACTTTGCCGTGGGGACATTTTATACGTCAATAACGTTATATATCCTAACCTAAGGGAAACTAACATCTCGGATGTAGTATTTTCCAACATTCTTGGCGGGTCGGCCCCTACTTCTCGGTGGGCACATTATATACGTCTATATCGTAATATAACCTAACCTAACCCATCTAGACCGTCGCTGGTAATGTTTTACAAAATCCCGGTCGTGTCGACCCGTACTTCTCGGTGGGGACATTATATACGTCTATAACGTTATATATCCTAACCTAAGGGAACCTAACTTCTCGGATGTAGTATTTTCCAACATTCCTGGCGGGTCAGCCCCTTCTTCCCGGTGGGCACATTATATACGTCTGTATCGTAATATAACATAACCTAATCCATCTAGACCCTCGCTGGTAATGTTTTACAAAATCCCGGTCGTGTCTGCCCGTACTTCTCGGTGGGGACATTATATACGTCTATAACGTTATATATCCTAACCTAAGGGAACCTAACTTCTCGGATGTAGTATCTTCCAACATTCCTGGCGGGTCGGCCCCTACTTCTCGGTGGGCACATTATATACGTCTATATCGTAATATACCCTAACCTAACCCATCTAGACCCTCGCTGGTAATGTTTTACAAAATCCCGGTCGTGTCGGCCCGTACTTCTCGGTGTGGACATTATATACGCCTATAACGTTATATATCCTAACCTAAGGGAACCTAACATCTCGCATGTATTATTTTCCAACGTTCCTGGCGGGCCAGCCCCTACTTCTCGGTGGGCACATTATATACGTCCATATCGTAATATAATCTAACCTAACCCATCTAGACCCTCGCTGGTAATGTTTTACAAAATTCCGGTCGTGTCGGCCCGTACTTTACCGTGGGGACATTATATACGTCTATAACGTTATATATCCTAACCTAAGGGAACCTAACCTGACGGATGTAGTATTTTCCAACATTCCTGGCGGATCGGCCCCTACTTCTCGGTGGGCACATTATATACGTCTATATCGTAATATAACCTAACCTAACCCATCTAGACCGTCGCTGGTAATGTTTTACAAAATCCCGGTCGTGTCGACCCGTACTTCTCGGTGGGGACATTATATACGTCTATAACGTTATATATCCTAACCTAAGGGAACCTAACTTCTCGGATGTAGTATTTTCCAACATTCCTGGCGGGTCGGCCCCTACTTCTTGGTGGGCACATTATATACGTCTATATCGTAATATACCCTAACCTAACCCACCTAGACCCTCGCTGGTAATGTTTCACAGAATCCCGCTCATGTCTTCCCGTACGTCTCGGTGCGTACATTATATACGTCTAAAAATTTATATATACTAACCTAAGGGAACCTAACATCTCGGATGTAGTATTTTCCAACATTCCTGGCGGGTCGGCCCCTACTTCTCGGTGGGCACATTATATACGTCTATATCGTAATATAACCCAACCTAACCCATCTAGACCGTCGCTGGTAATGTTTTACAAAATCCCGGTCGTGTCGACCCGTACTTCTCGGTGGGGACATTATATACGTCTATAACGTTATATATCCTAACCTAAGGGAACCTAACATGTCGGATGTAGTATTTTCCAACATTCCTGGCGGGCCGGCCCCTACTTCTCGGTGGGCACATTATATACGTCCATATCGTAATATAATGTAACCTAACCCATCTAGACCCTCGCTGGTAATGTTTTACAAAATTCCGGTCGTGTCGGCCCGTACTTTGCCGTGGGGACATTATATACGTCTATAACGTTATATATCCTAACCTAAGGGAACCTAACATCTCGGATGTAGTATTTTCCAACATTCCTGGCGGATCGGCCCCTACTTCTCGGTGGGCACATTATATACGTCTATATCGTAATATAACCTAACCTAACCCATCTAGACCGTCGCTGGTAATGATTTACAAAATCCCGGTCGTGTCGACCCGTACTTCTCGGTGGGGACATTATATACGTCTATAACGTTATATATCCTAACCTAAGGGAACCTAACTTCTCGGATGTAGTATTTTCCAACATTCCTGGCGGGTCGGCCCCTACTTCTCGGTGGGCACATTATATACGTCTATATCGTAATATACCCTAACCTAACCCACCTAGACCCTCGCTGGTAATGTTTCACAGAATCCCGCTCATGTCTTCCCGTACGTCTCGGTGCGTACATTATATACGTCTAAAAATTTATATATACTAACCTAAGGGAACATAACATCTCGGATGTAGTATTTTCCAACATTCCTGGCGGGTCGGCCCCTACATCTCGGTGGGCACATTATATACGTCTATATCGTAATATAACCCAACCTAACCCATCTAGACCGTCGCTGGTAATGTTTTACAAAATCCCGGTCGTGTCGACCCGTACTTCTCGGTGGGGACATTATATACGTCTATAACGTTATATATCCTAACCTAAGGGAACCTAACATGTCGGATGTAGTATTTTCCAACATTCCTGGCGAGTCGGCCCCTACTTCTCGATGGGCACATTATATTTGTCTATATCGCAATATAACCTAACCTAACCCATCTAGATCCTCGCTGGTAATGTTTTACAAAATCCCGGTCGTGTCGGCCCGTACTTCTCGGTGTGGACGTTATATACGTCTATAACGTTATATATCCTAACCTAAGGGAACCTAACATCTCGCATGTATTATTTTCCAACGTTCCTGGCGGGCCAGCCCCTACTTCTCGGTGGGCACATTATATACGTCCATATCGTAATATAATCTAACCTAACCCATGTAGACCCTCGCTGGTAATGTTTTACAAAATTCCGGTCGTGTCGGCCCGTACTTTGCCGTGGGGACATTATATACGTCTCTAACGTTATATATCCTAACCTAAGGGAACCTAACACCTCGGATGTAGTATTTTCCAACATTCCTGGCGGGTCGGCCCCTACTTCTCGATGGGCACATTATATTTGTCTATATCGCAATATAACCTAACCTAACCCATCTAGACCCTCGCTGGTAATGTTTTACAAAATCCCGGTCGTGTCGGCCCGTACTTCTCGGTGTGGACATTATATACGTCTATAACGTTATATATCCTAACCTAAGGGAACCTAACATCTCGCATGTATTATTTTCCAATGTTCCTGGCGGGCCAGCCCCTACTTCTCGGTGGGCACATTATATACGTCCATATCGTAATATAACCTAACCTAACCCATCTAGACCGTCGCTGGTAATGTTTTACAAAATCCCGGTCGTGTCGGCCCATACTTCTCGGTGTGGACATTATATACGTCTATATCGTTATATATCCTAACCTAAGGGAACCTATCATCTCGGATGTAGTATTTTCCAACATTCCTGGCGGGTCGGCCCCTACTTTTCGGTGGGCACATTATATACTTCTATATCGTAATATAACCTAACCTAACCCATCTAGACCGTCGCTGGTAATGTTTTACAAAATCCCGGTCGTGTCGACCCGTACTTCTCGGTGGGGACATTATATACGTCTATAACGTTATATATCCTAACCTAAGGGAACCTAACTTCTCGGATGTAGTATTTTCCAACATTCCTCGCGGGTCGGCCCCTACTTCTCGGTTGGCACATTAGATACGTCTATATCGTAATATAACCTAACCTAATCCATGTAGACCCTCGCTGGTAATGTTTTACAAAATCCCGGTCGTGTCTGCCCGTACTTCTCGGTGGGGACATTATATACGTCTATAACGTTATATATCCTAACCTAAGGGAACCTAACATGTCGGATGTAGTATTTTCCAACATTCCTAGCGGGTCGGCCCCTACTTCTCGATGGGCACATTATATATGTCTATATCGCAATATAACCTAACCTAACCCATCTAGACCCTCGCTGGTAATGTTTTACAAAATCCCGGTCGTGTCGGGCCGTACATCTCGGTGTGGACATTATATACGTCTATAACGTTATATATCCTAACCTAAGGGAACCTAATATCTCGCATGTATTATTTTCCAACGTTCCTGGCGGGCCAGCCCCTACATCTCGGTGGGCACATTATATACGTCCATATCGTAATATAATCTAACCTAACCCATCTAGACCCTTGCTGGTAATGTTTTACAAAATTCCGGTCGTGTCGGCCCGTACTTTGCCGTGGGGACATTATATACGTCTATAACGTTATATATCCTAACCTAAGGGAACCTAACATCTCGGATGTAGTATTTTCCAACATTCCTCGCGGGTCGGCCCCTACTTCTCGGTGGGCACATTATGTACGTCTATATCGTAATATAACCTAACCTAACCCATCTAGACCGTCGCTGGTAATGTTTTACAAAATCCCGGTCGTGTCTGCCCGTACTTCTCGGTGGGGACATTATATACGTCTATAACGTTATATATCCTAACCTAAGGGAACCTAACATCTCGGATGTAGTATTTTCCAGCATTCCTGGCGGGTCGGCCCCTACTTCTCGGTGGGCACATTATGTACGTCTATATCGTAATATAACCTAACCTAACCCATCTAGACCCTCGCTGGTAATGTTTTACAAAATCCCGGTCGTGTCGACCCGTACTTCTCGGTGGGGACATTATATACGTCTATAACGTTATATATCCTAACCTAAGGGAACCTAACATCTCGCATGTATTATTTTCCAACGTTCCTGGCGTGCCAGGCCCTACTTCTCGGTGGGCACATTATATACTTCCATATCGTAATATAACCTAACCTAACCTATCTAGACCCTCGCTGGTAATGTTTAACAAAATTCCGGTCGTGTCGGCATGTACTTTGCCGTGGGGACATTATATACGTCTATAACGTTATATATCCTAACCTAAGGGAACCTAACTTCTCGGATGTAGTATTTTCCAACATTCCTGGCGGGTCGGCCCCTACTTCTCGGTGGGCACATTATATACGCCTATATCGTAATATAACCCAACCTAACCCATCTAGACCGTCGCTGGTAATGTTTTACAAAATCCTGGTCGTGTCGACCCGTACTTCTCGGTCGGGACATTATATACGTCTATAACGTTATATATCCTAACCTAAGGGAACCTAACATGTCGGATGTAGTATTTTCCAACATTCCTGGCGGGTCGGCACCTACTTCTCGATGGGCACAATATATTTGTCTATATCGCAATATAACCTAACATAACCCATCTAGACCGCCGCTGGTAATGTTTTACAAAATCCCGGTCGTGTCGACCCGTACTTCTCGGTGGGGACATTATATACGTCTATAACGTTATATATCCTAACCTAAGGGAACCTAACTTCTCGGATGTAGTATTTTCCAACATTCCTGGCGGGTCGGCCCCTACTTCTCGGCGGGCACATTATATACGTCTATATCGTAATATACCCTAACCTAATCCATCTAGACCCTCGCTGGTAATGTTTTACAAAATCCCGGTCGTGTCTGCCCGTACTTCTCGTTGGGGACATTATATACGTCTATAACGTTATATATCCTAACCTAAGGGAACCTAACTTCTCGGATGTAGTATTTTCCAACATTCCTGGCGGGTCGGCCCCTACTTCTCGGCGGGCACATTATATACGTCTATATCGTAATATACCCTAACCTAACCCATCTAGACCCTCGCTGGTAATGTTTTACAAAATCCCGGTCGTGTCGGCCCGTACTTCTCGGTGTGGACATTATATACGCCTATAACGTTATATATCCTAACCTAAGGGAACCTAACATCTCGGATGTAGTATTTTCCAACATTCCTGGCGGGTCGGCCCCTACTTCTCGGTGGGCACATTATATACGTCTATATCGTAATATAACCTAACCTAACCCATCTAGACCCTCGCTGGTAATGTTTTACAAAATCCCGGTCGTGTCGGCCCGTACTTCTCGGTGTGGACATTATATACGCCTATAACGTTATATATCCTAACCTAAGGGAACCTAACATCTCGCATGTATTATTTTCCAACGTTCCTGGCGGGCTAGCCCCTACTTCTCGGTGGGCACATTATATACGTCCATATCGTAATATAATCTAACCTAACCCATCTAGACCCTCGCTGGTAATGTTTTACAAAATTCCGGTCGTGTCGGCCCGTACTTTGCCGTGGGGACATTATATACGTCTATAACGTTATATATCCTAACCTAAGGGAACCTAACCTGACGGATGTAGTATTTTCCAACATTCCTGTCGGGTCGGCCCCTACTTCTCGATGGGCACAATATATTTGTCTATATCGCAATATAACCTAACCTAACCCATCTAGACCGTCGCTGGTAATGTTTTACAAAATCCCGGTCGTGTCGACCCGTACTTCTCGGTGGGGACATTATATACGTCTATAACGTTATATATCCTAACCTAAGGGAACCTAACATCTCGCATGTATTATTTTCCAACGTTCCTGGCGGGCCAGCCCCTACTTCTCGGTGGGCACATTATATACGTCCATATCGTGATATAACCTAACCTAACCCATCTAGACCCTCGCTGGTAATGTTTTACAAAATTCCGGTCGTGTCGGCCCGTACTTTGCCGTGGGGACATTTTATACGTCTATAACGTTATATATCCTAACCTAAGGGAACCTAACATCTCGGATGTAGTATTTTCCAACATTCCTGGCGGGTCGGCCCCTACTTCTCGGTGGGCACATTATATACGTCTATATCGTAATATAACCTAACCTAACCCATCTAGACCGTCGCTGGTAATGTTTTACAAAATCCCGGTCGTGTCGACCCGTACTTCTCGGTGGGGACATTATATACGTCTATAACGTTATATATCCTAACCTAAGGGAACCTAACTTCTCGGATGTAGTATTTTCCAACATTCCTGGCGGGTCGGCCCCTACTTCCCGGTGGGCACATTATATACGTCTATATCGTAATATAACCTAACCTAATCCATGTAGACCCTCGCTGGTAATGTTTTACAAAATCCCGGTCGTGTCTGCCCGTACTTCTCGGTGGGGACATTATATACGTCTATAACGTTATATATCCTAACCTAAGGGAACCTAACATGTCGGATGTAGTATTTTCCAACATTCCTAGCGGGTCGGCCCCTACTTCTCGATGGGCACATTATATATGTCTATATCGCAATATAACCTAACCTAACCCATCTAGACCCTCGCTGGTAATGTTTTACAAAATCCCGGTCGTGTCGGGCCGTACATCTCGGTGTGGACATTATATACGTCTATAACGTTATATATCCTAACCTAAGGGAACCTAATATCTCGCATGTATTATTTTCCAACGTTCCTGGCGGGCCAGCCCCTACATCTCGGTGGGCACATTATATACGTCCATATCGTAATATAATCTAACCTAACCCATCTAGACCCTTGCTGGTAATGTTTTACAAAATTCCGGTCGTGTCGGCCCGTACTTTGCCGTGGGGACATTATATACGTCTATAACGTTATATATCCTAACCTAAGGGAACCTAACATCTCGGATGTAGTATTTTCCAACATTCCTCGCGGGTCGGCCCCTACTTCTCGGTGGGCACATTATGTACGTCTATATCGTAATATAACCTAACCTAACCCATCTAGACCGTCGCTGGTAATGTTTTACAAAATCCCGGTCGTGTCTGCCCGTACTTCTCGGTGGGGACATTATATACGTCTATAACGTTATATATCCTAACCTAAGGGAACCTAACATCTCGGATGTAGTATTTTCCAGCATTCCTGGCGGGTCGGCCCCTACTTCTCGGTGGGCACATTATGTACGTCTATATCGTAATATAACCTAACCTAACCCATCTAGACCCTCGCTGGTAATGTTTTACAAAATCCCGGTCGTGTCGACCCGTACTTCTCGGTGGGGACATTATATACGTCTATAACGTTATATATCCTAACCTAAGGGAACCTAACATCTCGCATGTATTATTTTCCAACGTTCCTGGCGTGCCAGGCCCTACTTCTCGGTGGGCACATTATATACTTCCATATCGTAATATAACCTAACCTAACCTATCTAGACCCTCGCTGGTAATGTTTAACAAAATTCCGGTCGTGTCGGCATGTACTTTGCCGTGGGGACATTATATACGTCTATAACGTTATATATCCTAACCTAAGGGAACCTAACTTCTCGGATGTAGTATTTTCCAACATTCCTGGCGGGTCGGCCCCTACTTCTCGGTGGGCACATTATATACGCCTATATCGTAATATAACCCAACCTAACCCATCTAGACCGTCGCTGGTAATGTTTTACAAAATCCTGGTCGTGTCGACCCGTACTTCTCGGTCGGGACATTATATACGTCTATAACGTTATATATCCTAACCTAAGGGAACCTAACATGTCGGATGTAGTATTTTCCAACATTCCTGGCGGGTCGGCACCTACTTCTCGATGGGCACAATATATTTGTCTATATCGCAATATAACCTAACATAACCCATCTAGACCGCCGCTGGTAATGTTTTACAAAATCCCGGTCGTGTCGACCCGTACTTCTCGGTGGGGACATTATATACGTCTATAACGTTATATATCCTAACCTAAGGGAACCTAACTTCTCGGATGTAGTATTTTCCAACATTCCTGGCGGGTCGGCCCCTACTTCTCGGCGGGCACATTATATACGTCTATATCGTAATATACCCTAACCTAATCCATCTAGACCCTCGCTGGTAATGTTTTACAAAATCCCGGTCGTGTCTGCCCGTACTTCTCGTTGGGGACATTATATACGTCTATAACGTTATATATCCTAACCTAAGGGAACCTAACTTCTCGGATGTAGTATTTTCCAACATTCCTGGCGGGTCGGCCCCTACTTCTCGGCGGGCACATTATATACGTCTATATCGTAATATACCCTAACCTAACCCATCTAGACCCTCGCTGGTAATGTTTTACAAAATCCCGGTCGTGTCGGCCCGTACTTCTCGGTGTGGACATTATATACGCCTATAACGTTATATATCCTAACCTAAGGGAACCTAACATCTCGGATGTAGTATTTTCCAACATTCCTGGCGGGTCGGCCCCTACTTCTCGGTGGGCACATTATATACGTCTATATCGTAATATAACCTAACCTAACCCATCTAGACCCTCGCTGGTAATGTTTTACAAAATCCCGGTCGTGTCGGCCCGTACTTCTCGGTGTGGACATTATATACGCCTATAACGTTATATATCCTAACCTAAGGGAACCTAACATCTCGCATGTATTATTTTCCAACGTTCCTGGCGGGCTAGCCCCTACTTCTCGGTGGGCACATTATATACGTCCATATCGTAATATAATCTAACCTAACCCATCTAGACCCTCGCTGGTAATGTTTTACAAAATTCCGGTCGTGTCGGCCCGTACTTTTCCGTGGGGACATTATATACGTCTATAACGTTATATATCCTAACCTAAGGGAACCTAACCTGACGGATGTAGTATTTTCCAACATTCCTGTCGGGTCGGCCCCTACTTCTCGATGGGCACAATATATTTGTCTATATCGCAATATAACCTAACCTAACCCATCTAGACCGTCGCTGGTAATGTTTTACAAAATCCCGGTCGTGTCGACCCGTACTTCTCGGTGGGGACATTATATACGTCTATAACGTTATATATCCTAACCTAAGGGAACCTAACATCTCGCATGTATTATTTTCCAACGTTCCTGGCGGGCCAGCCCCTACTTCTCGGTGGGCACATTATATACGTCCATATCGTGATATAACCTAACCTAACCCATCTAGACCCTCGCTGGTAATGTTTTACAAAATTCCGGTCGTGTCGGCCCGTACTTTGCCGTGGGGACATTTTATACGTCTATAACGTTATATATCCTAACCTAAGGGAACCTAACATCTCGGATGTAGTATTTTCCAACATTCCTGGCGGGTCGGCCCCTACTTCTCGGTGGGCACATTATATACGTCTATATCGTAATATAACCTAACCTAACCCATCTAGACCGTCGCTGGTAATGTTTTACAAAATCCCGGTCGTGTCGACCCGTACTTCTCGGTGGGGACATTATATACGTCTATAACGTTATATATCCTAACCTAAGGGAACCTAACTTCTCGGATGTAGTATTTTCCAACATTCCTGGCGGGTCGGCCCCTACTTCCCGGTGGGCACATTATATACGTCTATATCGTAATATAACATAACCTAATCCATCTAGACCCTCGCTGGTAATGTTTTACAAAATCCCGGTCGTGTCTGCCCGTACTTCTCGGTGGGGACATTATATACGTCTATAACGTTATATATCCTAACCTAAGGGAACCTAACTTCTCGGATGTAGTATTTTCCAACATTCCTGGCGGGTCGGCCCCTACTTCTCGGCGGGCACATTATATACGTCTATATCGTAATATACCCTAACCTAACCCATCTAGACCCTCGCTGGTAATGTTTTACAAAATCCCGGTCGTGTCGGCCCGTACTTCTCGGTGTGGACATTATATACGCCTATAACGTTATATATCCTAACCTAAGGGAACCTAACATCTCGCATGTATTATTTTCCAACGTTCCTGGCGGGCTAGCCCCTACTTCTCGGTGGGCACATTATATACGTCCATATCGTAATATAATCTAACCTAACCCATCTAGACCCTCGCTGGTAATGTTTTACAAAATTCCGGTCGTGTCGGCCCGTACTTTGCCGTGGGGACATTATATACGTCGCTAACGTTATATATCCTAACCTAAGGGAACCTAACATCTCGGATGTAGTATTTTCCAACATTCCTGGCGGGTCGGCCCCTACTTCTCGGTGGGCACATTATATACGTCTATATCGTAATATAACCTAACCTAATCCATCTAGACCCTCGCTGGTAATGTTTTACAAAATCCCGGTCGTGTCTGCCCGTACTTCTCGGTGGGGACATTATATACGTCTATAACGTTATATATCCTAACCTAAGGGAACCTAACCTGACGGATGTAGTATTTTCCAACATTCCTGGCGGGTCGGCCCCTACTTCTCGATGGGCACATTATATATGTCTATGTCGCAATATAACCTAACCTAACCCATCTAGACCCTCGCTGGTAATGTTTTACAAAATCCCGGTCATATCGGCCCGTACTTCTCGGTGTGGACATTATATACGCCTATAACGTTATATATCCTAACCTAAGGGAACCTAACATCTCGGATGTAGTATTTTCCAACATTCCTGGCGGGTCGGCCCCTACTTCTCGGTGGGCACATTATATACGTCTATATCGTAATATAACCTAACCTAATCCATCTAGACCCTCGCTGGTAATGTTTTACAAAATCCCGGTCGTGTCTGCCCGTACTTCTCGGTGGGGACATTATATACGTCTATAACGTTATATATCCTAACCTAAGGGAACCTAACCTGACGGATGTAGTATTTTCCAACATTCCTGGCGGGTCGGCCCCTACTTCTCGATGGGCACAATATATTTGTCTATATCGCAATATAACCTAACCTAACCCATCTAGACCGTCGCTGGTAATGTTTTACAAAATCCCGGTCGTGTCGACCCGTACTTCTCGGTGGGGACATTATATACGTCTATAACGTTATATATCCTAACCTAAGGGAACCTAACATCTCGCATGTATTATTTTCCAACGTTCCTGGCGGGCCAGCCCCTACTTCTCGGTGGGCACATTATATACGTCCATATCGTGATATAACCTAACCTAACCCATCTAGACCCTCGCTGGTAATGTTTTACAAAATTCCGGTCGTGTCGGCCCGTACTTTGCCGTGGGGACATTTTATACGTCTATAACGTTATATATCCTAACCTAAGGGAACCTAACATCTCGGATGTAGTATTTTCCAACATTCCTGGCGGGTCGGCCCCTACTTCTCGGTGGGCACATTATATACGTCTATATCGTAATATAACCTAACCTAACCCATCTAGACCGTCGCTGGTAATGTTTTACAAAATCCCGGTCGTGTCGACCCGTACTTCTCGGTGTGGACATTATATACGCCTATAACGTTATATATCCTAACCTAAGGGAACCTAACATCTCGGATGTAGTATTTTCCAACATTCCTGGCGGGTCGGCCCCTACTTCTCGGTGGGCACATTATATACGT
>CAXAJV010000381.1:0-189000 GCA_963969225.1 Xylocopa violacea
CTAACCTAAGGGAACCAAACATCTCGGATGTAGTATTTTCCAACATTCCTGGCGGGTCGGCCCCAACTTCCGGGTGGGCACATTATATACCAGTATATCGTAATATAACCTAACCTAAGCCATCTAGCCCCCCGCTGGTAATGTTTTACAAAATCCCGGCCATATCGTCCCGTACGTCTCGTTGCGGGCATTATATACGTCTATAACTTTATATATCCTAACCTAAGGGAACCTAACATCTCGGATGTAGTATTTTCCAACATTCCTGGCGGGTCGGCCCCTACTTTTCGGTGGGCACATTATATACGTCTATATCGTAATATAACCTAACCTAACCCATCTAGACCCTCGCTGGTAATGTTTTACAAAATCCCGGTCGTGTCGGCCAGTACGTCTCGGTGCGGACATTATATACGGCTATAACGTTATATATCCTAACCTAAGGGAACCTAACATCTCGGATGTAGTATTTCACAACATTCCTGGCGGGTCGGCGCCAATTCTCGGTGGGAACATTATATACGTCTATATCGTAATATAACCTAACCTAATCCATTTTGCCCCTCGGTGATAATGTTTTACAGAATCCCAGCCGTGTCATCCGGTACGTCTCGGTGGGTACATTATATGCATCTGTATCGTTATATACCCTAACCTAAGGCAACCTAACATCTCGAATGTAGTATTTCACAAAATTCCTGGCGGATCGGCCCCAACTTCCCGGTGGGCACATTATATACGTCTATATCGTAATATAACCTAACCTAACACATCTATACCCTCGCTGGTGATGTTCTACAAAATCCCGGTCGTGTCGTCCCGGACGTCTCGGTAGGGACATTTTATGCATCTGTAACGTTATATACCCTAACCTAAGGCAACCTAACATCTCGAATGTAGTATTTCACAACATTCCTGGCGGGTCCGCCCCACTTTTCGGTGGGAACATTATATACGTCTATAACGTAATATAACCTAACCTAACCCATCTAGCCCCTCGCTGGTAATGTTTTACAGAATCCCGGTCGTGTCGTCGCGTACGTCTCGGTGCGGACATTATATACGTCTATAACGTTATATATCCTAACCTAAGGCAACTTAACATCTCGGATGTAGTATTTCACAACATTCCTGCCGGGTCGGCTCCACTTCTCGGTGGGAACATTATATACGTCTATATCGTAATATAACCTAACCTAACCCATCTAGACCCTCGCTGGTAATATTTCACAAAATCTCGGTCGTGTCGGCACGTACTTCTCGGTGGGGACATTATATACGTCTATAGCGTTATATAACCTAACCTAAGGCAACTTAACATCTGGGATGTAGTATTTTCCAACATTCCTGGCGGGTCGGCCCCAACTTCCGGGTGGGCACATTATATACCAGTATATCGTAATATAACCTAACCTAACCCATCTAGCCCCCCGCTGGTAATGTTTTACAAAATCCCGGCCATATCGTCCCGTACGTCTCGTTGCGGGCATTATATACGTCTATAACTTTATATATCCTAACCTAAGGGAACCTAACATCTCGGATGTAGTATTTTCCAACATTCGTGGCGGGTCGGCCCCTACTTCTCGGTGGGCACATTATATACATCTATATCGTAATATAACCTAACCTAACCCATCTAGCCCCTCGCTGGTAATGCTTTACAGAATTCGGGCCGTGTCGTCCCGTACGTCTCGGTGCGGGCATCATATACGTCTATAACTTTATATGTCCTAACCTAAGGGAACATAACATCTCGGATGTAGTATTTTCCAACATTCCTGCCGGGTCGGCCCCTACTTCTCGGTGGGTACATTATATACGTCTATATCGTAATATAACCTAACCTAACCCATCTAGACCCTCGCTGGTAATGTTTTACAAAATCCCGGTCGTGTCGGCCAGTACTTCTCGGTGGGGACATTATATACGGCTATAACGTTATATATCCTAACCTAAGGGAACCTAACATCTCGGATGTAGTATTTCACAACATTCCTGGCGGGTCGGCGCCAATTCTCGGTGGGAAGATTATATACATCTATATCGTAATATAACCTAACCTAACCCATTTTGCCCCCTCGGTGATAATGTTTTACAGAATCCCAGCCGTGTCGTCCCGTACGTCTCGGTGGGGACATTATATGCATCTGTAAGGTTATATAACCTAACCTAAGGCAACCTAACATCTCGAATGTAGTATTTCACAACATTCCTGGCGGGTCAGCCCCACTTCTCGGTGGGAACATTATATACGTCTATAACGTAATATAACCTAACCTAACCCATCTAGACCCTCGCTGATAATGTTTTACAAAATCCCGGTCGTGTCGGACCGTACTTCTCGGTGCGGACATTATATACGTCTATAACGTTATATATCCTAACCTAAGGGAACCAAACATCTCGGATGTAGTATTTTCCAACATTCCTGGCGGGTCGGCCCCAACTTCCGGGTGGGCACATTATATACCAGTATATCGTAATATAACCTAACCTAAGCCATCTAGCCCCCCGCTGGTAATGTTTTACAAAATCCCGGCCATATCGTCCCGTACGTCTCGTTGCGGGCATTATATACGTCTATAACTTTATATATCCTAACCTAAGGGAACCTAACATCTCGGATGTAGTATTTTCCAACATTCCTGGCGGGTCGGCCCCTACTTTTCGGTGGGCACATTATATACGTCTATATCGTAATATAACCTAACCTAACCCATCTAGACCCTCGCTGGTAATGTTTTACAAAATCCCGGTCGTGTCGGCCAGTACGTCTCGGTGCGGACATTATATACGGCTATAACGTTATATATCCTAACCTAAGGGAACCTAACATCTCGGATGTAGTATTTCACAACATTCCTGGCGGGTCGGCGCCAATTCTCGGTGGGAACATTATATACGTCTATATCGTAATATAACCTAACCTAATCCATTTTGCCCCTCGGTGATAATGTTTTACAGAATCCCAGCCGTGTCATCCGGTACGTCTCGGTGGGTACATTATATGCATCTGTATCGTTATATACCCTAACCTAAGGCAACCTAACATCTCGAATGTAGTATTTCACAACATTCCTGGCGGATCGGCCCCAACTTCCCGGTGGGCACATTATATACGTCTATATCGTAATATAACCTAACCTAACACATCTATACCCTCGCTGGTGATGTTCTACAAAATCCCGGTCGTGTCGGCCCGTACTTCTCGGTGGGGACATTATATTCGTCTATAACGTTATATATCCTAACCTTAGGGAACCTAACATCTCGGATGTAGTATTTTCCAACATTCCTGGCGGGTCGGCCCCTACTTCTCGGTGGGCACATTATATACGTCTATATCGTAATATAACCTAACCTAACCCATGTAGACCCTCGCTGGTAATGTTTTACAAAATCCCTGTCGTGTCGGCCCGTACTTCTAGTTGGGGACATTATATACGTCTATAACTTTATATATCCTATCCTAAGGGAACCTAACATCGCGGATGTAGTATTTCACAACATTCCTGGCTGGTCGGCGCCAATTCTCGGTGGGAACATTATATACGTCTATATCGTAATATAACCTAACCTAACCCATCTAGACCCTCGCTGGTAATATTTCACAAAATCTCGGTCGTGTCGGCACGTACTTCTCGGTGGGGACATTATATACGTCTATAGCGTTATATAACCTAACCTAAGGCAACTTAACATCTGGGATGTAGTATTTTCCAACATTCCTGGCGGGTCGGCCCCAACTTCCGGGTGGGCACATTATATACCAGTATATCGTAATATAACCTAACCTAACCCATCTAGCCCCCCGCTGGTAATGTTTTACAAAATCCCGGCCATATCGTCCCGTACGTCTCGTTGCGGGCATTATATACGTCTATAACTTTATATATCCTAACCTAAGGGAACCTAACATCTCGGATGTAGTATTTTCCAACATTCCTGGCGGGTCGGCCCCTACTTTTCGGTGGGCACATTATATACGTCTATATCGTAATATAACCTAACCTAACCCATCTAGACCCTCGCTGGTAATATTTTACAAAATCCCGGTCGTGTCAGCCCGTACGTCTCGGTGCGGACATTATATACGTCTATAACGTTATGTATCCTAACCTAAGGCAACTTAACATCTGGGATGTAGTATTTTCCAACATTCCTGCCGGGTCGGCCCCTACTTCTCGGTGGGCACATTATATACATCTATATCGTAATATAACCTAACCTAACCCATCTAGCCCCTCGCTGGTAATGCTTTACAGAATCCGGGCCGTGTCGTCCCGTACGTCTCGGTGCGGGCATTATATACGTCTATAACTTTATATGTCCTAACCTAAGGGAACATAACATCTCGGATGTAGTATTTTCCAACATTCCTGCCAGGTCGGCCCCTACTTCTCGGTGGGCACATTATATACGTCTATATCGTAATATAAGCTAACCAAACCCATCTAGACCCTCGCTGGTAATGTTTTACAAAATCCCGGTCGTGTCGGCCAGTACTTCTCGGTGGGGACATTATATACGGCTATAACGTTATATATCCTAACCTAAGGGAACCTAACATCTCGGATGTAGTATTTCACAACATTCCTGGCGGGTCAGCCCCACTTCTCGGTGGGAACATTATATACGTCTATATCGTAATATAACCTAACCTAACCCATCTAGACCCTCGCTGGTAATGTTTTACAAAATCCCGGTCGTGTCGGCCCGTACTTCTCGGTGGGGACATTATATACGGCTATAACGTTATATATCCTAACCTAAGGGAACCTAACATCTCGGATGTAGTATTTCACAACATTCCTGGCGGGTCGGCGCCAATTCTCGGTGGGAACATTATATACGTCTATATCGTAATATAACCTAACCTAATCCATTTTGCCCCTCGGTGATAATGTTTTACAGAATCCCAGCCGTGTCATCCGGTACGTCTCGGTGGGTACATTATATGCATCTGTATCGTTATATACCCTAACCTAAGGCAACCTAACATCTCGAATGTAGTATTTCACAACATTCCTGGCGGATCGGCCCCAACTTCCCGGTGGGCACATTATATACGTCTATATCGTAATATAACCTAACCTAACACATCTATACCCTCGCTGGTGATGTTCTACAAAATCCCGGTCGTGTGGGCCCGTACTTCTCGGTGGGGACATTATATTCGTCTATAACGTTATATATCCTAACCTAAGGGAACCAAACTTCTCGGATGTAGTATTTTCCAACATTCCTGGCGGGTCGGCCCCAACTTCCGGGTGGGCACATTATATACCAGTATATCGTAATATAACCTAACCTAACCCATCTAGCCCCCCGCTGGTAATGTTTTACAAAATCCCGGCCATATCGTCCCGTACGTCTCGTTGCGGGCAT
This sequence comes from Xylocopa violacea, assembly GCA_963969225.1. Lineage (NCBI taxonomy): Eukaryota > Metazoa > Arthropoda > Insecta > Hymenoptera > Apidae > Xylocopa > Xylocopa violacea. The sequence goes on from CAXAJV010000381.1 coordinate 5,392, forward strand.
TATATACGTCTATAACTTTATATATCCTAACCTCAGGGAACCTAACATCTCGGATGTAGTATTTTCCAACATTCCTGGCGGGTCGGCCCCTACTTTTCGGTGGGCACATTATATACGTCTATATCGTAATATAACCTAACCTAACCCATCTAGACCCTCGCTGGTAATATTTTACAAAATCCCGGTCGTGTCAGCCCGTACGTCTGGGTGCGGACATTATATACGTCTATAACGTTATGTATCCTAACCTAAGGCAACTTAACATCTGGGATGTAGTATTTTCCAACATTCCTGCCGGGTCGGCCCCTACTTCTCGGTGGGCACATTATATACATCTATATCGTAATATAACCTAACCTAACCCATCTAGCCCCTCGCTGGTAATGCTTTACAGAATCCGGGCCGTGTCGTCCCGTACGTCTCGGTGCGGGCATTATATACGTCTATAACTTTATATGTCTTAACCTAAGGGAACATAACATCTCGGATGTAGTATTTTCCAACATTCCTGCCAGGTCGGCCCCTACTTCTCGGTGGGCACATTATATACGTCTATATCGTAATATAACCTAACCAAACCCATCTAGACCCTCGCTGGTAATGTTTTACAAAATCCCGGTCGTGTCGGCCAGTACTTCTCGGTGGGGACATTATGTACGGCTATAACGTTATATATCCTAACCTAAGGGAACCTAACATCTCGGATGTAGTATTTCACAACATTCCTGGCGGGTCAGCCCCACTTCTCGGTGAGAACATTATATACGTCTATATCGTAATATAACCTAACCTAACCCATCTAGACCCTCGCTGGTAATGTTTTACAAAATCCCGGTCGTGTCGGCCCGTACTTCTCAGTGGGGACATTATATACGGCTATAACGTTATATATCCTAACCTAAGGGAACCTAACATCTCGGATGTAGTATTTTCCAACATTCCTGGCGGGTCGGCCCCTACTTTTCGGTGGGCACATTATATACGTCTATATCGTAATATAACCTAACCTAACCCATCTAGACCCTCGCTGGTAATATTTTACAAAATCCCGGTCGTGTCAGCCCGTACGTCTGGGTGCGGACATTATATACGTCTATAACGTTATGTATCCTAACCTAAGGCAACTTAACATCTGGGATGTAGTATTTTCCAACATTCCTGCCGGGTCGGCCCCTACTTCTCGGTGGGCACATTATATACATCTATATCGTAATATAACCTAACCAAACCCATCTAGCCCCTCGCTGGTAATGCTTTACAGAATCCGGCCCGTGTCGTCCCGTACGTCTCGGTGCGGGCATTATATACGTCTATAACTTTATATATCCTAACCTAACGGAACCTAACATCTCGGATGTAGTATTTTCCAAAATTCCTGGCGGGTCGGCCCCTACTTTTCGGTGGGCACATTATATACGTCTATATCGTAATATAACCTAACCTAACCCATCTAGACCCTCGCTGGTAATATTTTACAAAATCCCGGTCGTGTCAGCCCGTACGTCTGGGTGCGGACATTATATACGTCTATAACGTTATGTATCCTAACCTAAGGCAACTTAACATCTGGGATGTAGTATTTTCCAACATTCCTGCCGGGTCGGCCCCTACTTCTCGGTGGGCACATTATATACATCTATATCGTAATATAACCTAACCTAACCCATCTAGCCCCTCGCTGGTAATGCTTTACAGAATCCGGGCCGTGTCGTCCCGTACGTCTCGGTGCGGGCATTATATACGTCTATAACTTTATATGTCCTAACCTAAGGGAACATAACATCTCGGATGTAGTATTTTCCAACATTCCTGCCAGGTCGGCCCCTACTTCTCGGTGGGCACATTATATACGTCTATATCGTAATATAACCTAACCAAACCCATCTAGACCCTCGCTGGTAATGTTTTACAAAATCCCGGTCGTGTCGGCCAGTACTTCTCGGTGGGGACATTATATACGGCTATAACGTTATATATCCTAACCTAAGGGAACCTAACATCTCGGATGTAGTATTTCACAACATTCCTGGCGGGTCAGCCCCACTTCTCGGTGAGAACATTATATACGTCTATATCGTAATATAACCTAACCTAACCCATCTAGACCCTCGCTGGTAATGTTTTACAAAATCCCGGTCGTGTCGGCCCGTACGTCTCGGTGCGGACATTATATACGTCTATAACGTTATGTATCCTAACCTAAGGCAACTTAACATCTGGGATGTAGTATTTTCCAACATTCCTGGCGGGTCGGCCCCTACTTCTCGGTGGGCACATTATATACATCTATATCGTAATATAACCTAACCTAACCCATCTAGCCCCTCGCTGGTAATGCTTTACAGAATCCGGGCCGTGTCGTCCCGTACGTCTCGGTGCGGGCATTATATACGTCTATAACTTTATATGTCCTAACCTAATGGAACATAACATCTCGGATGTAGTATTTTCCAACATTCCTGCCGGGTCGGCCCCTACTTCTCGGTGGGCACATTATATACGTCTATATCGTAATATAACCTAACCTAACCCATCTAGACCCTCGCTGGTAATGTTTTACAAAATCCCGGTAGTGTCGGCCAGTACTTCTCGGTGGGGACATTATATACGGCTATAACGTTATATATCCTAACCTAAGGGAACCTAACATCTCGGATGTAGTATTTCACAACATTCCTGGCGGGTCAGCCCCACTTCTCGGTGGGAACATTATATACGTCTATATCGTAATATAACCTAACCTAACCCATCTAGACCCTCGCTGGTAATGTTTTACAAAATCCCGGTCGTGTCGGCCCGTACTTCTCGGTGGGGACATTATATACGGCTATAACGTTATATATCCTAACCTAAGGGAACCTAACATCTCGGATGTAGTATTTTCCAACATTCCTGGCGGGTCGGCCCCTACTTCTCGGTGGGCACATTATATACGTCTATATCGTAATATAACCTAACCTAACCCATGTAGACCCTCGCTGGTAATGTTTTACAAAATCCCTGTCGTGTCGGCCCGTACTTCTAGTTGGGGACATTATATACGTCTATAACTTTATATATCCTATCCTAAGGGAACCTAACATCGCGGATGTAGTATTTCACAACATTCCTGGCTGGTCGGCGCCAATTCTCGGTGGGAACATTATATACGTCTATATCGTAATATAACCTAACCTAACCCATCTAGACCCTCGCTGGTAATATTTCACAAAATCTCGGTCGTGTCGGCACGTACTTCTCGGTGGGGACATTATATACGTCTATAACGTTATATAACCTAACCTAAGGCAACTTAACATCTGGGATGTAGTATTTTCCAGCATTCCTGGCGGGTCGGCCCCAACTTCTCGGTGGGCACATTATATACGTCTATATCGTAATATAACCAAACCTAAACCATCTAGACCCTCGCTGGTAATGTTTTACAAAATCCCGGTAGTGTCGTACCGTAGGTCTCGGTGCGGACATTATATACGTCTATAACGTTACATAACCTAACCTAAGGCTACCTAACATCTCGAATGTAGTATTTCACAACATTCCTGGCGGATCGGCCCCAACTTCCCGGTGGGCACATTATATACGTCTATATCGTAATATAACCTAACCTAACCCATCTAGACCCTCGCTGGTAATGTTTTACAAAATCCCGGTCGTGTCGGCCAGTACTTCTCGGTGGGGACATTATATACGGCTATAACGTTATATATCCTAACCTAAGGGAACCTAACATCTCGGATGTAGTATTTTCCAACATTCCTGGCGGGTCGGCCCCTACTTCTCGGTGGGCACATTATATACGTCTATATCGTAATATAACCTAACCTAACCCATGTAGACCCTCGCTGGTAATGTTTTACAAAATCCCTGTCGTGTCGGCCCGTACTTCTAGTTGGGGACATTATATACGTCTATAACTTTATATATCCTATCCTAAGGGAACCTAACATCGCGGATGTAGTATTTCACAACATTCCTGGCTGGTCGGCGCCAATTCTCGGTGGGAACATTATATACGTCTATATCGTAATATAACCTAACCTAACCCATCTAGACCCTCGCTGGTAATATTTCACAAAATCTCGGTCGTGTCGGCACGTACTTCTCGGTGGGGACATTATATACGTCTATAACGTTATATAACCTAACCTAAGGCAACTTAACATCTGGGATGTAGTATTTTCCAGCATTCCTGGCGGGTCGGCCCCAACTTCTCGGTGGGCACATTATATACGTCTATATCGTAATATAACCAAACCTAAACCATCTAGACCCTCGCTGGTAATGTTTTACAAAATCCCGGTAGTGTCGTACCGTAGGTCTCGGTGCGGACATTATATACGTCTATAACGTTACATAACCTAACCTAAGGCTACCTAACATCTCGAATGTAGTATTTCACAACATTCCTGGCGGATCGGCCCCAACTTCCCGGTGGGCACATTATATACGTCTATATCGTAATATAACCTAACCTAACCCATCTAGACCCTCGCTGGTAATGTTTTACAAAATCCCGGTCGTGTCGGCCAGTACTTCTCGGTGGGGACATTATATACGGCTATAACGTTATATATCCCAACCTAAGGGAACCTAACATCTCGGATGTAGTATTTCACAACATTCCTGGCGGGTCAGCCCCACTTCTCGGTGGGAACATTATATACGTCTATATCGTAATATAACCTAACCTAACCCATCTAGACCCTCGCTGGTAATGTTTTACAAAATCCCGGTCGTGTCGGCCCGTACTTCTCGGTGGGGACATTATATACGGCTATAACGTTATATATCCTAACCTAAGGGAACCTAACATCTCGGATGTAGTATTTCACAACATTCCTGGCGGGTCGGCGCCAATTCTCGGTGGGAACATTATATACGTCTATATCGTAATATAACCTAGCCTAATCCATTTTGCCCCTCGGTGATAATGTTTTACAGAATCCCAGCCGTGTCATCCGGTACGTCTCGGTGGGGATATTATATGCATCTGTATCGTTATATACCCTAACCTAAGGCAACCTAACATCTCGAATGTAGTATTTCACAACATTCCTCGCGGATCGGCCCCAACTTCCCGGTGGGCACATTATATACGTCTATATCGTGATATAACCTAACCTAACACATCTATACCCTCGCTGGTGATGTTCTACAAAATCCCGGTCGTGTCGGCCCGTACTTCTCGGTGGGGACATTATATTCGTCTATAACGTTATATATCCTAACCTTAGGGAACCTAACATCTCGGATGTAGTATTTTCCAACATTCCTGGCGGGTCGGCCCCTACTTCTCGGTGGGCACATTATATACGTCTATATCGTAATATAACCTAACCGAACCCATGTAGACCCTCGCTGGTAATGTTTTACAAAATCCCGGTCGTGTCGGCCCGTACTTCTCAGTGGGGACATTATATACGGCTATAACGTTATATATCCTAACCTAAGGGAACCTAACATCTCGGATGTAGTATTTCACAACATTCCTGGCGGGTCGGCCCCTACTTCTCGGTGGGCACATTATATACGTCTATATCGTAATATAACCTAACCTAACCCATCTAGACCCTCGCTGGTAATGTTTTACAAAATCCCGGTCGTGTCGGCCAGTACTTCTCGGTGGGGACATTATATACGGCTATAACGTTATATATCCTAACCTAAGGGAACCTAACATCTCGGATGTAGTATTTTCCAACATTCCTGGCGGGTCGGCCCCTACTTTTCGGTGGGCACATTATATACGTCTATATCGTAATATAACCTAACCTAACCCATCTAGACCCTCGCTGGTAATATTTTACAAAATCCCGGTCGTGTCAGCCCGTACGTCTGGGTGCGGACATTATATACGTCTATAACGTTATGTATCCTAACCTAAGGCAACTTAACATCTGGGATGTAGTATTTTCCAACATTCCTGCCGGGTCGGCCCCTACTTCTCGGTGGGCACATTATATACATCTATATCGTAATATAACCTAACCAAACCCATCTAGCCCCTCGCTGGTAATGCTTTACAGAATCCGGCCCGTGTCGTCCCGTACGTCTCGGTGCGGGCATTATATACGTCTATAACTTTATATATCCTAACCTAACGGAACCTAACATCTCGGATGTAGTATTTTCCAACATTCCTGGCGGGTCGGCCCCTACTTTTCGGTGGGCACATTATATACGTCTATATCGTAATATAACCTAACCTAACCCATCTAGACCCTCGCTGGTAATATTTTACAAAATCCCGGTCGTGTCAGCCCGTACGTCTCGGTGCGGACATTATATACGTCTATAACGTTATGTATCCTAACCTAAGGCAACTTAACATCTGGGATGTAGTATTTTCCAACATTCCTGGCGGGTCGGCCCCTACTTCTCGGTGGGCACATTATATACATCTATATCGTAATATAACCTAACCTAACCCATCTAGCCCCTCGCTGGTAATGCTTTACAGAATCCGGGCCGTGTCGTCCCGTACGTCTCGGTGCGGGCATTATATACGTCTATAACTTTATATGTCCTAACCTAATGGAACATAACATCTCGGATGTAGTATTTTCCAACATTCCTGCCGGGTCGGCCCCTACTTCTCGGTGGGCACATTATATACGTCTATATCATAATATAACCTAACCTAACCCATCTAGACCCTCGCTGGTAATGTTTTACAAAATCCCGGTAGTGTCGGCCAGTACTTCTCGGTGGGGACATTATATTCGTCTATAACGTTATATATCCTAACCTTAGGGAACCTAACATCTCGGATGTAGTATTTTCCAACATTCCTGGCGGGTCGGCCCCTACTTCTCGGTGGGCACATTATATACGTCTATATAGTAATATAACCTAACCTAACCCATGTAGACCCTCGCTGGTAATGTTTTACAAAATCCCTGTCGTGTCGGCCCGTACTTCTAGTTGGGGACATTATATACGTCTATAACTTTATATATCCTATCCTAAGGGAACCTAACATCGCGGATATAGTATTTCACAACATTCCTGGCTGGTCGGCGCCAATTCTCGGTGGGAACATTATATACGTCTATATCGTAATATAACCTAACCTAACCCATCTAGACCCTCGCTGGTAATATTTCACAAAATCTCGGTCGTGTCGGCACGTACTTCTCGGTGGGGACATTATATACGTCTATAACGTTATATAACCTAACCTAAGGCAACTTAACATCTGGGATGTAGTATTTTCCAACATTCCTGGCGGGTCGGCCCCAACTTCTCGGTGGGCACATTATATACGTCTATATCGTAATATAACCAAACCTAAACCATCTAGACCCTCGCTGGTAATGTTTTACAAAATCCCGGTAGTGTCGTACCGTAGGTCTCGGTGCGGACATTATATACGTCTATAACGTTACATAACCTAACCTAAGGCTACCTAACATCTCGAATGTAGTATTTCACAACATTCCTGGCGGATCGGCCCCAGCTTCCCGGTGGGCACATTATATACGTCTATATCGTAATATAACCTAACCTAACCCATCTAGACCCTCGCTGGTAATGTTTTACAAAATCCCGGTCGTGTCGGCCAGTACTTCTCGGTGGGGACATTATATACGGCTATAACGTTATATATCCCAACCTAAGGGAACCTAACATCTCGGATGTAGTATTTCACAACATTCCTGGCGGGTCGGCCCCTACTTCTCGGTGGGCACATTATATACGTCTATATCGTAATATAACCTAACCTAACCCATCTAGACCCTCGCTGGTAATGTTTTACAAAATCCCGGTCGTGTCGGCCAGTACGTCTGGGTGCGGACATTATATACGTCTATAACGTTATGTATCCTAACCTAAGGCAACTTAACATCTGGGATGTAGTATTTTCCAACATTCCTGCCGGGTCGGCCCCTACTTCTCGGTGGGCACATTATATACATCTATATCGTAATATAACCTAACCAAACCCATCTAGCCCCTCGCTGGTAATGCTTTACAGAATCCGGGCCGTGTCGTCCCGTACGTCTCGGTGCGGGCATTATATACGTCTATAACTTTATATGTCCTAACCTAATGGAACATAACATCTCGGATGTAGTATTTTCCAACATTCCTGCCGGGTCGGCCCCTACTTCTCGGTGGGCACATTATATACGTCTATATCGTAATATAACCTAACCTAACCCATCTAGACCCTCGCTGGTAATGTTTTACAAAATCCCGGTAGTGTCGGCCAGTACTTCTCGGTGGGGACATTATATACGGCTATAACGTTATATATCCTAACCTAAGGGAACCTAACATCTCGGATGTAGTATTTCACAACATTCCTGGCGGGTCAGCCCCACTTCTCGGTGGGAACATTATATACGTCTATATCGTAATATAACCTAACCTAACCCATCTAGACCCTCGCTGGTAATGTTTTACAAAATCCCGGTCGTGTCGGCCCGTACTTCTCGGTGGGGACATTATATACGGCTATAACGTTATATATCCTAACCTAAGGGAACCTAACATCTCGGATGTAGTATTTTCCAACATTCCTGGCGGGTCGGCCCCTACTTCTCGGTGGGCACATTATATACGTCTATATCGTAATATAACCTAACCTAACCCATGTAGACCCTCGCTGGTAATGTTTTACAAAATCCCTGTCGTGTCGGCCCGTACTTCTAGTTGGGGACATTATATACGTCTATAACTTTATATATCCTATCCTAAGGGAACCTAACATCGCGGATGTAGTATTTCACAACATTCCTGGCTGGTCGGCGCCAATTCTCGGTGGGAACATTATATACGTCTATATCGTAATATAACCTAACCTAACCCATCTAGACCCTCGCTGGTAATATTTCACAAAATCTCGGTCGTGTCGGCACGTACTTCTCGGTGGGGACATTATATACGTCTATAACGTTATATAACCTAACCTAAGGCAACTTAACATCTGGGATGTAGTATTTTCCAACATTCCTGGCGGGTCGGCCCCTACTTCTCGGTGGGCACATTATATACGTCTATATCGTAATATAACCTAACCGAACCCATGTAGACCCTCGCTGGTAATGTTTTACAAAATCCCGGTCGTGTCGGCCCGTACTTCTCAGTGGGGACATTATATACGGCTATAACGTTATATATCCTAACCTAAGGGAACCTAACATCTCGGATGTAGTATTTCACAACATTCCTGGCGGGTCGGCCCCTACTTCTCGGTGGGCACATTATATACGTCTATATCGTAATATAACCTAACCTAACCCATCTAGACCCTCGCTGGTAATGTTTTACAAAATCCCGGTCGTGTCGGCCAGTACTTCTCGGTGGGGACATTATATACGGCTATAACGTTATATATCCTAACCTAAGGGAACCTAACATCTCGGATGTAGTATTTTCCAACATTCCTGGCGGGTCGGCCCCTACTTTTCGGTGGGCACATTATATACGTCTATATCGTAATATAACCTAACCTAACCCATCTAGACCCTCGCTGGTAATATTTTACAAAATCCCGGTCGTGTCAGCCCGTACGTCTGGGTGCGGACATTATATACGTCTATAACGTTATGTATCCTAACCTAAGGCAACTTAACATCTGCGATGTAGTATTTTCCAACATTCCTGCCGGGTCGGCCCCTACTTCTCGGTGGGCACATTATATACATCTATATCGTAATATAACCTAACCAAACCCATCTAGCCCCTCGCTGGTAATGCTTTACAGAATCCGGCCCGTGTCGTCCCGTACGTCTCGGTGCGGGCATTATATACGTCTATAACTTTATATATCCTAACCTAACGGAACCTAACATCTCGGATGTAGTATTTTCCAACATTCCTGGCGGGTCGGCCCCTACTTTTCGGTGGGCACATTATATACGTCTATATCGTAATATAACCTAACCTAACCCATCTAGACCCTCGCTGGTAATATTTTACAAAATCCCGGTCGTGTCAGCCCGTACGTCTCGGTGCGGACATTATATACGTCTATAACGTTATGTATCCTAACCTAAGGCAACATAACATCTGGGATGTAGTATTTTCCAACATTCCTGGCGGGTCGGCCCCTACTTCTCGGTGGGCACATTATATACATCTATATCGTAATATAACCTAACCTAACCCATCTAGCCCCTCGCTGGTAATGCTTTACAGAATCCGGGCCGTGTCGTCCCGTACGTCTCGGTGCGGGCATTATATACGTCTATAACTTTATATGTCCTAACCTAATGGAACATAACATCTCGGATGTAGTATTTTCCAACATTCCTGCCGGGTCGGCCCCTACTTCTCGGTGGGCACATTATATACGTCTATATCATAATATAACCTAACCTAACCCATCTAGACCCTCGCTGGTAATGTTTTACAAAATCCCGGTAGTGTCGGCCAGTACTTCTCGGTGGGGACATTATATACGGCTATAACGTTATATATCCTAACCTAAGGGAACCTAACATCTCGGATGTAGTATTTCACAACATTCCTGGCGGGTCAGCCCCACTTCTCGGTGGGAACATTATATACGTCTATATCGTAATATAACCTAACCTAACCCATCTAGACCCTCGCTGGTAATGTTTTACAAAATCCCGGTCGTGTCGGCCCGTACTTCTCGGTGGGGACATTATATACGGCTATAACGTTATATATCCTAACCTAAGGGAACCTAACATCTCGGATGTAGTATTTCACAACATTCCTGGCGGGTCGGCGCCAATTCTCGGTGGGAACATTATATACGTCTATATCGTAATATAACCTAACCTAATCCATTTTGCCCCTCGGTGATAATGTTTTACAGAATCCCAGCCGTGTCATCCGGTACGTCTCGGTGGGGACATTATATGCATCTGTATCGTTATATACCCTAACCTAAGGCAACCTAACATCTCGAATGTAGTATTTCACAACATTCCTGGCGGATCGGCCCCAACTTCCCGGTGGGCACATTATATACGTCTATATCGTAATATAACCTAACCTAACACATCTATACCCTCGCTGGTGATGTTCTACAAAATCCCGGTCGTGTCGGCCCGTACTTCTCGGTGGGGACATTATATTCGTCTATAACGTTATATATCCTAACCTTAGGGAACCTAACATCTCGGATGTAGTATTTTCCAACATTCCTGGCGGGTCGGCCCCTACTTCTCGGTGGGCACATTATATACGTCTATATAGTAATATAACCTAACCTAACCCATGTAGACCCTCGCTGGTAATGTTTTACAAAATCCCTGTCGTGTCGGCCCGTACTTCTAGTTGGGGACATTATATACGTCTATAACTTTATATATCCTATCCTAAGGGAACCTAACATCGCGGATGTAGTATTTCACAACATTCCTGGCTGGTCGGCGCCAATTCTCGGTGGGAACATTATATACGTCTATATCGTAATATAACCTAACCTAACCCATCTAGACCCTCGCTGGTAATATTTCACAAAATCTCGGTCGTGTCGGCACGTACTTCTCGGTGGGGACATTATATACGTCTATAACGTTATATAACCTAACCTAAGGCAACTTAACATCTGGGATGTAGTATTTTCCAACATTCCTGGCGGGTCGGCCCCAACTTCTCGGTGGGCACATTATATACGTCTATATCGTAATATAACCAAACCTAAACCATCTAGACCCTCGCTGGTAATGTTTTACAAAATCCCGGTAGTGTCGTACCGTAGGTCTCGGTGCGGACATTATATACGTCTATAACGTTACATAACCTAACCTAAGGCTACCTAACATCTCGAATGTAGTATTTCACAACATTCCTGGCGGATCGGCCCCAACTTCCCGGTGGGCACATTATATACGTCTATATCGTAATATAACCTAACCTAACCCATCTAGACCCTCGCTGGTAATGTTTTACAAAATCCCGGTCGTGTCGGCCAGTACTTCTCGGTGGGGACATTATATACGGCTATAACGTTATATATCCCAACCTAAGGGAACCTAACATCTCGGATGTAGTATTTCACAACATTCCTGGCGGGTCAGCCCCACTTCTCGGTGGGAACATTATATACGTCTATATCGTAATATAACCTAACCTAACCCATCTAGACCCTCGCTGGTAATGTTTTACAAAATCCCGGTCGTGTCGGCCCGTACTTCTCGGTGGGGACATTATATACGGCTATAACGTTATATATCCTAACCTAAGGGAACCTAACATCTCGGATGTAGTATTTCACAACATTCCTGGCGGGTCGGCGCCAATTCTCGGTGGGAACATTATATACGTCTATATCGTAATATAACCTAACCTAATCCATTTTGCCCCTCGGTGATAATGTTTTACAGAATCCCAGCCGTGTCATCCGGTACGTCTCGGTGGGGATATTATATGCATCTGTATCGTTATATACCCTAACCTAAGGCAACCTAACATCTCGAATGTAGTATTTCACAACATTCCTCGCGGATCGGCCCCAACTTCCCGGTGGGCACATTATATACGTCTATATCGTGATATAACCTAACCTAACACATCTATACCCTCGCTGGTGATGTTCTACAAAATCCCGGTCGTGTCGGCCCGTACTTCTCGGTGGGGACATTATATTCGTCTATAACGTTATATATCCTAACCTTAGGGAACCTAACATCTCGGATGTAGTATTTTCCAACATTCCTGGCGGGTCGGCCCCTACTTCTCGGTGGGCACATTATATACGTCTATATCGTAATATAACCTAACCGAACCCATGTAGACCCTCGCTGGTAATGTTTTACAAAATCCCTGTCGTGTCGGCCCGTACTTCTAGTTGGGGACATTATATACGTCTATAACTTTATATATCCTATCCTAAGGGAACCTAACATCGCGGATGTAGTATTTCACAACATTCCTGGCTGGTCGGCGCCAATTCTCGGTGGGAACATTATATACGTCTATATCGTAATATAACCTAACCTAACCCATCTAGACCCTCGCTGGTAATATTTCACAAAATCTCGGTCGTGTCGGCACGTACTTCTCGGTGGGGACATTATATACGTCTATAACGTTATATAACCTAACCTAAGGCAACTTAACATCTGGGATGTAGTATTTTCCAACATTCCTGGCGGGTCGGCCCCAACTTCCGGGTGGGCACATTATATACCAGTATATCGTAATATAACCTAACCTAACCCATCTAGCCCCCCGCTGGTAATGTTTTACAAAATCCCGGCCATATCGTCCCGTACGTCTCGTTGCGGGCATTATATACGTCTATAACTTTATATATCCTAACCTAAGGGAACCTAACATCTCGGATGTAGTATTTTCCAACATTCCTGGCGGGTCGGCCCCTACTTTTCGGTGGGCACATTATATACGTCTATATCGTAATATAACCTAACCTAACCCATCTAGACCTTCGCTGGTAATATTTTACAAAATCCCGGTCGTGTCAGCCCGTACGTCTGGGTGCGGACATTATATACGTCTATAACGTTATGTATCCTAACCTAAGGCAACTTAACATCTGGGATGTAGTATTTTCCAACATTCCTGCCGGGTCGGCCCCTACTTCTCGGTGGGCACATTATATACATCTATATCGTAATATAACCTAACCTAACCCATCTAGCCCCTCGCTGGTAATGCTTTACAGAATCCGGGCCGTGTCGTCCCGTACGTCTCGGTGCGGGCATTATATACGTCTATAACTTTATATGTCCTAACCTAATGGAACATAACATCTCGGATGTAGTATTTTCCAACATTCCTGCCGGGTCGGCCCCTACTTCTCGGTGGGCACATTATATACGTCTATATCGTAATATAACCTAACCTAACCCATCTAGACCCTCGCTGGTAATGTTTTACAAAATCCCGGTCGTGTCGGCCAGTACTTCTCGGTGGGGACATTATATACGGCTATAACGTTATATATCCTAACCTAAGGGAACCTAACATCTCGGATGTAGTATTTCACAACATTCCTGGCGGGTCAGCCCCACTTCTCGGTGGGAACATTATATACGTCTATATCGTAATATAACCTAACCTAACCCATCTAGACCCTCGCTGGTAATGTTTTACAAAATCCCGGTCGTGTCGGCCCGTACTTCTCGGTGGGGACATTATATACGGCTATAACGTTATATATCCTAACCTAAGGGAACCTAACATCTCGGATGTAGTATTTCACAACATTCCTGGCGGGTCGGCGCCAATTCTCGGTGGGAACATTATATACGTCTATATCGTAATATAACCTAACCTAATCCATTTTGCCCCTCGGTGATAATGTTTTACAGAATCCCAGCCGTGTCATCCGGTACGTCTCGGTGGGGACATTATATGCATCTGTATCGTTATATACCCTAACCTAAGGCAACCTAACATCTCGAATGTAGTATTTCACAACATTCCTGGCGGATCGGCCCCAACTTCCCGGTGGGCACATTATATACGTCTATATCGTAATATAACCTAACCTAACACATCTATACCCTCGCTGGTGATGTTCTACAAAATCCCGGTCGTGTCGGCCCGTACTTCTCGGTGGGGACATTATATACGTCTATATCGTAATATAACCTAACCTAACACATCTATACCCTCGCTGGTGATGTTCTACAAAATCCCGGTCGTGTCGGCCCGTACTTCTCGGTGGGGACATTATATTCGTCTATAACGTTATATATCCTAACCTTAGGGAACCTAACATCTCGGATGTAGTATTTTCCAACATTCCTGGCGGGTCGGCCCCTACTTCTCGGTGGGCACATTATATACGTCTATATCGTAATATAACCTAACCTAACCCATGTAGACCCTCGCTGGTAATGTTTTACAAAATCCCTGTCGTGTCGGCCCGTACTTCTAGTTGGGGACAATATATACGTCTATAACTTTATATATCCTATCCTAAGGGAACCTAACATCGCGGATGTAGTATTTCACAACATTCCTGGCTGGTCGGCGCCAATTCTCGGTGGGAACATTATATACGTCTATATCGTAATATAACCTAACCTAACCCATCTAGACCCTCGCTGGTAATATTTCACAAAATCTCGGTCGTGTCGGCACGTACTTCTCGGTGGGGACATTATATACGTCGATAACGTTATATAACCTAACCTAAGGCAACTTAACATCTGGGATGTAGTATTTTCCAACATTCCTGGCGGGTCGGCCCCAACTTCTCGGTGGGCACATTATATACGTCTATATCGTAATATAACCAAACCTAAACCATCTAGACCCTCGCTGGTAATGTTTTACAAAATCCCGGTAGTGTCGTACCGTAGGTCTCGGTGCGGACATTATATACGTCTATAACGTTACATAACCTAACCCAAGGCTACCTAACATCTCGAATGTAGTATTTCACAACATTCCTGGCGGATCGGCCCCAACTTCCCGGTGGGCACATTATATACGTCTATATCGTAATATAACCTAACCTAACCCATCTAGACCCTCGCTGGTAATGTTTTACAAAATCCCGGTCGTGTCGGCCAGTACTTCTCGGTGGGGACATTATATACGGCTATAACGTTATATATCCTAACCTAAGGGAACCTAACATCTCGGATGTAGTATTTCACAACATTCCTGGCGGGTCAGCCCCACTTCTCGGTGAGAACATTATATACGTCTATATCGTAATATAACCTAACCTAACCCATCTAGACCCTCGCTGGTAATGTTTTACAAAATCCCGGTCGTGTCGGCCCGTACTTCTCGGTGGGGACATTATATACGGCTATAACGTTATATATCCTAACCTAAGGGAACCTAACATCTCGGATGTAGTATTTCACAGCATTCCTGGCGGGTCGGCGCCAATTCTCGGTGGGAACATTATATACGTCTATATCGTAATATAACCTAACCTAATCCATTTTGCCCCTCGGTGATAATGTTTTACAGAATCCCAGCCGTGTCATCCGGTACGTCTCGGTGGGGATATTATATGCATCTGTATCGTTATATACCCTAACCTAAGGCAACCTAACATCTCGAATGTAGTATTTCACAACATTCCTGGCGGATCGGCCCCAACTTCCCGGTGGGCACATTATATACGTCTATATCGTAATATAACCTAACCTAACACATCTATACCCTCGCTGGTGATGTTCTACAAAATCCCGGTCGTGTCGGCCCGTACTTCTCGGTGGGGACATTATATTCGTCTATAACGTTATATATCCTAACCTTAGGGAACCTAACATCTCGGATGTAGTATTTTCCAACATTCCTGGCGGGGCGGCCCCTACTTCTCGGTGGGCACATTATATACGTCTATATCGTAATATAACCTAACCTAACCCATGTAGACCCTCGCTGGTAATGTTTTACAAAATCCCTGTCGTGTCGGCCCGTACTTCTAGTTGGGGACATTATATACGTCTATAACTTTATATATCCTATCCTAAGGGAACCTAACATCGCGGATGTAGTATTTCACAACATTCCTGGCTGGTCGGCGCCAATTCTCGGTGGGAACATTATATACGTCTATATCGTAATATAACCTAACCTAACCCATCTAGACCCTCGCTGGTAATATTTCACAAAATCTCGGTCGTGTCGGCACGTACTTCTCGGTGGGGACATTATATACGTCTATAACGTTATATAACCTCACCTAAGGCAACTTAACATCTGGGATGTAGTATTTTCCAACATTCCTGGCGGGTCGGCCCCAACTTCCGGGTGGGCACATTATATACCAGTATATCGTAATATAACCTAACCTAACCCATCTAGCCCCCCGCTGGTAATGTTTTACAAAATCCCGGCCATATCGTCCCGTACGTCTCGTTGCGGGCATTATATACGTCTATAACGTTATATATCCTAACCTAAGGGAACCTAACATCTCGGATGTAGTATTTTCCAACATTCCTGGCGGGTCGGCCCCTACTTTTCGGTGGGCACATTATATACGTCTATATCGTAATATAACCTAACCTAACCCATCTAGACCCTCGCTGGTAATATTTTACAAAATCCCGGTCGTGTCAGCCCGTACGTCTCGGTGCGGACATTATATACGTCTATAACGTTATGTATCCTAACCTAAGGCAACTTAACATCTGGGATGTAGTATTTTCCAACATTCCTGCCGGGTCGGCCCCTACTTCTCGGTGGGCACATTATATACATCTATATCGTAATATAACCTAACCTAACCCATCTAGCCCCTCGCTGGTAATGCTTTACAGAATCCGGGCCGTGTCGTCCCGTACGTCTCGGTGCGGGCATTATATACGTCTATAACTTTATATGTCCTAACCTAAGGGAACATAACATCTCGGATGTAGTATTTTCCAACATTCCTGCCGGGTCGGCCCCTACTTCTCGGTGGGCACATTATGTACGTCTATATCGTAATATAACCTAACCTAACCCATCTAGACCCTCGCTGGTAATATTTCACAAAATCCCGGTCGTGTCGGCCAGTACTTCTCGGTGGGGACACTATATACGTCTATAACGTTATATATACTAACCTAAGGGAACCTAACATCTCGGATGTTGTATTTTCCAACATTCCTGGCGGGTCGGCCCCATCTTCTCGGTGGGCACATTATATACGTCTATATCGTAATATAACCTAACCTAACCCATCTAGACCCTCGCTGGTAATATTTTACAAAATCCCGGTCGTGTCGGCCCGTACTTCTCGGTGGGGACATTATATACGTCTATAACGTTATATAACCTAACCTAAGGCTACCTAACATCTCGAATGTAGTATTTCACAACATTCCTGGCGGGTCCGCCCCACTTCTCGGTGGGAACATTATATACGTCTATAACGTAATATAACCTAACCTAACCCATTTTGCCCCTCGGTGATAGTTTTTACAGAAACCCGGCCGTGTCGTCCCGGACGTCTCGGTGGGGACATTATATGCATCTGTATCGTTATATACCCTAACCTAAGGCAACCTAACATCTCGAATGTAGTATTTCACAACATTCCTGGCGGATCGGCCCCAACTTCCCGGTGGGCACATTATATACGTCTATATCGTAATATAACCTAACCTAACACATCTATACCCTCGCTGGTGATGTTCTACAAAATCCCGGTCGTGTCGGCCCGTACTTCTCGGTGGGGACATTATATTCGTCTATAACGTTATATATCCTAACCTTAGGGAACCTAACATCTCGGATGTAGTATTTTCCAACATTCCTGGCGGGTCGGCCCCTACTTCTCGGTGGGCACATTATATACGTCTATATCGTAATATAACCTAACCTAACCCATGTAGACCCTCGCTGGTAATGTTTTACAAAATCCCTGTCGTGTCGGCCCGTACTTCTAGTTGGGGACAATATATACGTCTATAACTTTATATATCCTATCCTAAGGGAACCTAACATCGCGGATGTAGTATTTCACAACATTCCTGGCTGGTCGGCGCCAATTCTCGGTGGGAACATTATATACGTCTATATCGTAATATAACCTAACCTAACCCATCTAGACCCTCGCTGGTAATATTTCACAAAATCTCGGTCGTGTCGGCACGTACTTCTCGGTGGGGACATTATATACGTCGATAACGTTATATAACCTAACCTAAGGCAACTTAACATCTGGGATGTAGTATTTTCCAACATTCCTGGCGGGTCGGCCCCAACTTCTCGGTGGGCACATTATATACGTCTATATCGTAATATAACCAAACCTAAACCATCTAGACCCTCGCTGGTAATGTTTTACAAAATCCCGGTAGTGTCGTACCGTAGGTCTCGGTGCGGACATTATATACGTCTATAACGTTACATAACCTAACCCAAGGCTACCTAACATCTCGAATGTAGTATTTCACAACATTCCTGGCGGATCGGCCCCAACTTCCCGGTGGGCACATTATATACGTCTATATCGTAATATAACCAAACCTAACCCATCTAGACCCTCGCTGGTAATGTTTTACAAAATCCCGGTCATGTCGGCCCGTACTTCTCGGTGGGGACATTATATACGTCTATAACGTAATATAACCTAACCTAACCGATCTAGCCCCTCGCTGGTAATGTTTTACAGAATCTCGGTCGTGTCGTCCCGTATGTCTCGGTGCGGACATTATATACGTCTATAACTTTATGTATCCTAACCTAAGGCAACTTAACATCTGGGATGTAGTATTTTCCAACATTCCTGGCGGGTCGGCCCCAACTTCTCGGTGGGCACATTATATACGTCTATATCGTAATATAACCTAACCTAAGGCAACTCAACATCTCGGATGTAGTATTTTCCAACATTCCTGGCGGGTCGGCCCCACTTCTCGGTGGGAACATTATATACGTCTATAACGTAATATAACCTAACCTAACCGATCTAGCCCCTCGCTGGTAATGTTTTACAGAATCCCGGTCGTGTCGTCCCGTACGTCTCGGTGCGGACATTATATACGTCTATAACGTTATATATCCTAACCTAAGGCAACTTAACATCTCGGATGTAGTATTTTCCAACATTCCTGGCGGGTCGGCACCAACTTCTCGGTGGGCACATTATATACGTCTATATCGTAATATAACCTAACCTAGCCCATCTAGACCCTCGCTGGTAATGTTTTACAAAATCCCGGTCGTGTCGTACCGTACGTCTCGGTGCGGACATTATATACGTCTATAACGTTATATAACCTAACCTAAGGCAACTTAACATCTCGAATGTAGTATTTCACAACATTCCTGGCGGGTCCGCCCCACTTTTCGGTGGGAACATTATATACGTCTATAACGTAATATAACCTAACCTAACCAATCTAGCCCCTCGCTGGTAATGTTTTACAAAATCCCGGTAGTGTCGTCGCGTACGTCTCGGTGCGGACATTATATACGTCTATAACGTTATATATCCTAACCTAAGGCAACTTAACATCTCGGATGTAGTATTTCACAACATTCCTGCCGGGTCGGCTCCACTTCTCGGTGGGAACATTATATACGTCTATAACGTAATATAACCTAACCTAACCCATCTTGCCCCTCGCTGGTAATGTTTTACAGAAACCCGGCCGTGTCGTCCCGGACGTCTCGGTAGGGACATTGTATGCATCTGTAACGTTATATACCCTAACCTAAGGCAACGTAACATCTCGAATGTAGTATTTCACAACATTCCTGGCGGGTCCGCCCCACTTCTCGGTGGGAACATTATATACGTCTATAACGTAATATAACCTAACCTAACCCATCTAGCCCCTCGCTGGTAATGTTTTACAGAATCTCGGTCGTGTCGTCCCGTATGTCTCGGTGCGGACATTATATACGTCTATAACTTTATGTATCCTAACCTAAGGCAACTTAACATCTGGGATGTAGTATTTTCCAACAATCCTGGCGGGTCGGCCCCAACTTCTCGGTGGGCACATTATATACGTCTATATCGTAATATAACCAAACCTAACCCATCTAGACCCTCGCTGGTAATGTTTTACAAAATCCCGGTCATGTCGGCCCGTACTTCTCGGTGGGGACATTATATACGTCTATAACGTAATATAACCTAACCTAACCGATCTAGCCCCTCGCTGGTAATGTTTTACAGAATCCCGGTCGTGTCGTCGCGTACGTCTCGGTGCGGACATTATATACGTCTATAACGTTATATATCCTAACCTAAGGCAACTTAACATCTCGGATGTAGTATTTCACAACATTCCTGCCGGGTCGGCTCCACTTCTCGGTGGGAACATTATATACGTCTATAACGTAATATAACCTAACCTAACCCATCTTGCCCCTCGCTGGTAATGTTTTACAGAAACCCGGCCGTGTCGTCCCGGACGTCTCGGTAGGGTCATTGTATGCATCTGTAACGTTATATACCCTAACCTAAGGCAACGTAACATCTCGAATGTAGTATTTCACAACATTCCTGGCGGGTCCGCCCCACTTCTCGGTGGGAACATTATATACGTCTATAACGTAATATAACCTAACCTAACCCATCTAGCCCCTCGCTGGTAATGTTTTACAGAATCTCGGTCGTGTCGTCCCGTATGTCTCGGTGCGGACATTATATACGTCTATAACTTTATGTATCCTGACCTAAGGCAACTTAACATCTGGGATGTAGTATTTTCCAACAATCCTGGCGGGTCGGCCCCAACTTCTCGGTGGGCACATTATATACGTCTATATCGTAATATAACCAAACCTAACCCATCTAGACCCTCGCTGGTAATGTTTTACAAAATCCCGGTCATGTCGGCCCGTACTTCTCGGTGGGGACATTATATACGTCTATAACGTAATATAACCTAACCTAACCGATCTAGCCCCTCGCTGGTAATGTTTTACAGAATCCCGGTCGTGTCGTCGCGTACGTCTCGGCGCGGACATTATATACGTCTATAACGTTATATATCCTAACCTAAGGCAACTTAACATCTCGGATGTAGTATTTCACAACATTCCTGCCGGGTCGGCTCCACTTCTCGGTGGGAACATTATATACGTCTATGACGTAATATAACCTAACCTAACCCATCTAGACCCTCGCTGGTAATGTTTTACAAAATCCCGGTCATGTCGGCCCGTACTTCTCGGTGGGGACATTATATACGTCTATAACGTAATATAACCTAACCTAACCGATCTAGCCCCTCACTGGTAATGTTTTACAGAATCCCGGTGGTGTCGTCGCGTACGTCTCGGCGCGGACATTATATACGTCTATAACGTTATATATCCTAACCTAAGGCAACTTAACATCTCGGATGTAGTATTTCACAACATTCCTGGCGGGTCGGCCCCACTTCTCGGTGGGAACATTATATACGTCTATAACGTAATATAACCTAACCTAACCCATCTAGACCCTCGCTGGTAATATTTCACAAAATCCCGGTCGTGTCGTCCCGTACGTCTCGGTGCGGACATTATATACGTCTATAACGTTACATAACCTAACCTAAGGCTACCTAACATCTCGAATGTAGTATTTCACAACATGCCTGGCGGGTCGGCCCCACTTCTCGGTGGGAACATTATATACCTCTATAACGTAATATAACCTAACCTAACCGATCTAGCCCCTCGCTGGTAATGTTTTACAAAATCCCGGTCGTGTCGTACCGTACGTCTCGGTGCGGACATTATATACGTCTATAACGTTATATATCCTAACCTAAGGCAACTTAACATCTCGGATGTAGTATTTCACAACATTCCTGGCGGGGAGGCTCCACTTCTCGGTGGGAACATTATATACGTCTATAACGTAATATAACCTAACCTAACCCATCTAGCCCCTCGCTGGTAATGTTTTACAGAAACCCGACCGTGTCGTCCCGGACGTCTCGGTAGGGACATTGTATGCATCTGTAACGTTATATACCCTAACCTAAGGCAACCTAACATCTCGAATGTAGTATTTCACAGCATTCCTGGCGGGTCCGCCCCACTTCTCGGTGGGAACATTATATACGTCTATAACGTAATATAACCTAACCTAACCCATCTAGCACCTCGCTGGTAATGTTTTACAGAATCTCGGTCGTGTCGTCCCGTATGTCTCGGTGCGGACATTATATACGTCTATAACTTTATGTATCCTAACCTAAGGCAACTTAACATCTGGGATGTAGTATTTTCCAACATTCCTGGCGGGTCGGCCCCAACTTCTCGGTGGGCACATTATATACGTCTATATCGTAATATAACCAAACCTAACCCATCTAGACCCTCGCTGGTAATGTTTTACAAAATCGCGGTCATGTCGGCCCGTACTTCTCGGTGGGGACATTATATACGTCTATAACGTTATATATACTAACCTAAGGGAACCTAACATCTCGGATGTAGTATTTCACAACATTCCTGGCGGGTCGGCCCGTACTTCTCGGTGGGGACATTATATACGTCTATAACGTAATATAACCTAACCTAACCGATCTAGCCCCTCGCTGGTAATGTTTTACAGAATCCCGGTCGTGTCGTCGCGTACGTCTCGGCGCGGACATTATATACGTCTATAACGTTATATATCCTAACCTAAGGCAACTTAACATCTCGGATGTAGTATTTCACAACATTCCTGCCGGGTCGGCTCCACTTCTCGGTGGGAACATTATATACGTCTATGACGTAATATAACCTAACCTAACCCATCTAGACCCTCGCTGGTAATGTTTTACAAAATCCCGGTCATGTCGGCCCGTACTTCTCGGTGGGGACATTATATACGTCTATAACGTAATATAACCTAACCTAACCGATCTAGCCCCTCACTGGTAATGTTTTACAGAATCCCGGTGGTGTCGTCGCGTACGTCTCGGCGCGGACATTATATACGTCTATAACGTTATATATCCTAACCTAAGGCAACTTAACATCTCGGATGTAGTATTTCACAACATTCCTGGCGGGTCGGCCCCACTTCTCGGTGGGAACATTATATACGTCTATAACGTAATATAACCTAACCTAACCCATCTAGACCCTCGCTGGTAATATTTCACAAAATCCCGGTCGTGTCGTCCCGTACGTCTCGGTGCGGACATTATATACGTCTATAACGTTACATAACCTAACCTAAGGCTACCTAACATCTCGAATGTAGTATTTCACAACATGCCTGGCGGGTCGGCCCCACTTCTCGGTGGGAACATTATATACCTCTATAACGTAATATAACCTAACCTAACCGATCTAGCCCCTCGCTGGTAATGTTTTACAAAATCCCGGTCGTGTCGTACCGTACGTCTCGGTGCGGACATTATATACGTCTATAACGTTATATATCCTAACCTAAGGCAACTTAACATCTCGGATGTAGTATTTCACAACATTCCTGGCGGGGAGGCTCCACTTCTCGGTGGGAACATTATATACGTCTATAACGTAATATAACCTAACCTAACCCATCTAGCCCCTCGCTGGTAATGTTTTACAGAAACCCGACCGTGTCGTCCCGGACGTCTCGGTAGGGACATTGTATGCATCTGTAACGTTATATACCCTAACCTAAGGCAACCTAACATCTCGAATGTAGTATTTCACAGCATTCCTGGCGGGTCCGCCCCACTTCTCGGTGGGAACATTATATACGTCTATAACGTAATATAACCTAACCTAACCCATCTAGCACCTCGCTGGTAATGTTTTACAGAATCTCGGTCGTGTCGTCCCGTATGTCTCGGTGCGGACATTATATACGTCTATAACTTTATGTATCCTAACCTAAGGCAACTTAACATCTGGGATGTAGTATTTTCCAACATTCCTGGCGGGTCGGCCCCAACTTCTCGGTGGGCACATTATATACGTCTATATCGTAATATAACCAAACCTAACCCATCTAGACCCTCGCTGGTAATGTTTTACAAAATCGCGGTCATGTCGGCCCGTACTTCTCGGTGGGGACATTATATACGTCTATAACGTTATATATACTAACCTAAGGGAACCTAACATCTCGGATGTAGTATTTCACAACATTCCTGGCGGGTCGGCCCCACTTCTCGGTGGGAACATTATATACGTCTATAACGTAATATAACCTAACCTAACCGATCTAGCCCCTCGCTGGTAATGTTTTACAGAATCCCGGTCGTGTCGTCGCGTACGTCTCGGTGCGGACATTATATACGTCTATAACGTTATATATCCTAACCTAAGGCAACTTAACATCTCGGATGTATTATTTCACAACATTCCTGCCGGGTCGGCTCCACTTCTCGGTGGGAACATTATATACGTCTATAACGTAATATAACCTAACCTAACCCATCTAGCCCCTCGCTGGTAATGTTTTACAGAATTCCGGTCGTGTCGTCCCGTACGTCTCGGTGCGGACATTATATACGTCTATAACGTTATCTATCCTAACCTAAGGCAACTTAACATGTGGGATGTAGTATTTTCCAACATTCCTGGCGGGTCGGCCCCAACTTCTCGGTGGGCACATTATATACGTCTATATCGTAATATAACCAAACCTAAACCATCTAGACCCTCGCTGGTAATGTTTTACAAAATTCCGGCCGTGTCGTCCCGGACGTCTCGGTAGGGTCATTGTATGCATCAGTAACGTTATATACCCTAACCTAAGGCAACGTAACATCTCGAATGTAGTATTTCACAACATTCCTGGCGGGTCCGCCCCACTTCTCGGTGGGAACATTATATACGTCTATAACGTAATATAACCTAACCTAACCCATCTAGCCCCTCGCTGGTAATGTTTTACAGAATCTCGGTCGTGTCGTCCCGTATGTCTCGGTGCGGACATTATATACGTCTATAACTTTATGTATCCTAACCTAAGGCAACTTAACATCTGGGATGTAGTATTTTCCAACATTCCTGGCGGGTCGGCCCCAACTTCTCGGTGGGCACATTATATACGTCTATATCGTAATATAACCTAACCTAAGGCAACTCAACATCTCGGATGTAGTATTTTCCAACATTCCTGGCGGGTCGGCCCCACTTCTCGGTGGGAACATTATATACGTCTATAACGTAATATAACATAACCTAACCGATCTAGCCCCTCGCTGGTAATGTTTTACAGAATCCCGGTCGTGTCGTCCCGTACGTCTCGGTGCGGACATTATATACGTCTATAACGTTATATATCCTAACCTAAGGCAACTTAACATCTCGGATGTAGTATTTTCCAACATTCCTGGCGGGTCGGCACCAACTTCTCGGTGGGCACATTATATACGTCTATATCGTAATATAACATAACCTAGCCCATCTAGACCCTCGCTGGTAATGTTTTACAAAATCCCGGTCGTGTCGTACCGTACGCCTCGGTGCGGACATTATATACGTCTATAACGTTATATAACCTAACCTAAGGCAACTTAACATCTCGGATGTAGTATTTCACAACATTCCTGGCGTGTCGGCTCCACTTCTCGGTGGGAACATTATATACTTCTATAACGTAATATAACCTAACCTAACCCATCTAGCCCCTCGCTGGTAATGTTTTACAGAATTCCGGTCGTGTCGTCCTGTACTTCTCGGTGCGGACATTATATACGTCTATAACGTTATCTATCCTAACCTAAGGCAACTTAACATCTCGGATGTAGTATTTTCCAGCATTTTTGGCGGGACGGCCCCAACTTTTCGGTGGGCACATGATATACGTCTATATCGTAATATAACCTAACCTAACCCATCTAGACCCTCGCTGGTAATGTTTTACAAAATCCCGGTCGTGTCGGCCCGTACTTCTCGGTGGGGACATTATATACGTCTATAACGTTATATAACCTAACCTAAGGCTACCTAACATCTCGAATGTAGTATTTCACAACATTCCTGGCGGGTCCGCCCCACTTCTCGGTGGGAACATTATATACGTCTATAACGTAATATAACCTAACCTAACCCATCTAGACCCTCGCTGGTAATGTTTTACAAAATCCCGGTCATGTCGGCCCGTACTTCTCGGTGGGGACATTATATACGTCTATAACGTAATATAACCTAACCTAACCGATCTAGCCCCTCGCTGGTAATGTTTTACAGAATCCCGGTCGTGTCGTCGCGTACGTCTCGGTGCGGACATTATATACGTCTATAACGTTATATATCCTAACCTAAGGCAACTTAACATCTCGGATGTAGTATTTCACAACATTCCTGCCGGGTCGGCTCCACTTCTCGGTGGGAACATTATATACGTCTATAACGTAATATAACCTAACCTAACCCATCTTGCCCCTCGCTGGTAATGTTTTACAGAAACCCGGCCGTGTCGTCCCGGACGTCTCGGTAGGGTCATTGTATGCATCTGTAACGTTATATACCCTAACCTAAGGCAACGTAACATCTCGAATGTAGTATTTCACAACATTCCTGGCGGGTCCGCCCCACTTCTCGGTGGGAACATTATATACGTCTATAACGTAATATAACCTAACCTAACCCATCTAGCCCCTCGCTGGTAATGTTTTACAGAATCTCGGTCGTGTCGTCCCGTATGTCTCGGTGCGGACATTATATACGTCTATAACTTTATGTATCCTGACCTAAGGCAACTTAACATCTGGGATGTAGTATTTTCCAACAATCCTGGCGGGTCGGCCCCAACTTCTCGGTGGGCACATTATATACGTCTATATCGTAATATAACCAAACCTAACCCATCTAGACCCTCGCTGGTAATGTTTTACAAAATCCCGGTCATCTCGGCCCGTACTTCTCGGTGGGGACATTATATACGTCTATAACGTAATATAACCTAACCTAACCGATCTAGCCCCTCGCTGGTAATGTTTTACAGAATCCCGGTTGTGTCGTCGCGTACGTCTCGGTGCGGACATTATATACGTCTATAACGTTATATATCCTAACCTAAGGCAACTTAACATCTCGGATGTAGTATTTCACAACATTCCTGCCGGGTCGGCTCCACTTCTCGGTGGGAACATTATATACGTCTATAACGTAATATAACCTAACCTAACCCATCTAGCCCCTCGCTGGTAATGTTTTACAGAATTCCGGTCGTGTCGTCCCGTACGTCTCGGTGCGGACATTATATACGTCTATAACGTTATCTATCCTAACCTAAGGCAACTTAACATCTCGGGTGTAGTATTTTCCAACATTTCTGGCGGGACGGCCCCAACTTTTCGGTGGGCACATTATATACGTCTATATCGTAATATAACCTAACCTAACCCATCTAGACCCTCGCTGGTAATATTTCACAAAATCCCGGTCGTGTCGTCCCGTACGTCTCGGTGCGGACATTATATACCTCTATAACGTTATATATCCTAACCTAAGGCAACTTAACATCTCGGATGTAGTATTTTCCAACATTCCTGGCGGGTCGGCCCCAACTTCTCGGTGGGCACATTATATACGTCTATATCGTAATATAACCAAACCTAACCCATCTAGACCCTCGCTGGTAATGTTTTACAAAATCCCGGTCATGTCGGCCCGTACTTCTCGGTGGGGACATTATATACGTCTATAACGTAATATAACCTAACCTAACCGATCTAGCCCCTCGCTGGTAATGTTTTACAGAATCCCGGTCGTGTCGTCGCGTACGTCTCGGCGCGGACATTATATACGTCTATAACGTTATATATCCTAACCTAAGGCAACTTAACATCTCGGATGTAGTATTTCACAACATTCCTGCCGGGTCGGCTCCACTTCTCGGTGGGAACATTATATACGTCTATGACGTAATATAACCTAACCTAACCCATCTAGACCCTCGCTGGTAATGTTTTACAAAATCCCGGTCATGTCGGCCCGTACTTCTCGGTGGGGACATTATATACGTCTATAACGTAATATAACCTAACCTAACCGATCTAGCCCCTCGCTGGTAATGTTTTACAGAATCCCGGTCGTGTCGTCGCGTACGTCTCGGCGCGGACATTATATACGTCTATAACGTTATATATCCTAACCTAAGGCAACTTAACATCTCGGATGTAGTATTTCACAACATTCCTGGCGGGTCGGCCCCACTTCTCGGTGGGAACATTATATACGTCTATAACGTAATATAACCTAACCTAACCCATCTAGACCCTCGCTGGTAATATTTCACAAAATCCCGGTCGTGTCGTCCCGTACGTCTCGGTGCGGACATTATATACGTCTATAACGTTATATATCCTAACCTAAGGCAACTTAACATCTCGGATGTAGTATTTTCCAACATTCCTGGCGGGTCGGCCCCAACTTCTCGGTGGGCACATTATATACGTCTATAACGTAATATAACCTAACCTAACCCATCTAGACCATCGCTGGTAATGTTTTACAAAATCCCGGTAGTGTCGTACCGTAGGTCTCGGTGCGGACATTATATACGTCTATAACGTTACATAACCTAACCTAAGGCTACCTAACATCTCGGATGTAGTATTTCACAACATTCCTGGCGGGTCGGCTCCACTTCTCGGTGGGAACATTATATACGTCTATAACGTAATATAACCTAACCTAACCCATCTAGCCCCTCGCTGGTAATGTTTTACAGAAACCCGGCCGTGTCGTCCCGGACGTCTCGGTAGGGACATTGTATGCATCTGTAACGTTATATACCCTAACCTAAGGCAACCTAACATCTCGAATGTAGTATTTCACAGCATTCCTGGCGGGTCCGCCCCACTTCTCGGTGGGAACATTATATACGTCTATAACGTAATATAACCTAACCTAACCCATCTAGCACCTCGCTGGTAATGTTTTACAGAATCTCGGTCGTGTCGTCCCGTATGTCTCGGTGCGGACATTATATACGTCTATAACTTTATGTATCCTAACCTAAGGCAACTTAACATCTGGGATGTAGTATTTTCCAACATTCCTGGCGGGTCGGCCCCAACTTCTCGGTGGGCACATTATATACGTCTATATCGTAATATAACCAAACCTAACCCATCTAGACCCTCGCTGGTAATGTTTTACAAAATCGCGGTCATGTCGGCCCGTACTTCTCGGTGGGGACATTATATACGTCTATAACGTTATATATACTAACCTAAGGGAACCTAACATCTCGGATGTAGTATTTCACAACATTCCTGGCGGGTCGGCCCCACTTCTCGGTGGGAACATTATATACGTCTATAACGTAATATAACCTAACCTAACCGATCTAGCCCCTCGCTGGTAATGTTTTACAGAATCCCGGTCGTGTCGTCGCGTACGTCTCGGTGCGGACATTATATACGTCTATAACGTTATATATCCTAACCTAAGGCAACTTAACATCTCGGATGTATTATTTCACAACATTCCTGCCGGGTCGGCTCCACTTCTCGGTGGGAACATTATATACGTCTATAACGTAATATAACCTAACCTAACCCATCTAGCCCCTCGCTGGTAATGTTTTACAGAATTCCGGTCGTGTCGTCCCGTACGTCTCGGTGCGGACATTATATACGTCTATAACGTTATCTATCCTAACCTAAGGCAACTTAACATCTGGGATGTAGTATTTTCCAACATTCCTGGCGGGTCGGCCCCAACTTCTCGGTGGGCACATTATATACGTCTATAACGTAATATAACCTAACCTAACCCATCTAGCCCCTCGCTGGTAATGTTTTACAGAATTCCGGTCGTGTCGTCCCGTACGTCTCGGTGCGGACATTATATACGTCTATAACGTTATCTATCCTAACCTAAGGCAACTTAACATCTCGGGTGTAGTATTTTCCAACATTTCTGGCGGGACGGCCCCAACTTTTCGGTGGGCACATTATATACGTCTATATCGTAATATAACCTAACCTAACCCATCTAGACCCTCGCTGGTAATATTTCACAAAATCCCGGTCGTGTCGTCCCGTACGTCTCGGTGCGGACATTATATACCTCTATAACGTTATATATCCTAACCTAAGGCAACTTAACATCTCGGATGTAGTATTTTCCAACATTCCTGGCGGGTCGGCCCCAACTTCTCGGTGGGCACATTATATACGTCTATATCGTAATATAACCAAACCTAACCCATCTAGACCCTCGCTGGTAATGTTTTACAAAATCCCGGTCATGTCGGCCCGTACTTCTCGGTGGGGACATTATATACGTCTATAACGTAATATAACCTAACCTAACCGATCTAGCCCCTCGCTGGTAATGTTTTACAGAATCCCGGTCGTGTCGTCGCGTACGTCTCGGCGCGGACATTATATACGTCTATAACGTTATATATCCTAACCTAAGGCAACTTAACATCTCGGATGTAGTATTTCACAACATTCCTGCCGGGTCGGCTCCACTTCTCGGTGGGAACATTATATACGTCTATGACGTAATATAACCTAACCTAACCCATCTAGACCCTCGCTGGTAATGTTTTACAAAATCCCGGTCATGTCGGCCCGTACTTCTCGGTGGGGACATTATATACGTCTATAACGTAATATAACCTAACCTAACCGATCTAGCCCCTCGCTGGTAATGTTTTACAGAATCTCGGTCGTGTCGTCCCGTATGTCTCGGTGCGGACATTATATACGTCTATAACTTTATGTATCCTAACCTAAGGCAACTTAACATCTGGGATGTAGTATTTTCCAACATTCCTGGCGGGTCGGCCCCAACTTCTCGGTGGGCACATTATATACGTCTATATCGTAATATAACCTAACCTAAGGCAACTCAACATCTCGGATGTAGTATTTTCCAACATTCCTGGCGGGTCGGCCCCACTTCTCGGTGGGAACATTATATACGTCTATAACGTAATATAACCTAACCTAACCGATCTAGCCCCTCGCTGGTAATGTTTTACAGAATCCCGGTCGTGTCGTCCCGTACGTCTCGGTGCGGACATTATATACGTCTATAACGTTATATATCCTAACCTAAGGCAACTTAACATCTCGGATGTAGTATTTTCCAACATTCCTGGCGGGTCGGCACCAACTTCTCGGTGGGCACATTATATACGTCTATATCGTAATATAACCTAACCTAGCCCATCTAGACCCTCGCTGGTAATGTTTTACAAAATCCCGGTCGTGTCGTACCGTACGTCTCGGTGCGGACATTATATACGTCTATAACGTTATATAACCTAACCTAAGGCAACTTAACATCTCGGATGTAGTATTTCACAACATTCCTGGCGTGTCGGCTCCACTTCTCGGTGAGAACATTATATACTTCTATAACGTAATATAACCTAACCTAACCCATCTAGCCCCTCGCTGGTAATGTTTTACAGAATTCCGGTCGTGTCGTCCTGTACGTCTCGGTGCGGACATTATATACGTCTATAACGTTATCTATCCTAACCTAAGGCAACTTTACATCTCGGATGTAGTATTTTCCAGCATTTCTGGCGGGACGGCCCCAACTTTTCGGTGGGCACATTATATACGTCTATATCGTAATATAACCTAACCTAACCCATCTAGACCCTCGCTGGTAATGTTTTACAAAATCCCGGTCGTGTCGGCCCGTACTTCTCGGTGGGGACATTATATACGTCTATAACGTTATATAACCTAACCTAAGGCTACCTAACATCTCGAATGTAGTATTTCACAACATTCCTGGCGGGTCCGCCCCACTTCTCGGTGGGAACATTATATACGTCTATAACGTAATATAACCTAACCTAACCCATTTTGCTCCTCGGTGATAGTTTTTACAGAAACCCGGCCGTGTCGTCCCGGACGTCTCGGTAGGGACATTTTATGCATCTGTAACGTTATATACCCTAACCTAAGGCAACCTAACATCTCGAATGTAGTATTTCACAACATTCCTGGCGGGTCCGCCCCACTTTTCGGTGGGAACATTATATACGTCTATAACGTAATATAACCTAACCTAACCCATCTGGCCCCTCGCTGGTAATGTTTTACAAAATCCCGGTCGTGTCGGCCCGTACTTCTCGGTGGGGACATTATATACGTCTATAACGTTATATAACCTAACCTAAGGCTACCTAACATCTCGAATGTAGTATTTCACAACATTCCTGCCGGGTCGGCTCCACTTCTCGGTGGGAACATTATATACGTCTATAACGTAATATAACCTAACCTAACCCATCTTGCCCCTCGCTGGTAATGTTTTACAGAAACCCGGCCGTGTCGTCCCGGACGTCTCGGTAGGGTCATTGTATGCATCTGTAACGTTATATACCCTAACCTAAGGCAACGTAACATCTCGAATGTAGTATTTCACAACATTCCTGGCGGGTCCGCCCCACTTCTCGGTGGGAACATTATATACGTCTATAACGTAATATAACCTAACCTAACCCATCTAGCCCCTCGCTGGTAATGTTTTACAGAATCTCGGTCGTGTCGTCCCGTATGTCTCGGTGCGGACATTATATACGTCTATAACTTTATGTATCCTGACCTAAGGCAACTTAACATCTGGGATGTAGTATTTTCCAACAATCCTGGCGGGTCGGCGCCAACTTCTCGGTGGGCACATTATATACGTCTATATCGTAATATAACCAAACCTAACCCATCTAGACCCTCGCTGGTAATGTTTTACAAAATCCCGGTCATGTCGGCCCGTACTTCTCGGTGGGGACATTATATACGTCTATAACGTAATATAACCTAACCTAACCGATCTAGCCCCTCGCTGGTAATGTTTTACAGAATCTCGGTCGTGTCGTCCCGTATGTCTCGGTGCGGACATTATATACGTCTATAACTTTATGTATCCTAACCTAAGGCAACTTAACATCTGGGATGTAGTATTTTCCAACATTCCTGGCGGGTCGGCCCCAACTTCTCGGTGGGCACATTATATACGTCTATATCGTAATATAACCTAACCTAAGGCAACTCAACATCTCGGATGTAGTATTTTCCAACATTCCTGGCGGGTCGGCCCCACTTCTCGGTGGGAACATTATATACGTCTATAACGTAATATAACCTAACCTAACCGATCTAGCCCCTCGCTGGTAATGTTTTACAGAATCCCGGTCGTGTCGTCCCGTACGTCTCGGTGCGGACATTATATACGTCTATAACGTTATATATCCTAACCTAAGGCAACTTAACATCTCGGATGTAGTATTTTCCAACATTCCTGGCGGGTCGGCACCAACTTCTCGGTGGGCACATTATATACGTCTATATCGTAATATAACCTAACCTAGCCCATCTAGACCCTCGCTGGTAATGTTTTACAAAATCCCGGTCGTGTCGTACCGTACGTCTCGGTGCGGACATTATATACGTCTATAACGTTATATAACCTAACCTAAGGCAACTTAACATCTCGGATGTAGTATTTCACAACATTCCTGGCGTGTCGGCTCCACTTCTCGGTGAGAACATTATATACTTCTATAACGTAATATAACCTAACCTAACCCATCTAGCCCCTCGCTGGTAATGTTTTACAGAATTCCGGTCGTGTCGTCCTGTACGTCTCGGTGCGGACATTATATACGTCTATAACGTTATCTATCCTAACCTAAGGCAACTTTACATCTCGGATGTAGTATTTTCCAGCATTTCTGGCGGGACGGCCCCAACTTTTCGGTGGGCACATTATATACGTCTATATCGTAATATAACCTAACCTAACCCATCTAGACCCTCGCTGGTAATGTTTTACAAAATCCCGGTCGTGTCGGCCCGTACTTCTCGGTGGGGACATTATATACGTCTATAACGTTATATAACCTAACCTAAGGCTACCTAACATCTCGAATGTAGTATTTCACAACATTCCTGGCGGGTCCGCCCCACTTCTCGGTGGGAACATTATATACGTCTATAACGTAATATAACCTAACCTAACCCATTTTGCTCCTCGGTGATAGTTTTTACAGAAACCCGGCCGTGTCGTCCCGGACGTCTCGGTAGGGACATTTTATGCATCTGTAACGTTATATACCCTAACCTAAGGCAACCTAACATCTCGAATGTAGTATTTCACAACATTCCTGGCGGGTCCGCCCCACTTTTCGGTGGGAACATTATATACGTCTATAACGTAATATAACCTAACCTAACCCATCTAGCCCCTCGCTGGTAATGTTTTACAAAATCCCGGTCGTGTCGGCCCGTACTTCTCGGTGGGGACATTATATACGTCTATAACGTTATATAACCTAACCTAAGGCTACCTAACATCTCGAATGTAGTATTTCACAACATTCCTGCCGGGTCGGCTCCACTTCTCGGTGGGAACATTATATACGTCTATAACGTAATATAACCTAACCTAACCCATCTTGCCCCTCGCTGGTAATGTTTTACAGAAACCCGGCCGTGTCGTCCCGGACGTCTCGGTAGGGTCATTGTATGCATCTGTAACGTTATATACCCTAACCTAAGGCAACGTAACATCTCGAATGTAGTATTTCACAACATTCCTGGCGGGTCCGCCCCACTTCTCGGTGGGAACATTATATACGTCTATAACGTAATATAACCTAACCTAACCCATCTAGCCCCTCGCTGGTAATGTTTTACAGAATCTCGGTCGTGTCGTCCCGTATGTCTCGGTGCGGACATTATATACGTCTATAACTTTATGTATCCTGACCTAAGGCAACTTAACATCTGGGATGTAGTATTTTCCAACAATCCTGGCGGGTCGGCGCCAACTTCTCGGTGGGCACATTATATACGTCTATATCGTAATATAACCAAACCTAACCCATCTAGACCCTCGCTGGTAATGTTTTACAAAATCCCGGTCATCTCGGCCCGTACTTCTCGGTGGGGACATTATATACGTCTATAACGTAATATAACCTAACCTAACCGATCTAGCCCCTCGCTGGTAATGTTTTACAGAATCCCGGTCGTGTCGTCGCGTACGTCTCGGTGCGGACATTATATACGTCTATAACGTTATATATCCTAACCTAAGGCAACTTAACATCTCGGATGTAGTATTTCACAACATTCCTGCCGGGTCGGCTCCACTTCTCGGTGGGAACATTATATACGTCTATAACGTAATATAACCTAACCTAACCCATCTAGCCCCTCGCTGGTAATGTTTTACAGAATTCCGGTCGTGTCGTCCCGTACGTCTCGGTGCGGACATTATATACGTCTATAACGTTATCTATCCTAACCAAAGCAACTTAACATCTCGGGTGTAGTATTTTCCAACATTTCTGGCGGGACGGCCCCAACTTTTCGGTGGGCACATTATATACGTCTATATCGTAATATAACCTAACCTAACCCATCTAGACCCTCTCTGGTAATATTTCACAAAATCCCGGTCGTGTCGTCCCGTACGTCTCGGTGCGGACATTATATACCTCTATAACGTTATATATCCTAACCTAAGGCAACTTAACATCTCGGATGTAGTATTTTCCAACATTCCTGCCGGGTCGGCCCCAACTTCTCGGTGGGCACATTATATACGTCTATATCGTAATATAACCAAACCTAACCCATCTAGACCCTCGCTGGTAATGTTTTACAAAATCCCGGTCATGTCGGCCCGTACTTCTCGGTGGGGACATTATATACGTCTATAACGTAATATAACCTAACCTAACCGATCTAGCCCCTCGCTGGTAATGTTTTACAGAATCTCGGTCGTGTCGTCCCGTATGTCTCGGTGCGGACATTATATACGTCTATAACTTTATGTATCCTAACCTAAGGCAACTTAACATCTGGGATGTAGTATTTTCCAACATTCCTGGCGGGTCGGCCCCAACTTCTCGGTGGGCACATTATATACGTCTATATCGTAATATAACCTAACCTAAGGCAACTCAACATCTCGGATGTAGTATTTTCCAACATTCCTGGCGGGTCGGCCCCACTTCTCGGTGGGAACATTATATACGTCTATAACGTAATATAACCTAACCTAACCGATCTAGCCCCTCGCTGGTAATGTTTTACAGAATCCCGGTCGTGTCGTCCCGTACGTCTCGGTGCGGACATTATATACGTCTATAACGTTATATATCCTAACCTAAGGCAACTTAACATCTCGGATGTAGTATTTTCCAACATTCCTGGCGGGTCGGCACCAACTTCTCGGTGGGCACATTATATACGTCTATATCGTAATATAACCTAACCTAGCCCATCTAGACCCTCGCTGGTAATGTTTTACAAAATCCCGGTCGTGTCGTACCGTACGTCTCGGTGCGGACATTATATACGTCTATAACGTTATATAACCTAACCTAAGGCAACTTAACATCTCGGATGTAGTATTTCACAACATTCCTGGCGTGTCGGCTCCACTTCTCGGTGAGAACATTATATACTTCTATAACGTAATATAACCTAACCTAACCCATCTAGCCCCTCGCTGGTAATGTTTTACAGAATTCCGGTCGTGTCGTCCTGTACGTCTCGGTGCGGACATTATATACGTCTATAACGTTATCTATCCTAACCTAAGGCAACTTTACATCTCGGATGTAGTATTTTCCAGCATTTCTGGCGGGACGGCCCCAACTTTTCGGTGGGCACATTATATACGTCTATATCGTAATATAACCTAACCTAACCCATCTAGACCCTCGCTGGTAATGTTTTACAAAATCCCGGTCGTGTCGGCCCGTACTTCTCGGTGGGGACATTATATACGTCTATAACGTTATATAACCTAACCTAAGGCTACCTAACATCTCGAATGTAGTATTTCACAACATTCCTGGCGGGTCCGCCCCACTTCTCGGTGGGAACATTATATACGTCTATAACGTAATATAACCTAACCTAACCCATTTTGCTCCTCGGTGATAGTTTTTACAGAAACCCGGCCGTGTCGTCCCGGACGTCTCGGTAGGGACATTTTATGCATCTGTAACGTTATATACCCTAACCTAAGGCAACCTAACATCTCGAATGTAGTATTTCACAACATTCCTGGCGGGTCCGCCCCACTTTTCGGTGGGAACATTATATACGTCTATAACGTAATATAACCTAACCTAACCCATCTAGCCCCTCGCTGGTAATGTTTTACAAAATCCCGGTCGTGTCGGCCCGTACTTCTCGGTGGGGACATTATATACGTCTATAACGTTATATAACCTAACCTAAGGCTACCTAACATCTCGAATGTAGTATTTCACAACATTCCTGCCGGGTCGGCTCCACTTCTCGGTGGGAACATTATATACGTCTATAACGTAATATAACCTAACCTAACCCATCTTGCCCCTCGCTGGTAATGTTTTACAGAAACCCGGCCGTGTCGTCCCGGACGTCTCGGTAGGGTCATTGTATGCATCTGTAACGTTATATACCCTAACCTAAGGCAACGTAACATCTCGAATGTAGTATTTCACAACATTCCTGGCGGGTCCGCCCCACTTCTCGGTGGGAACATTATATACGTCTATAACGTAATATAACCTAACCTAACCCATCTAGCCCCTCGCTGGTAATGTTTTACAGAATCTCGGTCGTGTCGTCCCGTATGTCTCGGTGCGGACATTATATACGTCTATAACTTTATGTATCCTGACCTAAGGCAACTTAACATCTGGGATGTAGTATTTTCCAACAATCCTGGCGGGTCGGCGCCAACTTCTCGGTGGGCACATTATATACGTCTATATCGTAATATAACCAAACCTAACCCATCTAGACCCTCGCTGGTAATGTTTTACAAAATCCCGGTCATCTCGGCCCGTACTTCTCGGTGGGGACATTATATACGTCTATAACGTAATATAACCTAACCTAACCGATCTAGCCCCTCGCTGGTAATGTTTTACAGAATCCCGGTCGTGTCGTCGCGTACGTCTCGGTGCGGACATTATATACGTCTATAACGTTATATATCCTAACCTAAGGCAACTTAACATCTCGGATGTAGTATTTCACAACATTCCTGCCGGGTCGGCTCCACTTCTCGGTGGGAACATTATATACGTCTATAACGTAATATAACCTAACCTAACCCATCTAGCCCCTCGCTGGTAATGTTTTACAGAATTCCGGTCGTGTCGTCCCGTACGTCTCGGTGCGGACATTATATACGTCTATAACGTTATCTATCCTAACCAAAGCAACTTAACATCTCGGGTGTAGTATTTTCCAACATTTCTGGCGGGACGGCCCCAACTTTTCGGTGGGCACATTATATACGTCTATATCGTAATATAACCTAACCTAACCCATCTAGACCCTCTCTGGTAATATTTCACAAAATCCCGGTCGTGTCGTCCCGTACGTCTCGGTGCGGACATTATATACCTCTATAACGTTATATATCCTAACCTAAGGCAACTTAACATCTCGGATGTAGTATTTTCCAACATTCCTGCCGGGTCGGCCCCAACTTCTCGGTGGGCACATTATATACGTCTATATCGTAATATAACCAAACCTAACCCATCTAGACCCTCGCTGGTAATGTTTTACAAAATCCCGGTCATGTCGGCCCGTACTTCTCGGTGGGGACATTATATACGTCTATAACGTAATATAACCTAACCTAACCGATCTAGCCCCTCGCTGGTAATGTTTTACAGAATCCGGGTCGTGTCGTCGCGTACGTCTCGGCGCGGACATTATATACGTCTATAACGTTATATATCCTAACCTAAGGCAACTTAACATCTCGGATGTAGTATTTCACAACATTCCTGCCGGGTCGGCTCCA
This sequence comes from Xylocopa violacea, assembly GCA_963969225.1. Lineage (NCBI taxonomy): Eukaryota > Metazoa > Arthropoda > Insecta > Hymenoptera > Apidae > Xylocopa > Xylocopa violacea. The sequence goes on from CAXAJV010000381.1 coordinate 44,455, forward strand.
CTTCTCGGTGGGAACATTATATACGTCTATGACGTAATATAACCTAACCTAACCCATCTAGACCCTCGCTGGTAATGTTTTACAAAATCCCGGTCATGTCGGCCCGTACTTCTCGGTGGGGACATTATATACGTCTATAACGTAATATAACCTAACCTAACCGATCTAGCCCCTCGCTGGTAATGTTTTACAGAATCCCGGTCGTGTCGTCGCGTACGTCTCGGCGCGGACATTATATACGTCTATAACGTTATATATCCTAACCTAAGGCAACTTAACATCTCGGATGTAGTATTTCACAACATTCCTGGCGGGTCGGCCCCACTTCTCGGTGGGAACATTATATACGTCTATAACGTAATATAACCTAACCTAACCCATCTAGACCCTCGCTGGTAATATTTCACAAAATCCCGGTCGTGTCGTCCCGTACGTCTCGGTGCGGACATTATATACGTCTATAACGTTATATATCCTAACCTAAGGCAACTTAACATCTCGGATGTAGTATTTTCCAACATTCCTGGCGGGTCGGCCCCAACTTCTCGGTGGGCACATTATATACGTCTATATCGTAATATAACCTAACCTAACCCATCTAGACCATCGCTGGTAATGTTTTACAAAATCCCGGTAGTGTCGTACCGTAGGTCTCGGTGCGGACATTATATACGTCTATAACGTTGCATAACCTAACCTAAGGCTACCTAACATCTCGAATGTAGTATTTCACAACATTCCTGGCGGGTCGGCCCCACTTCTCGGTGGGAACATTATATACCTCTATAACGTAATATAACCTAACCTAACCGATCTAGCCCCTCGCTGGTAATGTTTTACAAAATCCCGGTCGTGTCGTACCGTACGTCTCGGTGCGGACATTATATACGTCTATAACGTTATATATCCTAACCTAAGGCAACTTAACATCTCGGATGTAGTATTTCACAACATTCCTGGCGGGTCGGCTCCACTTCTCGGTGGGAACATTATATACGTCTATAACGTAATATAACCTAACCTAACCCATCTAGCCCCTCGCTGGTAATGTTTTACAGAAACCCGGCCGTGTCGTCCCGGACGTCTCGGTAGGGACATTGTATGCATCTGTAACGTTATATACCCTAACCTAAGGCAACCTAACATCTCGAATGTAGTATTTCACAGCATTCCTGGCGGGTCCGCCCCACTTCTCGGTGGGAACATTATATACGTCTATAACGTAATATAACCTAACCTAACCCATCTAGCACCTCGCTGGTAATGTTTTACAGAATCTCGGTCGTGTCGTCCCGTATGTCTCGGTGCGGACATTATATACGTCTATAACTTTATGTATCCTAACCTAAGGCAACTTAACATCTGGGATGTAGTATTTTCCAACATTCCTGGCGGGTCGGCCCCAACTTCTCGGTGGGCACATTATATACGTCTATATCGTAATATAACCAAACCTAACCCATCTAGACCCTCGCTGGTAATGTTTTACAAAATCGCGGTCATGTCGGCCCGTACTTCTCGGTGGGGACATTATATACGTCTATAACGTTATATATACTAACCTAAGGGAACCTAACATCTCGGATGTAGTATTTCACAACATTCCTGGCGGGTCGGCCCCACTTCTCGGTGGGAACATTATATACGTCTATAACGTAATATAACCTAACCTAACCGATCTAGCCCCTCGCTGGTAATGTTTTACAGAATCCCGGTCGTGTCGTCGCGTACGTCTCGGTGCGGACATTATATACGTCTATAACGTTATATATCCTAACCTAAGGCAACTTAACATCTCGGATGTATTATTTCACAACATTCCTGCCGGGTCGGCTCCACTTCTCGGTGGGAACATTATATACGTCTATAACGTAATATAACCTAACCTAACCCATCTAGCCCCTCGCTGGTAATGTTTTACAGAATTCCGGTCGTGTCGTCCCGTACGTCTCGGTGCGGACATTATATACGTCTATAACGTTATCTATCCTAACCTAAGGCAACTTAACATCTGGGATGTAGTATTTTCCAACATTCCTGGCGGGTCGGCCCCAACTTCTCGGTGGGCACATTATATACGTCTATATCGTAATATTACCAAACCTAAACCATCTAGACCCTCGCTGGTAATGTTTTACAAAATTCCGGTCGTGTCGGCCCGTACTTCTCGGTGGGGACATTATATACGTCTATAACGTTATATATACTAACCTAAGGGAACCTAACATCTCGGATGTAGTATTTCACAACATTCCTGGCGGGTCGGCCCCACTTCTCGGTGGGAACATTATATACGTCTATAACGTAATATAACCTAACCTAACCGATCTCTGCCCCTCGCTGGTAATGTTTTACAGAATCCCGGTCGTGTCGTCGCGTACGTCTCGGTGCGGACATTATATACGTCTATAACGTCATATATACTAGCCTAAGGGAACCTAACATCTCGGATGTTGTATTTTCCAACATTCCTGGCGGTCGGCCCCTACTTCTCGGTGGGCACATTATATACGTCTATATCGTAATATAACCTAACCTAACCCATCTAGACCCTCGCTGGTAATATTTCACAAAATCCCGGTCGTGTCGTCCCGTACGTCTCGGTGCGGACACTATATACGTCTATAACGTTATATATCCTAACCTAAGGCAACTTAACATCTCGAATGTAGTATTTCACAACATTCCTGGCGGGTCCGCCCCACTTCTCGGTGGGAACATTATATACGTCTATAACGTAATATAACCTAACCTAACCCATCTAGCCCCTCGCTGGTAATGTTTTACAGAATCTCGGTCGTGTCGTCCCGTATGTCTCGGTGCGGACATTATATACGTCTATAACTTTATGTATCCTAACCTAAGGCAACTTAACATCTGGGATGTAGTATTTTCCAACATTCCTGGCGGGTCGGCCCCAACTTCTCGGTGGGCACATTATATACGTCTATATCGTAATATAACCTAACCTAAGGCAACTCAACATCTCGGATGTAGTATTTTCCAACATTCCTGGCGGGTCGGCCCCACTTCTCGGTGGGAACATTATATACGTCTATAACGTAATATAACCTAACCTAACCGATCTAGCCCCTCGCTGGTAATGTTTTACAGAATCCCGGTCGTGTCGTCCCGTACGTCTCGGTGCGGACATTATATACGTCTATAACGTTATATATCCTAACCTAAGGCAACTTAACATCTCGGATGTAGTATTTTCCAACATTCCTGGCGGGTCGGCACCAACTTCTCGGTGGGCACATTATATACGTCTATATCGTAATATAACCTAACCTAGCCCATCTAGACCCTCGCTGGTAATGTTTTACAAAATCCCGGTCGTGTCGTACCGTACGTCTCGGTGCGGACATTATATACGTCTATAACGTTATATAAGCTAACCTAAGGCAACTTAACATCTCGGATGTAGTATTTCACAACATTCCTGGCGTGTCGGCTCCACTTCTCGGTGGGAACATTATATACTTCTATAACGTAATATAACCTAACCTAACCCATCTAGCCCCTCGCTGGTAATGTTTTACAGAATTCCGGTCGTGTCGTCCTGTACGTCTCGGTGCGGACATTATATACGTCTATAACGTTATCTATCCTAACCTAAGGCAACTTAACATCTCGGATGTAGTATTTTCCAGCATTTCTGGCGGGACGGCCCCAACTTTTCGGTGGGCACATTATATACGTCTATATCGTAATATAACCTAACCTAACCCATCTAGACCCTCGCTGGTAATGTTTTACAAAATCCCGGTCGTGTCGGCCCGTACTTCTCGGTGGGGACATTGTATGCATCTGTAACGTTATATACCCTAACCTAAGGCAACGTAACATCTCGAATGTAGTATTTCACAACATTCCTGGCGGGTCCGCCCCACTTCTCGGTGGGAACATTATATACGTCTATAACGTAATATAACCTAACCTAACCCATCTAGCCCCTCGCTGGTAGTGTTTTACAAAATCCCGGTCGTGTCGGCCCGTACTTCTCGGTGGGGACATTATATACGTCTATAACGTTATATAACCTAACCTAAGGCAACCTAACATCTCGAATGTAGTATTTCACAACATTCCTGGCGGGTCCGCCCCACTTTTCGGTGGGAACATTATATACGTCTATAACGTAATATAACCTAACCTAACCCATCTAGCCCCTCGCTGGTAATGTTTTACAGAATCTCGGTCGTGTCGTCCCGTATGTCTCGGTGCGGACATTATATACGTCTATAACTTTATGTATCCTAACCTAAGGCAACTTAACATCTGGGATGTAGTATTTTCCAACAATCCTGGCGGGTCGGCCCCAACTTCTCGGTGGGCACATTATATACGTCTACATCGTAATATAACCAAACCTAACCCATCTAGACCCTCGCTGGTAATGTTTTACAAAATCCCGGTCATGTCGGCCCGTACTTCTCGGTGGGGACATTATATACGTCTATAACGTAATATAACCTAACCTAACCCATCTAGCCCCTCGCTGGTAATGTTTTACAGAATCCCGGTCGTGTCGTCGCGTACGTCTCGGCGCGGACATTATATACGTCTATAACGTTATATATCCTAACCTAAGGCAACTTAACATCTCGGATGTAGTATTTCACAACATTCCTGCCGGGTCGGCTCCACTTCTCGGTGGGAACATTATATAAGTCTATAACGTAATATAACCTAACCTAACCCATCTAGCCCCTCGCTGGTAATGTTTTACAGAATTCCGGTCGTGTCGTCCCGTACGTCTCGGTGCGGACATTATATACGTCTATAACGTTATCTATCCTAACCTAAGGCAATTTAACATCTCGGGTGTAGTATTTTCCAACATTTCTGGCGGGACGGCCCCAACTTTTCGGTGGGCACATTATATACGTCTATATCGTAATATAACCTAACCTAACCCATCTAGACCCTCGCTGGTAATATTTCACAAAATCCCGGTCGTGTCGTCCCGTACGTCTCGGTGCGGACATTATATACCTCTATAACGTTATATATCCTAACCTAAGGCAACTTAACATCTCGGATGTAGTATTTTCCAACATTCCTGGCGGGTCGGCACCACTTCTCGGTGGGAACATTATATAAGTCTATAACGTAATATAACCTAACCTAACCCATCTAGACCCTCGCTGGTAATATTTCACAAAATCCCGGTCGTGTCGTCCCGTACGTCTCGGTGCGGACATTATATACGTCTATAACGTTATATAACCTAACCTAAGGCAACTTAACATCTCGGATGTAGTATTTCACAACATTTCTGGCGGGTCGGCTCCACTTCTCGGTGGGAACATTATATACTTCTATAACGTAATATAACCTAACCTAACCCATCTAGCCCCTCGCTGGTAATGTTTTACAGAATTCCGGTCGTGTCGTCCTGTACGTCTCGGTGCGGACATTATATACGTCTATAACGTTATCTATCCTAACCTAAGGCAACTTAACATCTCGGATGTAGTATTTTCCAGCATTTCTGGCGGGACGGCCCCAACTTTTCGGTGGGCACATTATATACGTCTATATCGTAATATAACCTAACCTAAGGCAACTCAACATCTCGGATGTAGTATTTTCCAACATTCCTGGCGGGTCGGCCCCACTTCTCGGTGGGAACATTATATACGTCTATAACGTAATATAACCTAACCTAACCGATCTAGCCCCTCGCTGGTAATGTTTTACAGAATTCCGGTCGTGTCGTCCCGTACGTCTCGGTGCGGACATTATATACGTCTATAACGTTATCTATCCTAACCTAAGGCAATTTAACATCTCGGGTGTAGTATTTTCCAACATTTCTGGCGGGACGGCCCCAACTTTTCGGTGGGCACATTATATACGTCTATATCGTAATATAACCTAACCTAACCCATCTAGACCCTCGCTGGTAATATTTCACAAAATCCCGGTCGTGTCGTCCCGTACGTCTCGGTGCGGACATTATATACCTCTATAACGTTATATATCCTAACCTAAGGCAACTTAACATCTCGGATGTAGTATTTTCCAACATTCCTGGCGGGTCGGCACCACTTCTCGGTGGGAACATTATATAAGTCTATAACGTAATATAACCTAACCTAACCCATCTAGACCCTCGCTGGTAATATTTCACAAAATCCCGGTCGTGTCGTCCCGTACGTCTCGGTGCGGACATTATATACGTCTATAACGTTATATAACCTAACCTAAGGCAACTTAACATCTCGGATGTAGTATTTCACAACATTTCTGGCGGGTCGGCTCCACTTCTCGGTGGGAACATTATATACTTCTATAACGTAATATAACCTAACCTAACCCATCTAGCCCCTCGCTGGTAATGTTTTACAGAATTCCGGTCGTGTCGTCCTGTACGTCTCGGTGCGGACATTATATACGTCTATAACGTTATCTATCCTAACCTAAGGCAACTTAACATCTCGGATGTAGTATTTTCCAGCATTTCTGGCGGGACGGCCCCAACTTTTCGGTGGGCACATTATATACGTCTATATCGTAATATAACCTAACCTAACCCATCTAGACCCTCGCTGGTAATGTTTTACAAAATCCCGGTCGTGTCGGCCCGTACTTCTCGGTGGGGACATTATATACGTCTATAACGTTATATAACCTAACCTAAGGCTACCTAACATCTCGAATGTAGTATTTCACAACATTCCTGGCGGGTCCGCCCCACTTCTCGGTGGGAACATTATATACGTCTATAACGTAATATAACCTAACCTAACCCATCTAGCCCCTCGCTGGTAATGTTTTACAGAAACCCGGCCGTGTCGTCCCGGACGTCTCGGTAGGGACATTGTATGCATCTGTAACGTTATATACCCTAACCTAAGGCAACCTAACATCTCGAATGTAGTATTTCACAGCATTCCTGGCGGGTCCGCCCCACTTCTCGGTGGGAACATTATATACGTCTATAACGTAATATAACCTAACCTAACCCATCTAGCACCTCGCTGGTAATGTTTTACAGAATCTCGGTCGTGTCGTCCCGTATGTCTCGGTGCGGACATTATATACGTCTATAACTTTATGTATCCTAACCTAAGGCAACTTAACATCTGGGATGTAGTATTTTCCAACATTCCTGGCGGGTCGGCCCCAACTTCTCGGTGGGCACATTATATACGTCTATATCGTAATATAACCAAACCTAACCCATCTAGACCCTCGCTGGTAATGTTTTACAAAATCGCGGTCATGTCGGCCCGTACTTCTCGGTGGGGACATTATATACGTCTATAACGTTATATATACTAACCTAAGGGAACCTAACATCTCGGATGTAGTATTTCACAACATTCCTGGCGGGTCGGCCCCACTTCTCGGTGGGAACATTATATACGTCTATAACGTAATATAACCTAACCTAACCGATCTCTGCCCCTCGCTGGTAATGTTTTACAGAATCCCGGTCGTGTCGTCGCGTACGTCTCGGTGCGGACATTATATACGTCTATAACGTTATATATACTAGCCTAAGGGAACCTAACATCTCGGATGTTGTATTTTCCAACATTCCTGGCGGGTCGGCCCCTACTTCTCGGTGGGCACATTATATACGTCTATATCGTAATATAACCTAACCTAACCCATCTAGACCCTCGCTGGTAATATTTCACAAAATCCCGGTCGTGTCGTCCCGTACGTCTCGGTGCGGACATTATATACGTCTATAACGTTATATATCCTAACCTAAGGCAACTTAACATCTCGAATGTAGTATTTCACAACATTCCTGGCGGGTCCGCCCCACTTCTCGGTGGGAACATTATATACGTCTATAACGTAATATAACCTAACCTAACCCATCTAGCCCCTCGCTGGTAATGTTTTACAGAATCTCGGTCGTGTCGTCCCGTATGTCTCGGTGCGGACATTATATACGTCTATAACTTTATGTATCCTAACCTAAGGCAACTTAACATCTGGGATGTAGTATTTTCCAACATTCCTGGCGGGCCGGCCCCAACTTCTCGGTGGGCACATTATATACGTCTATATCGTAATATAACCAAACCTAACCCATCTAGACGCTCGCTGGTAATGTTTTACAAAATCCCGGTCATGTCGGCCCGTACGTCTCGGTGGGGACATTATATACGTCTATAACGTAATATAACCTAACCTAGGCAACTCAACATCTCGGATGTAGTATTTTCCAACATTCCTGGCGGGTCGGCCCCACTTCTCGGTGGGAACATTATATACGTCTATAACGTAATATAACCTAACCTAACCGATCTAGCCCCTCGCTGGTAATGTTTTACAGAATCCCGGTCGTGTCGTCCCGTACGTCTCGGTGCGGACATTATATACGTCTATAACGTTATATATCCTAACCTAAGGCAACTTAACATCTCGGATGTAGTATTTTCCAACATTCCTGGCGGGTCGGCACCAACTTCTCGGTGGGCACATTATATACGTCTATATCGTAATATAACCTAACCTAGCCCATCTAGACCCTCGCTGGTAATGTTTTACAAAATCCCGGTCGTGTCGTACCGTACGTCTCGGTGCGGACATTATATACGTCTATAACGTTATATAACCTAACCGAAGGCAACTTAACATCTCGGATGTAGTATTTCACAACATTCCTGGCGGGTCGGCTCCACTTCTCGGTGGGAACATTATATACGTCTATAACGTAATATAACCTAACCTAACCGATCTAGCCCCTCGCTGGTAATGTTTTACAGAATCCCGGTCGTGTCGTCCCGTACGTCTCGGTGCGGACATTATATACGTCTATAACGTTATATATCCTAACCTAAGGCAACTTAACATCTCGGATGTAGTATTTTCCAACATTCCTGGCGGGTCGGCACCAACTTCTCGGTGGGCACATTATATACGTCTATATCGTAATATAACGTAACCTAGCCCATCTAGACCCTCGCTGGTAATGTTTTACAAAATCCCGGTCGTGTCGTACCGTACGTCTCGGTGCGGACATTATATACGTCTATAACGTTATATAACCTAACCTAAGGCAACTTAACATCTCGGATGTAGTATTTCACAACATTCCTGGCGGGTCGGCTCCACTTCTCGGTGGGAACATTATATACTTCTATAACGTAATATAACCTAACCTAACCCATCTAGCCCCTCGCTGGTAATGTTTTACAGAATTCCGGTCGTGTCGTCCTGTACGTATCGGTGCGGACATTATATACGTCTATAACGTTATCTATCCTAACCTAAGGCAACTTAACATCTCGGATGTAGTATTTTCCAGCATTTCTGGCGGGACGGCCCCAACTTTTCGGTGGGCACATTATATACGTCTATATCGTAATATAACCTAACCTAACCCATCTAGACCCTCGCTGGTAATGTTTTATAAAATCCCGGTCGTGTCGGCCCGTACTTCTCGGTGGGGACATTATATACGTCTATAACGTTATATATACTAACCTAAGGGAACCTAACATCTCGGATGTAGTATTTCACAACATTCCTGGCGGGTCGGCCCCACTTCTCGGTGGGAACATTATATACGTCTATAACGTAATATAACCTAACCTAACCGATCTAGCCCCTCGCTGGTAATGTTTTACAGAATCCCGGTCGTGTCGTCGCGTACGTCTCGGTGCGGACATTATATACGTCTATAACGTTATATATCCTAACCTAAGGCAACTTAACATCTCGGATGTAGTATTTTCCAGCATTTCTGGCGGGACGGCCCCAACTTTTCGGTGGGCACATTATATACGTCTATATCGTAATATAACCTAACCTAACCCATCTAGACCCTCGCTGGTAATGTTTTACAAAATCCCGGTCGTGTCGGCCCGTACTTCTCGGTGGGGACATTATATACGTCTATAACGTTATATAACCTAACCTAAGGCTACCTAACATCTCGAATGTAGTATTTCACAACATTCCTGGCGGGTCCGCCCCACTTCTCGGTGGGAACATTATATACGTCTATAACGTAATATAACCTAACCTAACCCATTTTGCTCCTCGGTGATAGTTTTTACAGAAACCCGGCCGTGTCGTCCCGGACGTCTCGGTAGGGACATTGTATGCATCTGTAACGTTATATACCCTAACCTAAGGCAACCTAACATCTCGAATGTAGTATTTCACAACATTCCTGGCGGGTCCGCCCCACTTTTCGGTGGGAACATTATATACGTCTATAACGTAATATAACCTAACCTAAGGCAACTCAACATCTCGGATGTAGTATTTTCCAACATTCCTGGCGGGTCGGCCCCACTTCTCGGTGGGAACATTATATACGTCTATAACGTAATATAACCTAACCTAACCGATCTAGCCCCTCGCTGGTAATGTTTTACAGAATCCCGATCGTGTCGTCCCGTACGTCTCGGTGCGGACATTATATACGTCTATAACGTTATATATCCTAACCTAAGGCAACTTAACATCTCGGATGTAGTATTTTCCAACATTCCTGGCGGGTCGGCACCAACTTCTCGGTGGGCACATTATATACGTCTATATCGTAATATAACCTAACCTAGCCCATCTAGACCCTCGCTGGTAATGTTTTACAAAATCCCGGTCGTGTCGTACCGTACGTCTCGGTGCGGACATTATATACGTCTATGACGTTATATAACCTAACCTAAGGCAACTTAACATCTCGGATGTAGTATTTCACAACATTCCTGGCGGGTCGGCTCCACTTCTCGGTGGGAACATTATATACTTCTATAACGTAATATAACCTAACCTAACCCATCTAGCCCCTCGCTGGTAATGTTTTACAGAATTCCGGTCGTGTCGTCCTGTACGTCTCGGTGCGGACATTATATACGTCTATAACGTTATCCATCCTAACCTAAGGAAACTTAACATCTCGGATGTAGTATTTTCCAGCATTTCTGGCGGGACGGCCCCAACTTTTCGGTGGGCACATTATATACGTCTATATCGTAATATAACCTAACCTAACCCATCTAGACCCTCGCTGGTAATGTTTTACAAAATCCCGGTCGTGTCGGCCCGTACTTCTCGGTGGGGACATTATATACGTCTATAACGTTATATATACTAACCTAAGGGTACCTAACATCTCGGATGTAGTATTTCACAACATTCCTGGCGGGTCGGCCCCACTTCTCGGTGGGAACATTATATACGTCTATAACGTAATATAACCTAACCTAACCGATCTAGCCCCTCGCTGGTAATGTTTTACAGAATCCCGGTCGTGTCGTCCCGTACGTCTCGGTGCGGACATTATATACGTCTATAACGTTATCTATCCTAACCTAAGGCAACTTAACATCTGGGATGTAGTATTTTCCAACATTCCTGGCGGGTCGGCCCCAACTTCTCGGTGGGCACATTATATACGTCTATATCGTAATATAACCTAACCTAACCCATCTAGACCCTCGCTGGTAATATTTCACAAAATCCCGGTCGTGTCGTCCCGTACGTCTCGGTGCGGACATTATATACGTCTATAACGTTATATATCCTAACCTAAGGCAACTTAACATCTCGAATGTAGTATTTCACAACATTCCTGGCGGGTCCGCCCCACTTCTCGGTGGGAACATTATATACGTCTATAACGTAATATAACCTAACCTAACCCATCTAGCCCCTCGCTGGTAATGTTTTACAGAATCTCGGTCGTGTCGTCCCGTATGTCTCGGTGCGGACATTATATACGTCTATAACTTTATGTATCCTAACCTAAGGCAACTTAACATCTGGGATGTAGTATTTTCCAACATTCCTGGCGGGTCGGCCCCAACTTCTCGGTGGGCACATTATATACGTCTATATCGTAATATAACCAAACCTAACCCATCTAGACGCTCGCTGGTAATGCTTTACAAAATCCCGGTCATGTCGGCCCGTACGTCTCGGTGGGGACATTATATACGTCTATAACGTAATATAACCCAACCTAAGGCAACTCAACATCTCGGATGTAGTATTTTCCAACATTCCTGGCGGGTCGGCCCCACTTCTCGGTGGGAACATTATATACGTCTATAACGTAATATAACCTAACCTAACCGATCTAGCTCCTCGCTGGTCATGTTTTACAGAATCCCGGTCGTGTCGTCCCGTACGTCTCGGTGCGGACATTATATACGTCTATAACGTTATATATCCTAACCTAAGGCAACTTAACATCTCGGATGTAGTATTTTCCAACATTCCTGGCGGGTCGGCACCAACTTCTCGGTGGGCACATTATATACGTCTATATCGTAATATAACCTAACCTAACCGATCTAGCCCCTCGCTGGTAATGTTTTACAGAATCCCGGTCGTGTCGTCGCGTACGTCTCGGTGCGGACATTATATACGTCTATAACGTTATATATCCTAACCTAAGGCAACTTAACATCTGGGATGTAGTATTTCACAACATTCCTGCCGGGTCGGCTCCACTTCTCGGTGGGAACATTATATACGTCTATAACGTAATATAACCTAACCTAACCCATCTTGCCCCTCGCTGGTAATGTTTTACAGAAACCCGGCCGTGTCGTCCCGGACGTCTCGGTAGGGACATTGTATGCATCTGTAACGTTATATACCCTAACCTAAGGCAACGTAACATCTCGAATGCAGTATTTCACAACATTCCTGGCGGGTCCGCCCCACTTCTCGGTGGGAACATTATATACGTCTATAACGTAGTATAACCTAACCTAACCCATCTAGCCCCTCGCTGGTTATGTTTTACAGAATCTCGGTCGTGTCGTCCCGTATGTCTCGGTGCGGACATTATATACGTCTATAACTTTATGTATCCTAACCTAAGGCAACTTAACATCTGGGATGTAGTATTTTCCAACAATCCTGGCGGGTCGGCCCCAACTTCTCGGTGGGCACATTATATACGTCTATATCGTAATATAACCAAACCTAACCCATCTAGACCCTCGCTGGTAATGTTTTACAAAATCCCGGTCATGTCGGCCCGTACTTCTCGGTGGGGACATTATATACGTCTATAACGTAATATAACCTAACCTAACCGATCTAGCCCCTCGCTGGTAATGTTTTACAGAATCCCGGTCGTGTCGTCGCGTACGTCTCGGTGCGGACATTATATACGTCTATAACGTTATATATCCTAACCTAAGGCAACTTAACATCTCGGATGTAGTATTTCACAACATTCCTGCCGGGTCGGCTCCACTTCTCGGTGGGAACATTATATACGTCTATAACGTAATATAACCTAACCTAACCCATCTAGCCCCTCGCTAGTAATGTTTTACAGAATTCCGGTCGTGTCGTCCCGTACGTCTCGGTGCGGACATTATATACGTCTATAACGTTATCTATCCTAACCTAAGGCAACTTAACATCTCGGGTGTAGTATTTTCCAACATTTCTGGCGGGACGGACCCAACTTTTCGGTGGGCACATTATATACGTCTATATCGTAATATAACCTAACCTAACCCATCTAGACCCTCGATGGTAATATTTCACAAAATCCCGGTCGTGTCGTCCCGTACGTCTCGGTGCGGACATTATATACCTCTATAACGTTATATATCCTAACCTAAGGCAACTTAACATCTCGGATGTAGTATTTTCCAACATTCCTGGCGGGTCGGCCCCACTTCTCGGTGGGAACATTATATACGTCTATAACGTAATATAACCTAACCTAAGGCAACTCAACATCTCGGATGTAGTATTTTCCAACATTCCTGGCGGGTCGGCCCCACTTCTCGGTGGGAACATTATATACGTCTATAACGTAATATAACCTAACCTAACCGATCTAGCCCCTCGCTGGTAATGTTTTACAGAATCCCGGTCGTGTCGTCGCGTACGTCTCGGCGCGGACATTATATACGTCTATAACGTTATATATCCTAACCTAAGGCAACTTAACATCTCGGATGTAGTATTTCACAACATTCCTGGCGGGTCGGCTCCACTTCTCGGTGGGAACATTATATACTTCTATAACGTAATATAACCTAACCTAACCCATCTAGCCCCTCGCTGGTAATGTTTTACAGAATTCCGGTCGTGTCGTCCTGTACGTCTCGGTGCGGACATTATATACGTCTATAACGTTATCTATCCTAACCTAAGGCAACTTAACATCTCGGATGTAGTATTTTCCAGCATTTCTGGCGGGACGGCCCCAACTTTTCGGTGGGCACATTATATACGTCTATATCGTAATATAACCTAACCTAACCCATCTAGACCCTCGCTGGTAATGTTTTACAGAATCCCGGTCGTGTCGGCCCGTACTTCTCGGTGGGGACATTATATACGTCTATAACGTTATATATACTAACCTAAGGGAACCTAACATCTCGGATGTAGTATTTCACAACATTCCTGGCGGGTCGGCCCCACTTCTCGGTGGGAACAATATATACGTCTATAACGTAATATAACCTAACCTAACCGATCTAGCCCCTCGCTGGTAATGTTTTACAGAATCCCGGTCGTGTCGTCCCGTACGTCTCGGTGCGGACATTATATACGTCTATAACGTTATCTATCCTAACCTAAGGCAACTTAACATCTGGGATGTAGTATTTTCCAACATTCCTGGCGGGTCGGCCCCGATTTCTCGGTGGGCACATTATATACGTCTATATCGTAATATAACCTAACCTAACCCATCTAGACCCTCGCTGGTAATATTTCACAAAATCCCGGTCGTGTCGTCCCGTACGTCTCGGTGCGGACATTATATACGTCTATAACGTTATATATCCTAACCTAAGGCAACTTAACATCTCGAATGTAGTATTTCACAACATTCCTGGCGGGTCCGCCCCACTTCTCGGTGGGAACATTATATACGTCTATAACGTAATATAACCTAACCTAACCCATCTAGCCCCTCGCTGGTAATGTTTTACAGAATCTCGGTCGTGTCGTCCCGTATGTCTCGGTGCGGACATTATATACGTCTATAACTTTATGTATCCTAACCTAAGGCAACTTAACATCTGGGATGTAGTATTTTCCAACATTCCTGGCGGGTCGGCCCCAACTTCTCGGTGGGCACATTATATACGTCTATATCGTAATATAACCAAACCTAACCCATCTAGACGCTCGCTGGTAATGCTTTACAAAATCCCGGTCATGTCGGCCCGTACGTCTCGGTGGGGACATTATATACGTCTATAACGTAATATAACCTAACCTAAGGCAACTCAACATCTCGGATGTAGTATTTTCCAACATTCCTGGCGGGTCGGCCCCACTTCTCGGTGGGAACATTATATACGTCTATAACGTAATATAACCTAACCTAACCGATCTAGCCCCTCGCTGGTAATGTTTTACAGAATCCCGGTCGTGTCGTCCCGTACGTCTCGGTGCGGACATTATATACGTCTATAACGTTATATATCCTAACCTAAGGCAACTTAACATCTCGGATGTAGTATTTTCCAACATTCCTGGCGGGTCGGCACCAACTTCTCGGTGGGCACATTATATACGTCTATATCGTAATATAACCTAACCTAGCCCATCTAGACCCTCGCTGGTAATGTTTTACAAAATCCCGGTCGTGTCGTACCGTACGTCTCGGTGCGGACATTATATACGTCTATAACGTTATATAACCTAACCTAAGGCAACTTAACATCTCGGATGTAGTATTTCACAACATTCCTGGCGGGTCGGCTCCACTTCTCGGTGGGAACATTATATACTTCTATAACGTAATATAACCTAACCTAACCCATCTAGCCCCTCGCTGGTAATGTTTTACAGAATCTCGGTCGTGTCGTCCCGTATGTCTCGGTGCGGACATTATATACGTCTATAACTTTATGTATCCTAACCTAAGGCAACTTAACATCTGGGATGTAGTATTTTCCAACATTCCTGGCGGGTCGGCCCCAACTTCTCGGTGGGCACATTATATACGTCTATATCGTAATATAACCAAACCTAACCCATCTAGACGCTCGCTGGTAATGCTTTACAAAATCCCGGTCATGTCGGCCCGTACGTCTCGGTGGGGACATTATATACGTCTATAACGTAATATAACCCAACCTAAGGCAACTCAACATCTCGGATGTAGTATTTTCCAACATTCCTGGCGGGTCGGCCCCACTTCTCGGTGGGAACATTATATACGTCTATCACGTAATATAACCTAACCTAACCGATCTAGCCCCTCGCTGGTCATGTTTTACAGAATCCCGGTCGTGTCGTCCCGTACGTCTCGGTGCGGACATTATATACGTCTATAACGTTATATATCCTAACCTAAGGCAACTTAACATCTCGGATGTAGTATTTTCCAACATTCCTGGCGGGTCGGCACCAACTTCTCGGTGGGCACATTATATACGTCTATATCGTAATATAACCTAACCTAACCGATCTAGCCCCTCGCTGGTAATGTTTTACAGAATCCCGGTCGTGTCGTCGCGTACGTCTCGGTGCGGACATTATATACGTCTATAACGTTATATATCCTAACCTAAGGCAACTTAACATCTGGGATGTAGTATTTCACAACATTCCTGCCGGGTCGGCTCCACTTCTCGGTGGGAACATTATATACGTCTATAACGTAATATAACCTAACCTAACCCATCTTGCCCCTCGCTGGTAATGTTTTACAGAAACCCGACCGTGTCGTCCCGGACGTCTCGGTAGGGACATTGTATGCATCTGTAACGTTATATACCCTAACCTAAGGCAACGTAACATCTCGAATGCAGTATTTCACAACATTCCTGGCGGGTCCGCCCCACTTCTCGGTGGGAACATTATATACGTCTATAACGTAATATAACCTAACCTAACCCATCTAGCCCCTCGCTGGTTATGTTTTACAGAATCTCGGTCGTGTCGTCCCGTATGTCTCGGTGCGGACATTATATACGTCTATAACTTTATGTATCCTAACCTAAGGCAACTTAACATCTGGGATGTAGTATTTTCCAACAATCCTGGCGGGTCGGCCCCAACTTCTCGGTGGGCACATTATATACGTCTATATCGTAATATAACCAAACCTAACCCATCTAGACCCTCGCTGGTAATGTTTTACAAAATCCCGGTCATGTCGGCCCGTACTTCTCGGTGGGGACATTATATACGTCTATAACGTAATATAACCTAACCTAACCGATCTAGCCCCTCGCTGGTAATGTTTTACAGAATCCCGGTCGTGTCGTCGCGTACGTCTCGGTGCGGACATTATATACGTCTATAACGTTATATATCCTAACCTAAGGCAACTTAACATCTCGGATGTAGTATTTCACAACATTCCTGCCGGGTCGGCTCCACTTCTCGGTGGGAACATTATATACGTCTATAACGTAATATAACCTAACCTAACCCATCTAGCCCCTCGCTGGTAATGTTTTACAGGATTCCGGTCGTGTCGTCCCGTACGTCTCGGTGCGGACATTATATACGTCTACAACGTTATCTATCCTAACCTAAGGCAACTTAACATCTCGGGTGTAGTATTTTCCAACATTTCTGGCGGGACGGACCCAACTTTTCGGTGGGCACATTATATACGTCTATATCGTAATATAACCTAACCTAACCCATCTAGACCCTCGATGGTAATATTTCACAAAATCCCGGTCGTGTCGTCCCGTACGTCTCGGTGCGGACATTATATACCTCTATAACGTTATATATCCTAACCTAAGGCAACTTAAAATCTCGGATGTAGTATTTTCCAACATTCCTGGCGGGTCGGCCCCACTTCTCGGTGGGAACATTATATACGTCTATAACGTAATATAACCTAACCTAAGGCAACTCAACATCTCGGATGTAGTATTTTCCAACATTCCTGGCGGGTCGGCCCCACTTCTCGGTGGGAACATTATATACGTCTATAACGTAATATAACCTAACCTAACCGATCTAGCCCCTCGCTGGTAATGTTTTACAGAATCCCGGTCGTGTCGTCGCGTACGTCTCGGCGCGGACATTATATACGTCTATAACGTTATATATCCTAACCTAAGGCAACTTAACATCTCGGATGTAGTATTTCACAACATTCCTGGCGGGTCGGCTCCACTTCTCGGTGGGAACATTATATACTTCTATAACGTAATATAACCTAACCTAACCCATCTAGCCCCTCGCTGGTAATGTTTTACAGAATTCCGGTCGTGTCGTCCTGTACGTCTCGGTGCGGACATTATATACGTCTATAACGTTATCTATCCTAACCTAAGGCAACTTAACATCTCGGATGTAGTATTTTCCAGCATTTCTGGCGGGACGGCCCCAACTTTTCGGTGGGCACATTATATACGTCTATATCGTAATATAACCTAACCTAACCCATCTAGACCCTCGCTGGTAATGTTTTACAGAATCCCGGTCGTGTCGGCCCGTACTTCTCGGTGGGGACATTATATACGTCTATAACGTTATATATACTAACCTAAGGGAACCTAACATCTCGGATGTAGTATTTCACAACATTCCTGGCGGGTCGGCCCCACTTCTCGGTGGGAACAATATATACGTCTATAACGTAATATAACCTAACCTAACCGATCTAGCCCCTCGCTGGTAATGTTTTACAGAATCCCGGTCGTGTCGTCCCGTACGTCTCGGTGCGGACATTATATACGTCTATAACGTTATCTATCCTAACCTAAGGCAACTTAACATCTGGGATGTAGTATTTTCCAACATTCCTGGCGGGTCGGCCCCAATTTCTCGGTGGGCACATTATATACGTCTATATCGTAATATAACCTAACTTAACCCATCTAGACCCTCGCTGGTAATATTTCACAAAATCCCGGTCGTGTCGTCCCGTACGTCTCGGTGCGGACATTATATACGTCTATAACGTTATATATCCTAACCTAAGGCAACTTAACATCTCGAATGTAGTATTTCACAACATTCCTGGCGGGTCCGCCCCACTTCTCGGTGGGAACATTATATACGTCTATAACGTAATATAACCTAACCTAACCCATCTAGCCCCTCGCTGGTAATGTTTTACAGAATCTCGGTCGTGTCGTCCCGTATGTCTCGGTGCGGACATTATATACGTCTATAACTTTATGTATCCTAACCTAAGGCAACTTAACATCTGGGATGTAGTATTTTCCAACATTCCTGGCGGGTCGGCCCCAACTTCTCGGTGGGCACATTATATACGTCTATATCGTAATATAACCAAACCTAACCCATCTAGACGCTCGCTGGTAATGCTTTACAAAATCCCGGTCATGTCGGCCCGTACGTCTCGGTGGGGACATTATATACGTCTATAACGTAATATAACCTAACCTAAGGCAACTCAACATCTCGGATGTAGTATTTTCCAACATTCCTGGCGGGTCGGCCCCACTTCTCGGTGGGAACATTATATACGTCTATAACGTAATATAACCTAACCTAACCGATCTAGCCCCTCGCTGGTAATGTTTTACAGAATCCCGGTCGTGTCGTCCCGTACGTCTCGGTGCGGACATTATATACGTCTATAACGTTATATATCCTAACCTAAGGCAACTTAACATCTCGGATGTAGTATTTTCCAACATTCCTGGCGGGTCGGCACCAACTTCTCGGTGGGCACATTATATACGTCTATATCGTAATATAACCTAACCTAGCCCATCTAGACCCTCGCTGGTAATGTTTTACAAAATCCCGGTCGTGTCGTACCGTACGTCTCGGTACGGACATTATATACGTCTATAACGTTATATAACCTAACCTAAGGCAACTTAACATCTCGGATGTAGTATTTCACAACATTCCTGGCGGGTCGGCTCCACTTCTCGGTGGGAACATTATATACTTCTATAACGTAATATAACCTAACCTAACCCATCTAGCCCCTCGCTGGTAATGTTTTACAGAATTCCGGTCGTGTCGTCCTGTACGTCTCGGTGCGGACATTATATACGTCTATAACGTTATCTATCCTAACCTAAGGCAACTTAACATCTCGGATGTAGTATTTCCCAGCATTTCTGGCGGGACGGCCCCAACTTTTCGGTGGGCACATTATATACGTCTATATCGTAATATAACCTAACCTAACCCATCTAGACCCTCGCTGGTAATGTTTTACAAAATCCCGGTCGTGTCGGCCCGTACTTCTCGGTGGGGACATTATATACGTCTATAACGTTATATAACCTAACCTAAGGCTACCTAACATCTCGAATGTAGTATTTCACAACATTCCTGGCGGGTCCGCCCCACTTCTCGGTGGGAACATTATATACGTCTATAACGTAATATAACCTAACCTAACCCATTTTGCTCCTCGGTGATAGTTTTTACAGAAACCCGGCCGTGTCGTCCCGGACGTCTCGGTAGGGACATTGTATGCATCTGTAACGTTATATACCCTAACCTAAGGCAACCTAACATCTCGAATGTAGTATTTCACAACATTCCTGGCGGGTCCGCCCCACTTTTCGGTGGGAACATTATATACGTCTATAACGTAATATAACCTAACCTAACCCATCTAGACCCTCGCTGGTAATGTTTTACGGAATCTCGGTCGTGTCGTCCCGTATGTCTCGGTGCGGACATTATATACGTCTATAACTTTATGTATCCTAACCTAAGGCAAGTTAACATCTGGGATGTAGTATTGTCCAACATTCCTGGCGGGTCGGCCCCAACTTCTCGGTGGGCACATTATATACGTCTATATCGTAATATAACCAAACCTAAACCATCTAGACCCTCGCTGGTAATGTTTTACAAAATCCCGGTCGTGCCGGCCCGTACTTCTCGGTGGGGACATTATATACGTCTATAACGTTATATATACTAACCTAAGGGAACCTAACATCTCGGATGTAGTATTTCACAACATTCCTGGCGGGTCGGCCCCACTTCTCGGTGGGAACATTATATACGTCTATAACGTAATATAACCTAACCTAACCGATCTCTGCCCCTCGCTGGTAATGTTTTACAAAATCCCGGTCGTGTCGTACCGTACGTCTCGGTGCGGACATTATATACGTCTATAACGTTATATATCCTAACCTAAGGCAACTTAACATCTCGGATGTAGTATTTCACAACATTCCTGCCGGGTCGGCTCCACTTCTCGGTGGGAACATTATATACGACTATAACGTAATATAACCTAACCTAACCCATCTAGCCCCTCGCTGGTAATGTTTTACAGAATTCCGGTCGTGTCGTCCCGTACGTCTCGGTGCGGACATTATATACGTCTATAACGTTATCTATCCTAACCTAAGGCAACTTAACATCTCGGGTGTAGTATTTTCCAACATTTCTGGCGGGACGGCCCCAACTTTTCGGTGGGCACATTATATACGTCTATATCGTAATATAACCTAACCTAACCCATCTAGACCCTCGATGGTAATATTTCACAAAATCCCGGTCGTGTCGTCCCGTACGTCTCGGTGCGGACATTATATACCTCTATAACGTTATATATCCTAACCTAAGGCAACTTAAAATCTTGGATGTAGTATTTTCCAACATTCCTGGCGGGTCGGCCCCACTTCTCGGTGGGAACATTATATACGTCTATAACGTAATATAACCTAACCTAACCCATCTAGCCCCTCGCTGGTAATGTTTTACAGAATTCCGGTCGTGTCGGCCCGTACTTCTCGGTGGGGACATTATATACGTCTATAACGTTATATATACTAACCTAAGGGAACCTAACATCTCGGATGTAGTATTTCACAACATTCCTGGCGGGTCGGCCTCACTTCTCGGTGGGAACATTATATACGTCTATAACGTAATATAACCTAACCTAACCGATCTAGCCCCTCGCTGGTAATGTTTTACAGAATCCCGGTCGTGTCGTCCCGTACGTCTCGGTGCGGACATTATATACGTCTATAACGTTATCTATCCCAACCTAAGGCAACTTAACATCTGGGATGTAGTATTTTCCAACATTCCTGGCGGGTCGGCACCAACTTCTCGGTGGGCACATTATATACGTCTATATCGTAATATAACCTAACCTAACCCATCTAGACCCTCGCTGGTAATATTTCACAAAATCCCGGTCGTGTCGTCCCGTACGTCTCGGTGCGGACATTATATACGTCTATAACGTTATATATCCTAACCTAAGGCAACTTAACATCTCGAATGTAGTATTTCACAACATTCCTGGCGGGTCCGCCCCACTTCTCGGTGGGAACATTATATACGTCTATAACGTAATATAACCTAACCTAACCCATCTAGCCCCTCGCTGGTAATGTTTTACAGAATCCCGGTCGTGTCGTCGCGTACGTCTCGGTGCGGACATTATATACGTCTATAACGTTATATATACTAGCCTAAGGGAACATAACATCTCGGATGTTGTATTTTCCAACATTCCTGGCGGGTCGGCACCAACTTCTCGGTGGGCACATTATATACGTCTATATCGTAATATAACCTAACCTAGCCCATCTAGACCCTCGCTGGTAATGTTTTACAAAATCCCGGTCGTGTCGTACCGTACGTCTCGGTGCGGACATTATATACGTCTATAACGTTATATAACCTAACCTAAGGCAACTTAACATCTCGGATGTAGTATTTCACAACATTCCTGGCGGGTCGGCTCCACTTCTCGGTGGGAACATTATATACTTCTATAACGTAATATAACCTAACCTAACCCATCTAGCCCCTCGCTGGTAATGTTTTACAGAATTCCGGTCGTGTCGTCCTGTACGTCTCGGTGCGGACATTATATACGTTTATAACGTTATCTATCCTAACCTAAGGCAACTTAACATCTCGGATGTAGTATTTTCCAGCATTTCGGGCGGGACGGCCCCAACTTTTCGGTGGGCACATTATATACGTCTATATCGTAATATAACCTAACCTAACCCATCTAGACCCTCGCTGGTAATGTTTTACAAAATCCCGGTCGTGTCGGCCCGTACCTCTCAGTGGGGACATTATATACGTCTATAACGTTATATATACTAACCTAAGGGAACCTAACATCTCGGATGTAGTATTTCACAACATTCCTGGCGGGTCGGCCCCACTTCTCGGTGGGAACATTATATACGTCTATAACGTAATATAACCTAACCTAACCGATCTAGCCCCTCGCTGGTAATGTTTTACAGAATCCCGGTCGTGTCGTCCCGTACGTCTCGGTGCGGACATTATATACGTCTATAACGTTATCTATCCTAACCTAAGGCAACTTAACATCTGGGATGTAGTATTTTCCAACATTCCTGGCGGGTCGGCCCCAACTTCTCGGTGGGCACATTATATACGTCTATATCGTAATATAACCTAACCTAACCCATCTAGACCCTCGCTGGTAATATTTCACAAAATCCCGGTCGTGTCGTCCCGTACGTCTCGGTGCGGACATTATATACGTCTGTAACGTTATATATCCTAACCTAAGGCAACTTAACATCTCGAATGTAGTATTTCACAACATTCCTGGCGGGTCCGCCCCACTTCTCGGTGGGAACATTATATACGTCTATAACGTAATATAACCTAACCTAACCCATCTAGCCCCTCGCTGGTAATGTTTTACAGAATCCCGGTCGTGTCGTCCCGTACGTCTCGGTGCGGACATTATATACGTCTATAACGTTATATATCCTCACCTAAGGCAACTTAACATCTCGGATGTAGTATTTTCCAACAATCCTGGCGGGTCGGCACCAACTTCTCGGTGGGCACATTATATACGTCTATATCGTAATATAACCTAACCTAGCCCATCTAGACCCTCGCTGGTAATGTTTTACAAAATCCCGGTCGTGTCGTATCGTACGTCTCGGTGCGGACATTATATACGTCTATAACCTTATATAATCTAACCTAAGGCAACCTAACATCTCGAATGTAGTATTTCACAACATTCCTGGCGGGTCCGCCCCACTTTTCGGTGGGAACATTATATACGTCTATAACGTAATATAACCTAACCTAACCCATCTAGCCCCTCGCTGGTAATGTTTTACAGAATCTCGGTCGTGTCGTCCCGTATGTCTCGGTGCGGACATTATATACGTCTATAACTTTATGTATCCTAACCTAAGGCAACTTAACATCTGGGATGTAGTATTGTCCAACATTCCTGGCGGGTCGGCCCCAACTTCTCGGTGGGCACATTATATACGTCTATATCGTAATATAACCAAACCTAAACCATCTAGACCCTCGCTGGTAATGTTTTACAAAATCCCGGTCGTGCCGGCCCGTACTTCTCGGTGGGGACATTATATACGTCTATAACGTTATCTATCCTAACCTAAGGCAACTTAACATCTGGGATGTAGTATTTCCCAACATTCCTGGCGGGTCAGCCCCAACTTCTCGGTGGGCACATTATATACGTCTATATCGTAATATAACCAAACCTAAACCATCTAGACCCTCGCTGGTAATGTTTTACAAAATTCCGGTAGTGTCGGCCCGTACTTCTCGGTGGGGACATTATATACGTCTATAACGTTATATATACTAACCTAAGGGAACCTAACATCTCGGATGTAGTATTTCACAACATTCCTGGCGGGTCGGCCCCACTTCTCGGTGGGAACATTATATACGTCTATAACGTAATATAACCTAACCTAACCGATCTCTGCCCCTCGCTGGTAATGTTTTACAGAATCCCGGTCGTGTCGTCGCGTACGTCTCGGTGCGGACATTATATACGTCTATAACGTTATATATACTAGCCTAAGGGAACCTAACATCTCGGATGTTGTATTTTCCAACATTCCTGGCGGGTCGGCACCAACTTCTCGGTGGGCACATTATATACGTCTATATCGTAATATAACCTAACCTAGCCCATCTAGACCCTCGCTGGTAATGTTTTACAAAATCCCGGTCGTGTCGTACCGTACGTCTCGGTGCGGACATTATATACGTCTATAACGTTATATAACCTAACCTAAGGCAACTTAACATCTCGGATGTAGTATTTCACAACATTCCTGGCGGGTCGGCTCCACTTCTCGGTGGGAACATTATATACGTCTATAACGTAATATAACCTAACCTAACCCATCTAGCCCCTCGCTGGTAATGTTTTACAGAATTCCGGTCGTGTCGTCCTGTACGTCTCGGTGCGGACATTATATACGTTTATAACGTTATCTATCCTAACCTAAGGCAACTTAACATCTCGGATGTAGTATTTTCCAGCATTTCGGGCGGGACGGCCCCAACTTTTCGATGGGCACATTATATACGTCTATATCGTAATATAACCTAACCTAACCCATCTAGACCCTCGCTGGTAATGTTTTACAAAATCCCGGTCGTGTCGGCCCGTACCTCTCGGTGGGGACATTATATACGTCTATAACGTTATATATACTAACCTAAGGGAACCTAACATCTCGGATGTAGTATTTCACAACATTCCTGGCGGGTCGGCCCCACTTCTCGGTGGGAACATTATATACGTCTATAACGTAATATAACCTAACCTAACCGATCTAGCCCCTCGCTGGTAATGTTTTACAGAATCCCGGTCGTGTCGTCCCGTACGTCTCGGTGCGGACATTATATACGTCTATAACGTTATCTATCCTAACCTAAGGCAACTTAACATCTGGGATGTAGTATTTTCCAACATTCCTGGCGGGTCGGCCCCAACTTCTCGGTGGGCACATTATATACGTCTATATCGTAATATAACCTAACCTAACCCATCTAGACCCTCGCTGGTAATATTTCACAAAATCCCGGTCGTGTCGTCCCCTACGTCTCGGTGCGGACATTATATACGTCTGTAACGTTATATATCCTAACCTAAGGCAACTTCACATCTCGAATGTAGTATTTCACAACATTCCTGGCGGGTCCGCCCCACTTCTCGGTGGGAACATTATATACGTCTATAACGTAATATAACCTAACCTAACCCATCTAGCCCCTCGCTGGTAATGTTTTACAGAATCTCGGTCGTGTCGTCCCGTATATCTCGGTGCGGACATTATATACGTCTATAACTTTATGTATCCTAACCTAAGGCAACTTAACATCTGGGATGTAGTATTTTCCAACATTCCTGGCGGGTCGGCCCCAACTTCTCGGTGGGCACATTATATACGTCTATATCGTAATATAACCAAACCTAACCCATCTAGACGCTCGCTGGTAATGCTTTACAAAATCCCGGTCATGTCGGCCCGTACGTCTCGGTGGGGACATTATATACGTCTATAACGTAATATAACCTAACCTAAGGCAACTCAACATCTCGGATGTAGTATTTTCCAACATTCCTGGCGGGTCGGCCCCACTTCTCGGTGGGAACATTATATACGTCTATAACGTAATATAACCTAACCTAACCGATCTAGCCCCTCGCTGGTAATGTTTTACAGAATCCCGGTCGTGTCGTCCCGTACGTCTCGGTGCGGACATTATATACGTCTATAACGTTATATATCCTAACCTAAGGCAACTTAACATCTCGAATGTAGTATTTCACAACATTCCTGGCGGGTCCGCCCCACTTCTCGGTGGGAACATTTTATACGTCTATAACGTAATATAACCTAACCTAACCCATCTAGCCCCTCGCTGGTAATGTTTTACAGAATCTCGGTCGTGTCGTCCCGTATGTCTCGGTGCGGACATTATATACGTCTATAACTTTATGTATCCTAACCTAAGGCAACTTAACATCTGGGATGTAGTATTTTCCAACATTCCTGGCGGGTCGGCCCCAACTTCTCGGTGGGCACATTATATACGTCTATATCGTAATATAACCAAACCTAACCCATCTAGACGCTCGCTGGTAATGCTTTACAAAATCCCGGTCATGTCGGCCCGTACGTCTCGGTGGGGACATTATATACGTCTATAACGTAATATAACCTAACCTAAGGCAACTCAACATCTCGGATGTAGTATTTTCCAACATTCCTGGCGGGTCGGCCCCACTTCTCGGTGGGAACATTATATACGTCTATAACGTAATATAACCTAACCTAACCGATCTAGCCCCTCGCTGGTAATGTTTTACAGAATCCCGGTCGTGTCGTCCCGTACGTCTCGGTGCGGACATTATATACGTCTATAACGTTATATATCCTAACCTAAGGCAACTTAACATCTCGGATGTAGTATTTTCCAACATTCCTGGCGGGTCGGCACCAACTTCTCGGTGGGCACATTATATACGTCTATATCGTAATATAACCTAACCTAGCCCATCTAGACCCTCGCTGGTAATGTTTTACAAAATCCCGGTCGTGTCGTACCGTACGTCTCGGTGCGGACATTATATACGTCTATAACGTTATATAACCTAACCTAAGGCAACTTAACATCTCGGATGTAGTATTTCACAACATTCCTGGCGGGACGGCTCCACTTCTCGGTGGGAACATTATATACTTCTATAACGTAATATAACCTAACCTAACCCATCTAGCCCCTCGCTGGTAATGTTTTACAGAATTCCGGTCGTGTCGTCCTGTACGTCTCGGTGCGGACATTATATACGTCTATAACGTTATCTATCCTAACCTAAGGCAACTTAACATCTCGGATGTAGTATTTTACTGCATTTCTGACGGGACGGCCCCAACTTTTCGGTGGGCACATTATATACGTCTATATCGTAATATAACCTAACCTAACCCATCTAGACCCTCGCTGGTAATGTTTTACAAAATCCCGGTCGTGTCGGCCCGTACTTCTCGGTGGGGACATTATATACGTCTATAACGTTATATAACCTAACCTAAGGCTACCTAACATCTCGAATGTAGTATTTCACAACATTCCTGGCGGGTCCGCCCCACTTCTCGGTGGGAACATTATATACGTCTATAACGTAATATAACCTAACCTAACCCATTTTGCTCCTCGGTGATAGTTTTTACAGAAACCCGGCCGTGTCGTCCCGGACGTCTCGGTAGGGACATTGTATGCATCTGTAACGTTATATACCCTAACCTAAGGCAACCTAACATCTCGAATGTAGTATTTCACAACATTCCTGGCGGGTCCGCCCCACTTTTCGGTGGGAACATTATATACGTCTATAACGTAATATAACCTAACCTAACCCATCTAGCCCCTCGCTGGTAATGTTTTACAGAATCTCGGTCGTGTCGTCCCGCATGTCTCGGTGCGGACATTATATACGTCTATAACTTTATGTATCCTAACCTAAGGCAACTTAACATCTGGGATGTAGTATTGTCCAACATTCCTGGCGGGTCGGCCCCAACTTCTCGGTGGGCACATTATATACGTCTATATCGTAATATAACCAAACCTAAACCATCTAGACCCTCGCTGGTAATGTTTTACAAAATCCCGGTCGTGCCGGCCCGTACTTCTCGGTGGGGACATTATATACGTCTATAACGTTATCTATCCTAACCTAAGGCAACTTAACATCTGGGATGTAGTATTTCCCAACATTCCTGGCGGGTCAGCCCCAACTTCTCGGTGGGCACATTATATACGTCTATATCGTAATATAACCTAACCTAACCCATCTAGACCCTCGCTGGTAATGTTTTACAAAATCCCGGTCGTGTCGGCCCGTACTTCTCGGTGGGGACATTATATACGTCTATAACGTTATATAACCTAACCTAAGGCTACCTAACATCTCGAATGTAGTATTTCACAACATTCCTGGCGGGTCCGCCCCACTTCTCGGTGGGAACATTATATACGTCTATAACGTAATATAACCTAACCTAACCCATTTTGCTCCTCGGTGATAGTTTTTACAGAAACCCGGCCGTGTCGTCCCGGACGTCTCGGTAGGGACATTGTATGCATCTGTAACGTTATATACCCTAACCTAAGGCAACCTAACATCTCGAATGTAGTATTTCACAACATTCCTGGCGGGTCCGCCCCACTTTTCGGTGGGAACATTATATACGTCTATAACGTAATATAACCTAACCTAACCCATCTAGCCCCTCGCTGGTAATGTTTTACAGAATCCCGGTCGTGTCGTCGCGTACGTCTCGGTGCGGACATTATATACGTCTATAACGTTATATATACTAGCCTAAGGGAACATAACATCTCGGATGTTGTATTTTCCAACATTCCTGGCGGGTCGGCACCAACTTCTCGGTGGGCACATTATATACGTCTATATCGTAATATAACCTAACCTAGCCCATCTAGACCCTCGCTGGTAATGTTTTACAAAATCCCGGTCGTGTCGTACCGTACGTCTCGGTGCGGACATTATATACGTCTATAACGTTATATAACCTAACCTAAGGCAACTTAACATCTCGGATGTAGTATTTCACAACATTCCTGGCGGGTCGGCTCCACTTCTCGGTGGGAACATTATATACTTCTATAACGTAATATAACCTAACCTAACCCATCTAGCCCCTCGCTGGTAATGTTTTACAGAATTCCGGTCGTGTCGTCCTGTACGTCTCGGTGCGGACATTATATACGTTTATAACGTTATCTATCCTAACCTAAGGCAACTTAACATCTCGGATGTAGTATTTTCCAGCATTTCGGGCGGGACGGCCCCAACTTTTCGGTGGGCACATTATATACGTCTATATCGTAATATAACCTAACCTAACCCATCTAGACCCTCGCTGGTAATGTTTTACAAAATCCCGGTCGTGTCGGCCCGTACCTCTCAGTGGGGACATTATATACGTCTATAACGTTATATATACTAACCTAAGGGAACCTAACATCTCGGATGTAGTATTTCACAACATTCCTGGCGGGTCGGCCCCACTTCTCGGTGGGAACATTATATACGTCTATAACGTAATATAACCTAACCTAACCGATCTAGCCCCTCGCTGGTAATGTTTTACAGAATCCCGGTCGTGTCGTCCCGTACGTCTCGGTGCGGACATTATATACGTCTATAACGTTATCTATCCTAACCTAAGGCAACTTAACATCTGGGATGTAGTATTTTCCAACATTCCTGGCGGGTCGGCCCCAACTTCTCGGTGGGCACATTATATACGTCTATATCGTAATATAACCTAACCTAACCCATCTAGACCCTCGCTGGTAATATTTCACAAAATCCCGGTCGTGTCGTCCCGTACGTCTCGGTGCGGACATTATATACGTCTGTAACGTTATATATCCTAACCTAAGGCAACTTAACATCTCGAATGTAGTATTTCACAACATTCCTGGCGGGTCCGCCCCACTTCTCGGTGGGAACATTATATACGTCTATAACGTAATATAACCTAACCTAACCCATCTAGCCCCTCGCTGGTAATGTTTTACAGAATCCCGGTCGTGTCGTCCCGTACGTCTCGGTGCGGACATTATATACGTCTATAACGTTATATATCCTCACCTAAGGCAACTTAACATCTCGGATGTAGTATTTTCCAACATTCCTGGCGGGTCGGCACCAACTTCTCGGTGGGCACATTATATACGTCTATATCGTAATATAACCTAACCTAGCCCATCTAGACCCTCGCTGGTAATGTTTTACAAAATCCCGGTCGTGTCGTATCGTACGTCTCGGTGCGGACATTATATACGTCTATAACCTTATATAATCTAACCTAAGGCAACCTAACATCTCGAATGTAGTATTTCACAACATTCCTGGCGGGTCCGCCCCACTTTTCGGTGGGAACATTATATACGTCTATAACGTAATATAACCTAACCTAACCCATCTAGCCCCTCGCTGGTAATGTTTTACAGAATCTCGGTCGTGTCGTCCCGTATGTCTCGGTGCGGACATTATATACGTCTATAACTTTATGTATCCTAACCTAAGGCAACTTAACATCTGGGATGTAGTATTGTCCAACATTCCTGGCGGGTCGGCCCCAACTTCTCGGTGGGCACATTATATACGTCTATATCGTAATATAACCAAACCTAAACCATCTAGACCCTCGCTGGTAATGTTTTACAAAATCCCGGTCGTGCCGGCCCGTACTTCTCGGTGGGGACATTATATACGTCTATAACGTTATCTATCCTAACCTAAGGCAACTTAACATCTGGGATGTAGTATTTCCCAACATTCCTGGCGGGTCAGCCCCAACTTCTCGGTGGGCACATTATATACGTCTATATCGTAATATAACCAAACCTAAACCATCTAGACCCTCGCTGGTAATGTTTTACAAAATTCCGGTAGTGTCGGCCCGTACTTCTCGGTGGGGACATTATATACGTCTATAACGTTATATATACTAACCTAAGGGAACCTAACATCTCGGATGTAGTATTTCACAACATTCCTGGCGGGTCGGCCCCACTTCTCGGTGGGAACATTATATACGTCTATAACGTAATATAACCTAACCTAACCGATCTCTGCCCCTCGCTGGTAATGTTTTACAGAATCCCGGTCGTGTCGTCGCGTACGTCTCGGTGCGGACATTATATACGTCTATAACGTTATATATACTAGCCTAAGGGAACCTAACATCTCGGATGTTGTATTTTCCAACATTCCTGGCGGGTCGGCACCAACTTCTCGGTGGGCACATTATATACGTCTATATCGTAATATAACCTAACCTAGCCCATCTAGACCCTCGCTGGTAATGTTTTACAAAATCCCGGTCGTGTCGTACCGTACGTCTCGGTGCGGACATTATATACGTCTATAACGTTATATAACCTAACCTAAGGCAACTTAACATCTCGGATGTAGTATTTCACAACATTCCTGGCGGGTCGGCTCCACTTCTCGGTGGGAACATTATATACGTCTATAACGTAATATAACCTAACCTAACCCATCTAGCCCCTCGCTGGTAATGTTTTACAGAATTCCGGTCGTGTCGTCCTGTACGTCTCGGTGCGGACATTATATACGTTTATAACGTTATCTATCCTAACCTAAGGCAACTTAACATCTCGGATGTAGTATTTTCCAGCATTTCGGGCGGGACGGCCCCAACTTTTCGATGGGCACATTATATACGTCTATATCGTAATATAACCTAACCTAACCCATCTAGACCCTCGCTGGTAATGTTTTACAAAATCCCGGTCGTGTCGGCCCGTACCTCTCGGTGGGGACATTATATACGTCTATAACGTTATATATACTAACCTAAGGGAACCTAACATCTCGGATGTAGTATTTCACAACATTCCTGGCGGGTCGGCCCCACTTCTCGGTACTCTGAGATAGCGCGTCTATAACGTAATATAACCTAACCTAACCGATCTAGCCCCTCGCTGGTAATGTTTTACAGAATCCCGGTCGTGTCGTCCCGTACGTCTCGGTGCGGACATTATATACGTCTATAACGTTATCTATCCTAACCTAAGGCAACTTAACATCTGGGATGTAGTATTTTCCAACATTCCTGGCGGGTCGGCCCCAACTTCTCGGTGGGCACATTATATACGTCTATATCGTAATATAACCTAACCTAACCCATCTAGACCCTCGCTGGTAATATTTCACAAAATCCCGGTCGTGTCGTCCCCTACGTCTCGGTGCGGACATTATATACGTCTGTAACGTTATATATCCTAACCTAAGGCAACTTCACATCTCGAATGTAGTATTTCACAACATTCCTGGCGGTTCCGCCCCACTTCTCGGTGGGAACATTATATACGTCTATAACGTAATATAACCTAACCTAACCCATCTAGCCCCTCGCTGGTAATGTTTTACAGAATCTCGGTCGTGTCGTCCCGTATATCTCGGTGCGGACATTATATACGTCTATAACTTTATGTATCCTAACCTAAGGCAACTTAACATCTGGGATGTAGTATTTTCCAACATTCCTGGCGGGTCGGCCCCAACTTCTCGGTGGGCACATTATATACGTCTATATCGTAATACAACCAAACCTAACCCATCTAGACGCTCGCTGGTAATGCTTTACAAAATCCCGGTCATGTCGGCCCGTACGTCTCGGTGGGGACATTATATACGTCTATAACGTAATATAACCTAACCTAAGGCAACTCAACATCTCGGATGTAGTATTTTCCAACATTCCTGGCGGGTCGGCCCCACTTCTCGGTGGGAACATTATATACGTCTATAACGTAATATAACCTAACCTAACCGATCTAGCCCCTCGCTGGTAATGTTTTACAGAATCCCGGTCGTGTCGTCCCGTACGTCTCGGTGCGGACATTATATACGTCTATAACGTTATATATCCTAACCTAAGGCAACTTAACATCTCGAATGTAGTATTTCACAACATTCCTGGCGGGTCCGCCCCACTTCTCGGTGGGAACATTTTATACGTCTATAACGTAATATAACCTAACCTAACCCATCTAGCCCCTCGCTGGTAATGTTTTACAGAATCTCGGTCGTGTCGTCCCGTATGTCTCGGTGCGGACATTATATACGTCTATAACTTTATGTATCCTAACCTAAGGCAACTTAACATCTGGGATGTAGTATTTTCCAACATTCCTGGCGGGTCGGCCCCAACTTCTCGGTGGGCACATTATATACGTCTATATCGTAATATAACCAAACCTAACCCATCTAGACGCTCGCTGGTAATGCTTTACAAAATCCCGGTCATGTCGGCCCGTACGTCTCGGTGGGGACATTATATACGTCTATAACGTAATATAACCTAACCTAAGGCAACTCAACATCTCGGATGTAGTATTTTCCAACATTCCTGGCGGGTCGGCCCCACTTCTCGGTGGGAACATTATATACGTCTATAACGTAATATAACCTAACCTAACCGATCTAGCCCCTCGCTGGTAATGTTTTACAGAATCCCGGTCGTGTCGTCCCGTACGTCTCGGTGCGGACATTATATACGTCTATAACGTTATATATCCTAACCTAAGGCAACTTAACATCTCGGATGTAGTATTTTCCAACATTCCTGGCGGGTCGGCACCAACTTCTCGGTGGGCACATTATATACGTCTATATCGTAATATAACCTAACCTAGCCCATCTAGACCCTCGCTGGTAATGTTTTACAAAATCCCGGTCGTGTCGTACCGTACGTCTCGGTGCGGACATTATATACGTCTATAACGTTATATAACCTAACCTAAGGCAACTTAACATCTCGGATGTAGTATTTCACAACATTCCTGGCGGGACGGCTCCACTTCTCGGTGGGAACATTATATACTTCTATAACGTAATATAACCTAACCTAACCCATCTAGCCCCTCGCTGGTAATGTTTTACAGAATTCCGGTCGTGTCGTCCTGTACGTCTCGGTGCGGACATTATATACGTCTATAACGTTATCTATCCTAACCTAAGGCAACTTAACATCTCGGATGTAGTATTTTCCTGCATTTCTGACGGGACGGCCCCAACTTTTCGGTGGGCACATTATATACGTCTATATCGTAATATAACCTAACCTAACCCATCTAGACCCTCGCTGGTAATGTTTTACAAAATCCCGGTCGTGTCGGCCCGTACTTCTCGGTGGGGACATTATATACGTCTATAACGTTATATAACCTAACCTAAGGCTACCTAACATCTCGAATGTAGTATTTCACAACATTCCTGGCGGGTCCGCCCCACTTCTCGGTGGGAACATTATATACGTCTATAACGTAATATAACCTAACCTAACCCATTTTGCTCCTCGGTGATAGTTTTTACAGAAACCCGGCCGTGTCGTCCCGGACGTCTCGGTAGGGACATTGTATGCATCTGTAACGTTATATACCCTAACCTAAGGCAACCTAACATCTCGAATGTAGTATTTCACAACATTCCTGGCGGGTCCGCCCCACTTTTCGGTGGGAACATTATATACGTCTATAACGTAATATAACCTAACCTAACCCATCTAGCCCCTCGCTGGTAATGTTTTACAGAATCTCGGTCGTGTCGTCCCGCATGTCTCGGTGCGGACATTATATACGTCTATAACTTTATGTATCCTAACCTAAGGCAACTTAACATCTGGGATGTAGTATTGTCCAACATTCCTGGCGGGTCGGCCCCAACTTCTCGGTGGGCACATTATATACGTCTATATCGTAATATAACCAAACCTAAACCATCTAGACCCTCGCTGGTAATGTTTTACAAAATCCCGGTCGTGCCGGCCCGTACTTCTCGGTGGGGACATTATATACGTCTATAACGTTATCTATCCTAACCTAAGGCAACTTAACATCTGGGATGTAGTATTTCCCAACATTCCTGGCGGGTCAGCCCCAACTTCTCGGTGGGTACATTATATACGTCTATATCGTAATATAACCAAACCTAAACCATCTAGACCCTCGCTGGTAATGTTTTACAAAATTCCGGTAGTGTCGGCCCGTACTTCTCGGTGGGGACATTATATACGTCTATAACGTTATATATACTAACCTAAGGGAACCTAACATCTCGGATGTAGTATTTCACAACATTCCTGGCGGGTCGGCCCCACTTCTCGGTGGGAACATTATATACGTCTATAACGTAATATAACCTAACCTAACCGATCTCTGCCCCTCGCTGGTAATGTTTTACAGAATCCCGGTCGTGTCGTCGCGTACGTCTCGGTGCGGACATTATATACGTCTATAACGTTATATATACTAGCCTAAGGGAACCTAACATCTCGGATGTTGTATTTTCCAACATTCCTGGCGGGTCGGCACCAACTTCTCGGTGGGCACATTATGTACGTCTATATCGTAATATAACCTAACCTAGCCCATCTAGACCCTCGCTGGTAATGTTTTACAAAATCCCGGTCGTGTCGTACCGTACGTCTCGGTGCGGACATTATATACGTCTATAACGTTATATAACCTAACCTAAGGCAACTTAACATCTCGGATGTAGTATTTCACAACATTCCTGGCGGGTCGGCTCCACTTCTCGGTGGGAACATTATATACTTCTATAACGTAATATAACCTAACCTAACCCATCTAGCCCCTCGCTGGTAATGTTTTACAGAATTCCGGTCGTGTCGTCCTGTACGTCTCGGTGCGGACATTATATACGTTTATAACGTTATCTATCCTAACCTAAGGCAACTTAACATCTCGGATGTAGTATTTTCCAGCATTTCTGGCGGGACGGCCCCAACTTTTCGGTGGGCACATTATATACGTCTATAACGTAATATAACCTAACCTAACCCATCTAGACCCTCGCTGGTAATGTTTTACAAAATCCCGGTCGTGTCGGCCCGTACTTCTCGGTGGGGACATTATATACGTCTATAACGTTATATATACTAACCTAAGGGAACCTAACATCTCGGATGTAGTATTTTCCAACATTCCTGGCGGGTCGGCCCCACTTCTCGGTGGGAACATTATATACGTCTATAACGTAATATAACCTAACCTAACCGATCTAGCCCCTCGCTGGTAATGTTTTACAGAATCCCGGTCGTGTCGTCCCGTACGTCTCGGTGCGGACATTATATACGTCTATAACGTTATATATCCTAACCTAAGGCAACTTAACATCTCGGATGTAGTATTTTCCAACATTCCTGGCGGGTCGGCACCAACTTCTCGGTGGGCACATTATATACGTCTATATCGTAATATAACCTAACCTAGCCCATCTAGACCCTCGCTGGTAATGTTTTACAAAATCCCGGTCGTGTCGTACCGTACGTCTCGGTGCGGACATTATATACGTCTATAACGTTATATAACCTAACCTAAGGCAACTTAACATCTCGGATGTAGTATTTCACAACATTCCTGGCGGGTCGGCTCCACTTCTCGGTGGGAACATTATATACTTCTATAACGTAATATAACCTAACCTAACCCATCTAGCCCCTCGCTGGTAATGTTTTACAGAATTCCGGTCGTGTCGTCCTGTACGTCTCGGTGCGGACATTATATACGTCTATAACGTTATCTATCCTAACCTAAGGCAACTTAACATCTCGGATGTAGTATTTTCCAGCATTTCTGGCGGGACGGCCCCAACTTTTCGGTGGGCACATTATATACGTCTATATCGTAATATAACCTAACCTAACCCATCTAGACGCTCGCTGGTAATGCTTTACAAAATCCCGGTCATGTCGGCCCGTACGTCTCGGTGGGGACATTATATACGTCTATAACGTAATATAACCTAACCTAAGGCAACTCAACATCTCGGATGTAGTATTTTCCAACATTCCTGGCGGGTCGGCCCCACTTCTCGGTGGGAACATTATATACGTCTATAACGTAATATAACCTAACCTAACCGATCTAGCCCCTCGCTGGTAATGTTTTACAGAATCCCGGTCGTGTCGTCCCGTACGTCTCGGTGCGGACATTATATACGTCTATAACGTTATATATCCTAACCTAAGGCAACTTAACATCTCGGATGTAGTATTTTCCAACATTCCTGGCGGGTCGGCACCAACTTCTCGGTGGGCACATTATATACGTCTATATCGTAATATAACCTAACCTAACCCATCTAGACCCTCGCTGGTAATGTTTTACAAAATCCCGGTCGTGTCGGCCCGTACCTCTCGGTGGGGACATTATATACGTCTATAACGTTATATATACTAACCTAAGGGAACCTAACATCTCGGATGTAGTATTTCACAACATTCCTGGCGGGTCGGCCCCACTTCTCGGTGGGAACATTATATACGTCTATAACGTAATATAACCTAACCTAACCGATCTAGCCCCTCGCTGGTAATGTTTTACAGAATCCCGGTCGTGTCGTCCCGTACGTCTCGGTGCGGACATTATATACGTCTATAACGTTATCTATCCTAACCTAAGGCAACTTAACATCTGGGATGTAGTATTTTCCAACATTCCTGGCGGGTCGGCCCCAACTTCTCGGTGGGCACATTATATACGTCTATATCGTAATATAACCTAACCTAACCCATCTAGCCCCTCGCTGGTAATGTTTTACAGAATTCCGGTCGTGTCGTCCTGTACGTCTCGGTGCGGACATTATATACGTTTATAACGTTATCTATCCTAACCTAAGGCAACTTAACATCTCGGATGTAGTATTTTCCAGCATTTCTGGCGGGACGGCCCCAACTTTTCGGTGGGCACATTATATACGTCTATATCGTAATATAACCTAACCTAACCCATCTAGACGCTCGCTGGTAATGCTTTACAAAATCCCGGTCATGTCGGCCCGTACGTCTCGGTGGGGACATTATATACGTCTATAACGTAATATAACCTAACCTAAGGCAACTCAACATCTCGGATGTAGTATTTTCCAACATTCCCGGCGGGTCGGCCCCACTTCTCGGTGGGAACATTATATACGTCTATAACGTAATATAACCTAACCTAACCGATCTAGCCCCTCGCTGGTAATGTTTTACAGAATCCCGGTCGTGTCGTCCCGTACGTCTCGGTGCGGACATTATATACGTCTATAACGTTATATATCCTAACCTAAGGCAACTTAACATCTCGGATGTAGTATTTTCCAACATTCCTGGCGGGTCGGCACCAACTTCTCGGTGGGCACATTATATACGTCTATATCGTAGTATAACCTAACCTAGCCCATCTAGACCCTCGCTGGTAATGTTTTACAAAATCCCGGTCGTGTCGTACCGTACGTCTCGGTGCGGACATTATATACGTCTATAACGTTATATAACCTAACCTAAGGCAACTTAACATCTCGGATGTAGTATTTCACAACATTCCTGGCGGGTCGGCTCCACTTCTCGGTGGGAACATTATATACTTCTATAACGTAATATAACCTAACCTAGCCCATCTAGACCCTCGCTGGTAATGTTTTACAAAATCCCGGTCGTGTCGGCCCGTACTTCTCGGTGGGGACATTATATACGTCTATAACGTTATATATACTAACCTAAGGGAACCTAACATCTCGGATGTAGTATTTTCCAACATTCCTGGCGGGTCGGCCCCACTTCTCGGTGGGAACATTATATACTTCTATAACGTAATATAACCTAACCTAACCCATCTAGCCCCTCGCTGGTAATGTTTTACAGAATTCCGGTCGTGTCGTCCTGTACGTCTCGGTGCGGACATTATATACGTCTATAACGTTATCTATCCTAACCTAAGGCAACTTAACATCTCGGATGTAGTATTTTCCAGCATTTCTGGCGGGACGGCCCCAACTTTTCGGTGGGCACATTATATACGTCTATATCGTAATATAACCTAACCTAACCCATCTAGACCCTCGCTGGTAATGTTTTACAAAATCCCGGTCGTGTCGGCCCGTACTTCTCGGTGGGGACATTATATACGTCTATAACGTTATATAACCTAACCTAAGGCTACCTAACATCTCGAATGTAGTATTTCACAACATTCCTGGCGGGTCCGCCCCACTTCTCGGTGGGAACATTATATACGTCTATAACGTAATATAACCTAACCTAACCCATTTTGCTCCTCGGTGATAGTTTTTACAGAAACCCGGCCGTGTCGTCCCGGACGTCTCGGTAGGGACATTGTATGCATCTGTAACGTTATATACTCTAACCTAAGGCAACCTACCATCTCGAATGTAGTATTTCACAACATTCCTGGCGGGTCCGCCCCACTTTTCGGTGGGAACATTATATACGTCTATAACGTAATATAACCTAACCTAACCCATCTATCCCCTCGCTGGTAATGTTTTACAGAATCTCGGTCGTGTCGTCCCGTATGTCTCGGTGCGGACATTATATACGTCTATAACTTTATGTATCCTAACCTAAGGCAACTTAACATCTGGGATGTAGTATTGTCCAACATTCCTGGCGGGTCGGCCCCAACTTCTCGGTGGGCACATTATATACGTCTATATCGTAATATAACCAAACCTAAACCATCTAGACCCTCGCTGGTAATGTTTTACAAAATCCCGGTCGTGCCGGCCCGTACTTCTCGGTGGGGACATTATATACGTCTATATCGTAATATAACCAAACCTAAACCATCTAGACCCTCGCTGGTAATGTTTTACAAAATTCCGGTAGTGTCGGCCCGTACTTCTCGGTGGGGACATTATATACGTCTATAACGTTATATATACTAACCTAAGGGAACCTAACATCTCGGATGTAGTATTTCACAACATTCCTGGCGGGTCGGCCCCACTTCTCGGTGGGAACATTATATACGTCTATAACGTAATATAACCTAACCTAACCGATCTCTGCCCCTCGCTGGTAATGTTTTACAGAATCCCGGTCGTGTCGTCACGTACGTCTCGGTGCGGACATTATATACGTCTATAACGTTATATATACTAGCCTAAGGGAACCTAACATCTCGGATGTTGTATTTTCCAACATTCCTGGCGGGTCGGCACCAACTTCTCGGTGGGCACATTATATACGTCTATATCGTAATATAACCTAACCTAGCCCATCTAGACCCTCGCTGGTAATGTTTTACAAAATCCCGGTCGTGTCGTACCGTACGTCTCGGTGCGGACATTATATACGTCTATAACGTTATATAACCTAACCTAAGGCAACTTAACATCTCGGATGTAGTATTTCACAACATTCCTGGCGGGTCGGCTCCACTTCTCGGTGGGAACATTATATACTTCTATAACGTAATATAACCTAACCTAACCCATCTAGCCCCTCGCTGGTAATGTTTTACAGAATTCCGGTCGTGTCGTCCTGTACGTCTCGGTGCGGACATTATATACGTTTATAACGTTATCTATCCTAACCTAAGGCAACTTAACATCTCGGATGTAGTATTTTCCAGCATTTCTGGCGGGACGGCCCCAACTTTTCGGTGGGCACATTATATACGTCTATAACGTAATATAACCTAACCTAACCCATCTAGACCCTCGCTGGTAATGTTTTACAAAATCCCGGTCGTGTCGGCCCGTACTTCTCGGTGGGGACATTATATACGTCTATAACGTTATAT
This sequence comes from Xylocopa violacea, assembly GCA_963969225.1. Classification (NCBI taxonomy): domain Eukaryota; kingdom Metazoa; phylum Arthropoda; class Insecta; order Hymenoptera; family Apidae; genus Xylocopa; species Xylocopa violacea. The sequence goes on from CAXAJV010000381.1 coordinate 85,294, forward strand.
ATACTAACCTAAGGGAACCTAACATCTCGGATGTAGTATTTTCCAACATTCCTGGCGGGTCGGCCCCACTTCTCGGTGGGAACATTATATACGTCTATAACGTAATATAACCTAACCTAACCGATCTAGCCCCTCGCTGGTAATGTTTTACAGAATCCCGGTCGTGTCGTCCCGTACGTCTCGGTGCGGACATTATATACGTCTATAACGTTATATATCCTAACCTAAGGCAACTTAACATCTCGGATGTAGTATTTTCCAACATTCCTGGCGGGTCGGCACCAACTTCTCGGTGGGCACATTATATACGTCTATATCGTAATATAACCTAACCTAGCCCATCTAGACCCTCGCTGGTAATGTTTTACAAAATCCCGGTCGTGTCGTACCGTACGTCTCGGTGCGGACATTATATACGTCTATAACGTTATATAACCTAACCTAAGGCAACTTAACATCTCGGATGTAGTATTTCACAACATTCCTGGCGGGTCGGCTCCACTTCTCGGTGGGAACATTATATACTTCTATAACGTAATATAACCTAACCTAACCCATCTAGCCCCTCGCTGGTAATGTTTTACAGAATTCCGGTCGTGTCGTCCTGTACGTCTCGGTGCGGACATTATATACGTCTATAACGTTATCTATCCTAACCTAAGGCAACTTAACATCTCGGATGTAGTATTTTCCAGCATTTCTGGCGGGACGGCCCCAACTTTTCGGTGGGCACATTATATACGTCTATATCGTAATATAACCTAACCTAACCCATCTAGACGCTCGCTGGTAATGCTTTACAAAATCCCGGTCATGTCGGCCCGTACGTCTCGGTGGGGACATTATATACGTCTATAACGTAATATAACCTAACCTAAGGCAACTTAACATCTCGGATGTAGTATTTTCCAACATTCCTGGCGGGTCGGCACCATCTTCTCGGTGGGCACATTATATACGTCTATATCGTAATATAACCTAACCTAACCCATCTAGACCCTCGCTGGTAATGTTTTACAAAATCCCGGTCGTGTCGGCCCGTACCTCTCGGTGGGGACATTATATACGTCTATAACGTTATATATACTAACCTAAGGGAACCTAACATCTCGGATGTAGTATTTCACAACATTCCTGGCGGGTCGGCCCCACTTCTCGGTGGGAACATTATATACGTCTATAACGTAATATAACCTAACCTAACCGATCTAGCCCCTCGCTGGTAATGTTTTACAGAATCCCGGTCGTGTCGTCCCGTACGTCTCGGTGCGGACATTATATACGTCTATAACGTTATCTATCCTAACCTAAGGCAACTTAACATCTGGGATGTAGTATTTTCCAACATTCCTGGCGGGTCGGCCCCAACTTCTCGGTGGGCACATTATATACGTCTATATCGTAATATAACCTAACCTAACCCATCTAGCCCCTCGCTGGTAATGTTTTACAGAATTCCGGTCGTGTCGTCCTGTACGTCTCGGTGCGGACATTATATACGTTTATAACGTTATCTATCCTAACCTAAGGCAACTTAACATCTCGGATGTAGTATTTTCCAGCATTTCTGGCGGGACGGCCCCAACTTTTCGGTGGGCACATTATATACGTCTATATCGTAATATAACCTAACCTAACCCATCTAGACGCTCGCTGGTAATGCTTTACAAAATCCCGGTCATGTCGGCCCGTACGTCTCGGTGGGGACATTATATACGTCTATAACGTAATATAACCTAACCTAAGGCAACTCAACATCTCGGATGTAGTATTTTCCAACATTCCCGGCGGGTCGGCCCCACTTCTCGGTGGGAACATTATATACGTCTATAACGTAATATAACCTAACCTAACCGATCTAGCCCCTCGCTGGTAATGTTTTACAGAATCCCGGTCGTGTCGTCCCGTACGTCTCGGTGCGGACATTATATACGTCTATAACGTTATATATCCTAACCTAAGGCAACTTAACATCTCGGATGTAGTATTTTCCAACATTCCTGGCGGGTCGGCACCAACTTCTCGGTGGGCACATTATATACGTCTATATCGTAGTATAACCTAACCTAGCCCATCTAGACCCTCGCTGGTAATGTTTTACAAAATCCCGGTCGTGTCGTACCGTACGTCTCGGTGCGGACATTATATACGTCTATAACGTTATATAACCTAACCTAAGGCAACTTAACATCTCGGATGTAGTATTTCACAACATTCCTGGCGGGTCGGCTCCACTTCTCGGTGGGAACATCATATACTTCTATAACGTAATATAACCTAACCTAGCCCATTTAGACCCTCGCTGGTAATGTTTTACAAAATCCCGGTCGTGTCGGCCCGTACTTCTCGGTGGGGACATTATATACGTCTATAACGTTATATATACTAACCTAAGGGAACCTAACATCTCGGATGTAGTATTTTCCAACATTCCTGGCGGGTCGGCCCCACTTCTCGGTGGGAACATTATATACTTCTATAACGTAATATAACCTAACCTAACCCATCTAGCCCCTCGCTGGTAATGTTTTGCAAAATCCCGGTCGTGCCGGCCCGTACTTCTCGGTGGGGACATTATATACGTCTATAACGTTATCTATCCTAACCTAAGGCAACTTAACATCTGGGATGTAGTATTTCCCAACATTCCTGGCGGGTCAGCCCCAACTTCTCGGTGGCCACATTATATACGTCTATATCGTAATATAACCAAACCTAAACCATCTAGACCCTCGCTGGTAATGTTTTACAAAATTCCGGTAGTGTCGGCCCGTACTTCTCGGTGGGGACATTATATACGTCTATAACGTTATATATACTAACCTAAGGGAACCTAACATCTCGGATGTAGTATTTCACAACATTCCTGGCGGGTCGGCCCCACTTCTCGGTGGGAACATTATATACGTCTATAACGTAATATAACCTAACCTAACCGATCTCTGCCCCTCGCTGGTAATGTTTTACAGAATCCCGGTCGTGTCGTCGCGTACGTCTCGGTGCGGACATTATATACGTCTATAACGTTATATATACTAGCCTAAGGGAACCTAACATCTCGGATGTTGTATTTTCCAACATTCCTGGCGGGTCGGCACCAACTTCTCGGTGGGCACATTATATACGTCTATATCGTAATATAACCTAACCTAGCCCATCTAGACCATCGCTGGTAATGTTTTACAAAATCCCGGTCGTGTCGTACCGTACGTCTCGGTGCGGACATTATATACGTCTATAACGTTATATAACCTAACCTAAGGCAACTTAACATCTCGGATGTAGTATTTCACAACATTCCTGGCGGGTCGGCTCCACTTCTCGGTGGGAACATTATATACGTCTGTAACGTAATATAACCTAACCTAACCCATCTAGCCCCTCGCTGGTAATGTTTTACAGAATTCCGGTCGTGTCGTCCTGTACGTCTCGGTGCGGACATTATATACGTTTATAACGTTATCTATCCTAACCTAAGGCAACTTAACATCTCGGATGTAGTATTTTCCAGCATTTCGGGCGGGACGGCCCCAACTTTTCGGTGGGCACATTATATACGTCTATATCGTAATATAACCTAACCTAACCCATCTAGACCCTCGCTGGTAATGTTTTACAAAATCCCGGTCGTGTCGGCCCGTACCTCTCGGTGGGGACATTATATACGTCTATAACGTTATATATACTAACCTAAGGGAACCTAACATCTCGGATGTAGTATTTCACAACATTCCTGGCGGGTCGGCCCCACTTCTCGGTGGGAACATTATATACGTCTATAACGTAATATAACCTAACCTAACCGATCTAGCCCCTCGCTGGTAATGTTTTACAGAATCCCGGTCGTGTCGTCCCGTACGTCTCGGTGCGGACATTATATACGTCTATAACGTTATCTATCCTAACCTAAGGCAACTTAACATCTGGGATGTAGTATTTTCCAACATTCCTGGCGGGTCGGCCCCAACTTCTCGGTGGGCACATTATATACGTCTATATCGTAATATAACCTAACCTAACCCATCTAGACCCTCGCTGGTAATATTTCACAAAATCCCGGTCGTGTCGTCCCGTACGTCTCGGTGCGGACATTATATACGTCTGTAACGTTATATATCCTAACCTAAGGCAACTTCACATCTCGAATGTAGTATTTCACAACATTCCTGGCGGGTCCGCCCCACTTCTCGGTGGGAACATTATATACGTCTATAACGTAATATAACCTAACCTAACCCATCTAGCCCCTCGCTGGTAATGTTTTACAGAATCTCGGTCGTGTCGTCTCGTATGTCTCGGTGCGGACATTATATACGTTTATAACGTTATCTATCCTAACCTAAGGCAACTTAACATCTCGGATGTAGTATTTTCCAGCATTTCGGGCGGGACGGCCCCAACTTCTCGGTGGGCACATTATATACGTCTATATCGTAATATAACCAAACCTAAACCATCTAGACCCTCGCTGGTAATGTTTTACAAAATCCCGGTCGTGCCGGCCCGTACTTCTCGGTGGGGACATTATATACGTCTATAACGTTATCTATCCTAACCTAAGGCAACTTCACATCTCGAATGTAGTATTTCACAACATTCCTGGCGGGTCCGCCCCACTTCTCGGTGGGAACATTATATACGTCTATAACGTAATATAACCTAACCTAACCCATCTAGCCCCTCGCTGGTAATGTTTTACAGAATCTCGGTCGTGTCGTCTCGTATGTCTCGGTGCGGACATTATATACGTCTATAACTTTATGTATCCTAACCTAAGGCAACTTAACATCTGGGATGTAGTATTTTCCAACATTCCTGGCGGGTCGGCCCCAACTTCTCGGTGGGCACATTATATACGTCTATATCGTAATATAACCAAACCTAACCCATCTAGACGCTCGCTGGTAATGCTTTACAAAATCCCGGTCATGTCGGCCCGTACGTCTCGGTGGGGACATTATATACGTCTATAACGTAATATAACCTAACCTAAGGCAACTCAACATCTCGGATGTAGTATTTTCCAACATTCCTGGCGGGTCGGCCCCACTTCTCGGTGGGAACATTATATACGTCTATAACGTAATATAACCTAACCTAACCGATCTAGCCCCTCGCTGGTAATGTTTTACAGAATCCCGGTCGTGTCGTCCCGTACGTCTCGGTGCGGACATTATATACGTCTATAACGTTATATATCCTAACCTAAGGCAACATAACATCTCGAATGTAGTATTTCACAACATTCCTGGCGGGTCCGCCCCACTTCTCGGTGGGAACATTTTATACGTCTATAACGTAATATAACCTAACCTAACCCATCTAGCCCCTCGCTGGTAATGTTTTACAGAATCTCGGTCGTGTCGTCCCGTATGTCTCGGTGCGGACATTATATACGTCTATAACTTTATGTATCCTAACCTAAGGCAACTTAACATCTGGGATGTAGTATTTTCCAACATTCCTGGCGGGTCGGCCCCAACTTCTCGGTGGGCACATTATATACGTCTATATCGTAATATAACCAAACCTAACCCATCTAGACGCTCGCTGGTAATGCTTTACAAAATCCCGGTCATGTCGGCCCGTACGTCTCGGTGGGGACATTATATACGTCTATAACGTAATATAACCTAACCTAAGGCAACTTAACATCTCGGATGTAGTATTTCACAACATTCCTGGCGGGTCGGCTCCACTTCTCGGTGGGAACATTATATACTTCTATAACGTAATATAACCTAACCTAACCCATCTAGCCCCTCGCTGGTAATGTTTTACAGAATTCCGGTCGTGTCGTCCTGTACGTCTCGGTGCGGACATTATATACGTTTATAACGTTATCTATCCTAACCTAAGGCAACTTAACATCTCGGATGTAGTATTTTCCAGCATTTCTGGCGGGACGGCCCCAACTTTTCGGTGGGCACATTATATACGTCTATATCGTAATATAACCTAACCTAACCCATCTAGACGCTCGCTGGTAATGCTTTACAAAATCCCGGTCATGTCGGCCCGTACGTCTCGGTGGGGACATTATATACGTCTATAACGTAATATAACCTAACCTAAGGCAACTCAACATCTCGGATGTAGTATTTTCCAACATTCCTGGCGGGTCGGCCCCACTTCTCGGTGGGAACATTATATACGTCTATAACGTAATATAACCTAACCTAACCGATCTAGCCCCTCGCTGGTAATGTTTTACAGAATCCCGGTCGTGTCGTCCCGTACGTCTCGGTGCGGACATTATATACGTCTATAACGTTATATATCCTAACCTAAGGCAACTTAACATCTCGGATGTAGTATTTTCCAACATTCCTGGCGGGTCGGCACCAACTTCTCGGTGGGCACATTATATACGTCTATATCGTAATATAACCTAACCTAGCCCATCTAGACCCTCGCTGGTAATGTTTTACATAATCCCGGTCGTGTCGTACCGTACGTCTCGGTGCGGACATTATATACGTCTATAACGTTATATAACCTAACCTAAGGCAACTTAACATCTCGGATGTAGTATTTCACAACATTCCTGGCGGGTCGGCTCCACTTCTCGGTGGGAACATTATATACTTCTATAACGTAATATAACCTAACCTAACCCATCTAGCCCCTCGCTGGTAATGTTTTACAGAATTCCGGTCGTGTCGTCCTGTACGTCTCGGTGCGGACATTATATACGTTTATAACGTTATCTATCCTAACCTAAGGCAACTTAACATCTCGGATGTAGTATTTTCCAGCATTTCTGGCGGGACGGCCCCAACTTTTCGGTGGGCACATTATATACGTCTATATCGTAATATAACCTAACCTAACCCATCTAGACCCTCGCTGGTAATGTTTTACAAAATCCCGGTCGTGTCGGCCCGTACTTATCGGTGGGGACATTATATACGTCTATAACGTTATATAACCTAACCTAAGGCTACCTAACATCTCGAATGTAGTATTTCACAACATTCCTGGCGGGTCCGCCCCACTTCTCGGTGGGAACATTATATACGTCTATAACGTAATATAACCTAACCTAACCCATTTTGCTCCTCGGTGATAGTTTTTACAGAAACCCGGCCGTGTCGTCCCGGACGTCTCGGTAGGGACATTGTATGCATCTGTAACGTTATATACCCTAACCTAAGGCAACCTACCATCTCGAATGTAGTATCTCACAACATTCCTGGCGGGTCCGCCCCACTTTTCGGTGGGAACATTATATACGTCTATAACGTAATATAACCTAACCTAACCCATCTAGCCCCTCGCTGGTAATGTTTTACAGAATCTCGGTCGTGTCGTCCCGTATGTCTCGGTGCGGACATTATATACGTCTATAACTTTATGTATCCTAACCTAAGGCAACTTAACATCTGGGATGTAGTATTGTCCAACATTCCTGGCGGGTCGGCCCCAACTTCTCGGTGGGCACATTATATACGTCTATATCGTAATATAACCAAACCTAAACCATCTAGACCCTCGCTGGTAATGTTTTACAAAATCCCGGTCGTGCCGGCCCGTACTTCTCGGTGGGGACATTATATACGTCTATAACGTTATCTATCCTAACCTAAGGCAACTTAACAACTGGGATGTAGTATTTCCCAACATTCCTGGCGGGTCAGCCCCAACTTCTCGGTGGGCACATTATATACGTCTATATCGTAATATAACCAAACCTAAACCATCTAGACCCTCGCTGGTAATGTTTTACAAAATTCCGGTAGTGTCGGCCCGTACTTCTCGGTGGGGACATTATATACGTCTATAACGTTATATATACTAACCTAAGGGAACCTAACATCTCGGATGTAGTATTTCACAATATTCCTGGCGGGTCGGCCCCACTTCTCGGTGGGAACATTATATACGTCTATAACGTAATATAACCTAACCTAACCGATCTCTGCCCCTCGCTGGTAATGTTTTACAGAATCCCGGTCGTGTCGTCGCGTACGTCTCGGTGCGGACATTATATACGTCTATAACGTTATATATACTAGCCTAAGGGAACCTAACATCTCGGATGTTGTATTTTCCAACATTCCTGGCGGGTCGGCACCAACTTCTCGGTGGGCACATTATATACGTCTATATCGTAATATAACCTAACCTAGCCCATCTAGACCCTCGCTGGTAATGTTTTACAAAATCCCGGTCGTGTCGTACCGTACGTCTCGGTGCGGACATTATATACGTCTATAACGTTATATAACCTAACCTAAGGCAACTTAACATCTCGGATGTAGTATTTCACAACATTCCTGGCGGGTCGGCTCCACTTCTCGGTGGGAACATTATATACTTCTATAACGTAATATAACCTAACCTAACCCATCTAGCCCCTCGCTGGTAATGTTTTACAGAATTCCGGTCGTGTCGTCCTGTACGTCTCGGTGCGGACATTATATACGTTTATAACGTTATCTATCCTAACCTAAGGCAACTTAACATCTCGGATGTAGTATTTTCCAGCATTTCTGGCGGGACGGCCCCAACTTTTCGGTGGGCACATTATATACGTCTATATCGTAATATAACCTAACCTAACCCATCTAGACGCTCGCTGGTAATGCTTTACAAAATCCCGGTCATGTCGGCCCGTACGTCTCGGTGGGGACATTATATACGTCTATAACGTAATATAACCTAACCTAAGGCAACTCAACATCTCGGATGTAGTATTTTCCAACATTCCTGGCGGGTCGGCCCCACTTCTCGGTGGGAACATTATATACGTCTATAACGTAATATAACCTAACCTAACCGATCTAGCCCCTCGCTGGTAATGTTTTACAGAATCCCGGTCGTGTCGTCCCGTACGTCTCGGTGCGGACATTATATACGTCTATAACGTTATATATCCTAACCTAAGGCAACTTAACATCTCGGATGTAGTATTTTCCAACATTCCTGGCGGGTCGGCACCAACTTCTCGGTGGGCACATTATATACGTCTATATCGTAATATAACCTAACCTAGCCCATCTAGACCCTCGCTGGTAATGTTTTACATAATCCCGGTCGTGTCGTACCGTACGTCTCGGTGCGGACATTATATACGTCTATAACGTTATATAACCTAACCTAAGGCAACTTAACATCTCGGATGTAGTATTTCACAACATTCCTGGCGGGTCGGCTCCACTTCTCGGTGGGAACATTATATACTTCTATAACGTAATATAACCTAACCTAACCCATCTAGCCCCTCGCTGGTAATGTTTTACAGAATTCCGGTCGTGTCGTCCTGTACGTCTCGGTGCGGACATTATATACGTTTATAACGTTATCTATCCTAACCTAAGGCAACTTAACATCTCGGATGTAGTATTTTCCAGCATTTCTGGCGGGACGGCCCCAACTTTTCGGTGGGCACATTATATACGTCTATATCGTAATATAACCTAACCTAACCCATCTAGACCCTCGCTGGTAATGTTTTACAAAATCCCGGTCGTGTCGGCCCGTACTTATCGGTGGGGACATTATATACGTCTATAACGTTATCTATCCTAACCTAAGGCAACTTAACATCTGGGATGTAGTATTTCCCAACATTCCTGGCGGGTCAGCCCCAACTTCTCGGTGGGCACACTATATACGTCTATATCGTAATATAACCAAACCTAAACCATCTTGACCCTCGCTGGTAATGTTTTACAAAATTCCGGTAGTGTCGGCCCGTACTTCTCGGTGGGGACATTATATACGTCTATAACGTTATATATACTAACCTAAGGGAACCTAACATCTCGGATGTAGTATTTCACAACATTCCTGGCGGGTCGGCCCCACTTCTCGGTGGGAACATTATATACGTCTATAACGTAATATAACCTAACCTAACCGATCTCTGCCCCTCGCTGGTAATGTTTTACAGAATCCCGGTCGTGTCGTCGCGTACGTCTCGGTGCGGACATTATATACGTCTATAACGTTATATATACTAGCCTAAGGGAACCTAACATCTCGGATGTTGTATTTTCCAACATTCCTGGCGGGTCGGCACCAACTTCTCGGTGGGCACATTATATACGTCTATATCGTAATATAACCTAACCTAGCCCATCTAGACCCTCGCTGGTAATGTTTTACAAAATCCCGGTCGTGTCGTACCGTACGTCTCGGTGCGGACATTATATACGTCTATAACGTTATATAACCTAACCTAAGGCAACTTAACATCTCGGATGTAGTATTTCACAACATTCCTGGCGGGTCGGCTCCACTTCTCGGTGGGAACATTATATACTTCTATAACGTAATATAACCTAACCTAACCCATCTAGCCCCTCGCTGGTAATGTTTTACAGAATTCCGGTCGTGTCGTCCTGTACGTCTCGGTGCGGACATTATATACGTTTATAACGTTATCTATCCTAACCTAAGGCAACTTAACATCTCGGATGTAGTATTTTCCAGCATTTCTGGCGGGACGGCCCCAACTTTTCGGTGGGCACATTATATACGTCTATATCGTAATATAACCTAACCTAACCCATCTAGACGCTCGCTGGTAATGCTTTACAAAATCCCGGTCATGTCGGCCCGTACGTCTCGGTGGGGACATTATATACGTCTATAACGTAATATAACCTAACCTAAGGCAACTCAACATCTCGGATGTAGTATTTTCCAACATTCCTGGCGGGTCGGCCCCACTTCTCGGTGGGAACATTATATACGTCTATAACGTAATATAACCTAACCTAACCGATCTAGCCCCTCGCTGGTAATGTTTTACAGAATCCCGGTCGTGTCGTCCCGTACGTCTCGGTGCGGACATTATATACGTCTATAACGTTATATATCCTAACCTAAGGCAACTTAACATCTCGGATGTAGTATTTTCCAACATTCCTGGCGGGTCGGCACCAACTTCTCGGTGGGCACATTATATACGTCTATATCGTAATATAACCTAACCTAGCCCATCTAGACCCTCGCTGGTAATGTTTTACATAATCCCGGTCGTGTCGTACCGTACGTCTCGGTGCGGACATTATATACGTCTATAACGTTATATAACCTAACCTAAGGCAACTTAACATCTCGGATGTAGTATTTCACAACATTCCTGGCGGGTCGGCTCCACTTCTCGGTGGGAACATTATATACTTCTATAACGTAATATAACCTAACCTAACCCATCTAGCCCCTCGCTGGTAATGTTTTACAGAATTCCGGTCGTGTCGTCCTGTACGTCTCGGTGCGGACATTATATACGTCTATAACGTTATCTATCCTAACCTAAGGCAACTTAACATCTCGGATGTAGTATTTTCCAGCATTTCTGGCGGGACGGCCCCAACTTTTCGGTGGGCACATTATATACGTCTATATCGTAATATAACCTAACCTAACCCATCTAGACCCTCGCTGGTAATGTTTTACAAAATCCCGGTCGTGTCGGCCCGTACTTCTCGGTGGGGACATTATATACGTCTATAACGTTATATAACCTAACCTAAGGCTACCTAACATCTCGAATGTAGTATTTCACAACATTCCTGGCGGGTCCGCCCCACTTCTCGGTGGGAACATTATATACGTCTATAACGTAATATAACCTAACCTAACCCATTTTGCTCCTCGGTGATAGTTTTTACAGAAACCCGGCCGTGTCGTCCCGGACGTCTCGGTAGGGACATTGTATGCATCTGTAACGTTATATACCCTAACCTAAGGCAACCTACCATCTCGAATGTAGTATCTCACAACATTCCTGGCGGGTCCGCCCCACTTTTCGGTGGGAACATTATATACGTCTATAACGTAATATAACCTAACCTAACCCATCTAGCCCCTCGCTGGTAATGTTTTACAGAATCTCGGTCGTGTCGTCCCGTATGTCTCGGTGCGGACATTATATACGTCTATAACTTTATGTATCCTAACCTAAGGCAACTTAACATCTGGGATGTAGTATTGTCCAACATTCCTGGCGGGTCGGCCCCAACTTCTCGGTGGGCACATTATATACGTCTATATCGTAATATAACCAAACCTAAACCATCTAGACCCTCGCTGGTAATGTTTTACAAAATCCCGGTCGTGCCGGCCCGTACTTCTCGGTGGGGACATTATATACGTCTATAACGTTATCTATCCTAACCTAAGGCAACTTAACATCTGGGATGTAGTATTTCCCAACATTCCTGGCGGGTCAGCCCCAACTTCTCGGTGGGCACATTATATACGTCTATATCGTAATATAACCAAACCTAAACCATCTTGACCCTCGCTGGTAATGTTTTACAAAATTCCGGTAGTGTCGGCCCGTACTTCTCGGTGGGGACATTATATACGTCTATAACGTTATATATACTAACCTAAGGGAACCTAACATCTCGGATGTAGTATTTCACAACATTCCTGGCGGGTCGGCCCCACTTCTCGGTGGGAACATTATATACGTCTATAACGTAATATAACCTAACCTAACCGATCTCTGCCCCTCGCTGGTAATCTTTTACAGAATCCCGGTCGTGTCGTCGCGTACGTCTCGGTGCGGACATTATATACGTCTATAACGTTATATATACTAGCCTAAGGGAACCTAACATCTCGGATGTTGTATTTTCCAACATTCCTGGCGGGTCGGCACCAACTTCTCGGTGGGCACATTATATACGTCTATAACGTAATATAACCTAACCTAGCCCATCTAGACCCTCGCTGGTAATGTTTTACAAAATCCCGGTCGTGTCGTACCGTACGTCTCGGTGCGGACATTATATACGTCTATAACGTTATATAACCTAACCTAAGGCAACTTAACATCTCGGATGTAGTATTTCACAACATTCCTGGCGGGTCGGCTCCACTTCTCGGTGGGAACATTATATACTTCTATAACGTAATATAACCTAACCTAACCCATCTAGCCCCTCGCTGGTAATGTTTTACAGAATTCCGGTCGTGTCGTCCTGTACGTCTCGGTGCGGACATTATATACGTTTATAACGTTATCTATCCTAACCTAAGGCAACTTAACATCTCGGATGTAGTATTTTCCAGCATTTCTGGCGGGATGGCCCCAACTTTTCGGTGGGCACATTATATACGTCTATATCGTAATATAACCTAACCTAACCCATCTAGACCCTCGCTGGTAATGTTTTACAAAATCCCGGTCGTGTCGGCCCGTACTTCTCGGTGGGGACATTATATACGTCTATAACGTTATATATACTAACCTAAGGGAACCTAACATCTCGGATGTAGTATTTCACAACATTCCTGGCGGGTCGGCCCCACTTCTCGGTGGGAACATTATATACGTCTATAACGTAATATAACCTAACCTAACCGATCTAGCCCCTCGCTGGTAATGTTTTACAGAATCCCGGTCGTGTCGTCCCGTACGTCTCGGTGCGGACATTATATACGTCTATAACGTTATATAACCTAACCTAAGGCTACCTAACATCTCGAATGTAGTATTTCACAACATTCCTGGCGGGTCCGCCCCACTTCTCGGTGGGAACATTATATACGTCTATAACGTAATATAACCTAACCTAACCCATTTTGCTCCTCGGTGATAGTTTTTACAGAAACCCGGCCGTGTCGTCCCGGACGTCTCGGTAGGGACATTGTATGCATCTGTAACGTTATATACCCTAACCTAAGGCAACCTAACATCTCGAATGTAGTACTTCACAACATTCGTGGCGGGTCCGCCCCACTTTTCGGTGGGAACATTATGTACGTCTATAACGTAATATAACCTAACCTAACCCATCTAGCCCCTCGCTGGTAATGTTTTACAGAATCTCGGTCGTGTCGTCCCGTATGTCTCGGTGCGGACATTATATACGTCTATAACTTTATGTATCCTAACCTAAGGCAACTTAACATCTGGGTTGTAGTATTGTCCAACATTCCTGGCGGGTCGGCCCCACTTCTCGGTGGGAACATTATATACGTCTATAACGTAATATAACCTAACCTAACCCATCTTGCCCCTCGCTGGTAATGTTTTACAGAAACCCGGTCATGTCGGCCCGTACTTCTCGGTGGGGACATTATATACGTCTATAACGTAATATAACCTAACCTAACCGATCTAGCCCCTCGCTGGTAATGTTTTACAGAATCCCGGTCGTGTCGTCGCGTACGTCTCGGTGCGGACATTACATACCTCTATAACGTTATATATCCTAACCTAAGGCAACTTAACATCTCGGATGTAGTATTTTCCAACATTCCTGGCGGGTCGGCCCCACTTCTCGGTGGGAACATTATATACGTCTATAACGTAATATAACCTAACCTAACCCATCTAGCCCCTCGCTGGTAATGTTTTACAGAATCTCGGTCGTTTCGTCCCGTATGTCTCGGTGCGGACATTATATACGTTTATAACTTTATGTATCCTAACCTAAGGCAACTTAACATCTGGGATGTAGTATTTTCCAACAATCCTGGCGGGTCGGCCCCAACTTCTCGGTGGGCACATTATATACGTCTATATCGTAATATAACCAAACCTAACCCATCTAGACCCTCGCTGGTAATGTTTTACAAAATCCCGGTCATGTCGGCCCGTACTTCTCGGTGGGGACATTATATACGTCTATAACGTAATATAACCTAACCTAACCGATCTAGCCCCTCGCTGGTAATGTTTTACAGAATCCCGGTCGTGTCGTCGCGTACGTCTCGGCGCGGACATTATATACGTCTATAACGTTATATATCCTAACCTAAGGCAACTTAACATCTCGGATGTAGTATTTCACAACATTCCTGCCGGGTCGGCTCCACTTCTCGGTGGGAACATTATATACGTCTATAACGTAATATAACCTAACCTAACCCATCTAGCCCCTCGCTGGTAATATTTCACAAAATCCCGGTCGTGTCGTCCCGTACGTCTCGGTGCGGACATTATATACCTCCATAACGTTATATATCCTAACCTAAGGCAACTTAACATCTCGGATGTAGTATTTTCCAACATTCCTGGCGGGTCGGCCCCACTTCTCGGTGGGAACATTATATACGTCTATAACGTAATATAACCTAACCTAACCCATCTAGACCCTCGCTGGTAATATTTCACAAAATCCCGGTCGTGTCGTCCCGTACGTCTCGGTGCGGACATTATATACGTCTATAACGTTATATATCCTAACCTAAGGCAACTTAACATCTCGGATGTAGTATTTTCCAACATTCCTGGCGGGTCGGCCCCAACTTCTCGGTGGGCACATTATATACGTCTATATCGTAATATAACCTAACCTAACCCATCTAGACCATCGCTGGTAATGTTTTACAAAATCCCGGTAGTGTCGTACCGTAGGTCTCGGTGCGGACATTATATACGTCTATAACGTTACATAACCTAACCTAAGGCTACCTAACATCTCGAATGTAGTATTTCACAACATTCCTGGCGGGTCGGCCCCACTTCTCGGTGGGAACATTATATACCTCTATAACGTAATATAACCTAACCTAACCGATCTAGCCCCTCGTTGGTAATGTTTTACAAAATCCCGGTCGTGTCGTCGCGTACGTCTCGGTGCGGACATTATATACGTCTATAACGTTATATATCCTAACCTAAGGCAACTTAGCATCTCGGATGTATTATTTCACAACATTCCTGCCGGGTCGGCTCCACTTCTCGGTGGGAACATTATATACGTCTATAACGTAATATAACCTAACCTAACCCATCTAGCCCCTCGCTGGTAATGTTTTACAGAATTCCGGTCGTGTCGTCCCGTACGTCTCGGTGCGGACATTATATACGTCTATAACGTTATCTATCCTAACCTAAGGCAACTTAACATCTGGGATGTAGTATTTTCCAACATTCCTGGCGGGTCGGCCCCAACTTCTCGGTGGGCACATTATATACGTCTATATCGTAATATAACCAAACCTAAACCATCTAGACCCTCGCTGGTAATGTTTTACAAAATTCCGGTCGTGTCGGCCCGTACTTCTCGGTGGGGACATTATATACGTCTATAACGTTATATATACTAACCTAAGGGAACCTAACATCTCGGATGTAGTATTTCACAACATTCCTGGCGGGTCGGCCCCTACTTCTCGGTGGGCACATTATATACGTCTATATCGTAATATAACCTAACCTAACCCATCTAGACCCTCGCTGGTAATATTTCACAAAATCCCGGTCGTGTCGTCCCGTACGTCTCGGTGCGGACATTATATACGTCTATAACGTTATATATCCTAACCTAAGGCAACTTAACATCTCGAATGTAGTATTTCACAACATTCCTGGCGGGTCCGCCCCACTTCTCGGTGGGAACATTATATACGTCTATAACGTAATATAACCTAACCTAACCCATCTAGCCCCTCGCTGGTAATGTTTTACAGAATTCCGGTCGTGTCGTCCTGTACGTCTCGGTGCGGACATTATATACGTCTATAACGTTATCTATCCTAACCTAAGGCAACTTAACATCTCGGATGTAGTATTTTCCAGCATTTCTGGCGGGACGGCCCCAACTTTTCGGTGGGCACATTATATACGTCTATATCGTAATATAACCTAACCTAACCCATCTAGACCCTCGCTTATAATGTTTTACAAAATCCCGGTCGTGTCGGCCCGTACTTCTCGGTGGGGACATTATATACGTCTATAACGTTATATAACCTAACCTAAGGCTACCTAACATCTCGAATGTAGTATTTCACAACATTCCTGGCGGGTCCGCCCCACTTCTCGGTGGGAACATTATATACGTCTATAACGTAATATAACCTAACCTAACCCATTTTGCTCCTCGGTGATAGTTTTTACAGAAACCCGGCCGTGTCGTCCCGGACGTCTCGGTAGGGAAATTGTATGCATCTGTAACGTTATATACCCTAACCTAAGGCAACCTAACATCTCGAATGTAGTATTTCACAACATTCCTGGCGGGTCCGCCCCACTTTTCGGTGGGAACATTATATACGTCTATAACGTAATATAACCTAACCTAACCCATCTAGCCCCTCGCTGGTAATGTTTTACAGAATCTCGGTCGTGTCGTCCCGTATGTCTCGGTGCGGACATTATATACGTCTATAACTTTATGTATCCTAACCTAAGGCAACTTAACATCTGGGATGTAGTATTGTCCAACATTCCTGGCGGGTCGGCCCCAACTTCTCGGTGGGCACATTATATACGTCTATATCGTAATATAACCAAACCTAAACCATCTAGACCCTCGCTGGTAATGTTTTACAAAATCCCGGTCGTGCCGGCCCGTACTTCTCGGTGGGGACATTATATACGTCTATAACGTTATATATACTAACCTAAGGGAACCTAACATCTCGGATGTAGTATTTCACAACATTCCTGGCGGGTCGGCCCCACTTCTCGGTGGGAACATTATATACGTCTATAACGTAATATAACCTAACCTAACCGATCTCTGCCCCTCGCTGGTAATGTTTTACAAAATCCCGTTCGTGTCGTACCGTACGTCTCGGTGCGGACATTATATACGTCTATAACGTTATATAACCTAACCTAAGGCAACTTAACATCTCGGATGTAGTATTTCACAACATTCCTGGCGGGTCGGCTCCACTTCTCGGTGGGAACATTATATACTTCTACAACGTAATATAACCTAAGCTAACCCATCTAGCCCCTCGCTGGTAATGTTTTACAGAATTCCGGTCGTGTCGTCCTGTACGTCTCGGTGCGGACATTATATACGTCTATAACGTTATCTATCCTAACCTAAGGCAACTTAACATCTCGGATGTAGTATTTTCCAGCATTTCTGGCGGGACGGACCCAACTTTTCGGTGGGCACATTATATACGTCTATATCGTAATATAACCTAACCTAACCCATCTAGACCCTCGCTGGTAATGTTTTACAAAATCCCGGTCGTGTCGGCCCGTACTTCTCGGTGGGGACATTATATACGTCTATAACGTTATATATACTAACCTAACGGAACCTAACATCTCGGATGTAGTATTTCACAACATTCCTGGCGGGTCGGCCCCACTTCTCGGTGGGAACATTATATACGTCTATAACGTAATATAACCTAACCTAACCGATCTAGCCCCTCGCTGGTAATGTTTTACAGAATCCCGGTTGTGTCGTCGCGTACGTCTCGGTGCGGACATTATATACGTCTATAACGTTATATATCCTAACCTAAGGCAACTTAACATCTCGGATGTATTATTTCACAACATTCCTGCCGGGTCGGCTCCACTTCTCGGTGGGAACATTATATACGTCTATAACGTAATATAACCTAACCTAACCCATCTAGCCCCTCGCTGGTAATGTTTTACAGAATTCCGGTCGTGTCGTCCCGTACGTCTCGGTGCGGACATTATATACGTCTATAACGTTATCTATCCTAACCTAAGGCAACTTAACATCTGGGATGTAGTATTTTCCAACATTCCTGGCGGGTCAGCCCCAACTTCTCGGTGGGCACATTATATACGTCTATATCGTAATATAACCAAACCTAAACCATCTAGACCCTCGCTGGTAATGTTTTACAAAATTCCGGTCGTGTCGGCCCGTACTTCTCGGTGGGGACATTATATACGTCTATAACGTTATATATACTAGCCTAAGGGAACCTAACATCTCGGATGTTGTATTTTCCAACATTCCTGGCGGGTCGGCCCCTACTTCTCGGTGGGCACATTATATACGTCTATATCGTAATATAACCTAACCTAACCCATCTAGACCCTCGCTGGTAATATTTCACAAAATCTCGGTCGTGTCGTCCCGTACGTCTCGGTGCGGACATTATATACGTCTATAACGTTATATATCCTAAGCTAAGGCAACTTAACATCTCGAATGTAGTATTTCACAACATTCCTGGCGGGTCCGCCCCACTTCTCGGTGGGAACATTATATACGTCTATAACGTAATATAACCTAACCTAACCCATCTAGCCCCTCGCTGGTAATGTTTTACAGAATCTCGGTCGTGTCGTCCCGTATGTCTCGGTGCGGACATTATATACGTCTATAACTTTATGTATCCTAACCTAAGGCAACTTAACATCTGGGATGTAGTATTTTCCAACATTCCTGGCGGGTCGGCCCCAACTTCTCGGTGGGCACATTATATACGTCTATATCGTAATATAACCAAACCTAACCCATCTAGACGCTCGCTGGTAATGTTTTACAAAATCCCGGTCATGTCGGCCCGTACGTTTCGGTGGGGACATTATATACGTCTATAACGTAATATAACCTAACCTAAGGCAACTCAACATCTCGGATGTAGTATTTTCCAACATTCCTGGCGGGTCGGCCCCACTTCTCGGTGGGAACATTATATACGTCTATAACGTAATATAACCTAACCTAACCGATCTAGCCCCTCGCTGGTAATGTTTTACAGAATCCCGGTCGTGTCGTCCCGTACGTCTCGGTGCGGACATTATATACGTCTATAACGTTATATATCCTAACCTAAGGCAACTTAACATCTCGGATGTAGTATTTTCCAACATTCCTGGCGGGTCGGCACCAACTTCTCGGTGGGCACATTATATACGTCTATATCGTAATATAACCTAACCTAGCCCATCTAGACCCTCGCTGGTAATGTTTTACAAAATCCCGGTCGTGTCGTACCGTACGTCTCGGTGCGGACATTATATACGTCTATAACGTTATATAACCTAACCTAAGGCAACTTAACATCTCGGATGTAGTATTTCACAACATTCCTGGCGGGTCGGCTCCACTTCTCGGTGGGAACATTATATACTTCTATAACGTAATATAACCTAACCTAACCCATCTAGCCCCTCGCTGGTAATGTTTTACAGAATTCCGGTCGTGTCGTCCTGTACGTCTCGGTGCGTACATTATATACGTCTATAACGTTATCTATCCTAACCTAAGGCAACTTAACATCTCGGATGTAGTATTTTCCAGCATTTCTGGCGGGACGGCCCCAACTTTTCGGTGGGCACATTATATACGTCTATATCGTAATATAACCTAAAATAACCCATCTAGACCCTCGCTGGTAATGTTTTACAAAATCCCGGTCGTGTCGGCCCGTACTTCTCGGTGGGGACATTATATACGTCTATAACGTTATTTATACTAACCTAAGGGAACCTAACATCTCGGATGTAGTATTTCACAACATTCCTGGCGGGTCGGCCCCACTTCTCGGTGGGAACATTATATACGTCTATAACGTAATATAACCTAACCTAACCGATCTAGCCCCTCGCTGGTAATGTTTTACAGAATCCCGGTCGTGTCGTCGCGTACGTCTCGGTGCGGACATTATATACGTCTATGACGTTATATATCCTAACCTAAGGCAACTTAACATCTCGGATGTATTATTTCACAACATTCCTGCCGGGTCGGCTCCACTTCTCGGTGGGAACATTATGTACGTCTATAACGTAATATAACCTAACCTAACCCATCTAGCCCCTCGCTGGTAATGTTTTACAGAATTCCGGTCGTGTCGTCCCGTACGTCTCGGTGCGGACATTATATACGTCTATAACGTTATCTATCCTAACCTAAGGCAACTTAACATCTGGGATGTAGTATTTTCCAACATTCCTGGCGGGTCAGCCCCAACTTCTCGGTGGGCACATTATATACGTCTATATCGTAATATAACCAAACCTAAACCATCTAGACCCTCGCTGGTAATGTTTTACAAAATTCCGGTCGTGTCGGCCCGTACTTCTCGGTGGGGACATTATATACGTCTATAACGTTATATATACTAGCCTAAGGGAACCTAACATCTCGGATGTTGTATTTTCCAACATTCCTGGCGGGTCGGCCCCTACTTCTCGGTGGGCACATTATATACGTCTATATCGTAATATAACCTAACCTAACCCATCTAGACCCTCGCTGGTAATATTTCACAAAATCCCGGTCGTGTCGTCCCGTACGTCTCGGTGCGGACATTATATACGTCTATAACGTTATATATCCTAAGCTAAGGCAACTTAACATCTCGAATGTAGTATTTCACAACATTCCTGGCGGGTCCGCCCCACTTCTCGGTGGGAACATTATATACGTCTATAACGTAATATAACCTAACCTAACCCATCTAGCCCCTCGCTGGTAATGTTTTACAGAATCTCGGTCGTGTCGTCCCGTATGTCTCGGTGCGGACATTATATACGTCTATAACTTTATGTATCCTAACCTAAGGCAACTTAACATCTGGGATGTAGTATTTTCCAACATTCCTGGCGGGTCGGCCCCAACTTCTCGGTGGGCACATTATATACGTCTATATCGTAATATAACCAAACCTAACCCATCTAGACGCTCGCTGGTAATGTTTTACAAAATCCCGGTCATGTCGGCCCGTACGTTTCGGTGGGGACATTATATACGTCTATAACGTAATATAACCTAACCTAAGGCAACTCAACATCTCGGATGTAGTATTTTCCAACATTCCTGGCGGGTCGGCCCCACTTCTCGGTGGGAACAGTATATACGTCTATAACGTAATATAACCTAACCTAACCGATCTAGCCCCTCGCTGGTAATGTTTTACAGAATCCCGGTCGTGTCGTCCCGTACGTCTCGGTGCGGACATTATATACGTCTATAACGTTATATTTCCTAACCTAAGGCAACTTAACATCTCGGATGTAGTATTTTCCAACATTCCTGGCGGGTCGGCACCAACTTCTCGGTGGGCACATTATATACGTCTATATCGTAATATAACCTAACCTAGCCCATCTAGACCCTCGCTGGTAATGTTTTACAAAATCCCGGTCGTGTCGTACCGTACGTCTCGGTGCGGACATTATATACGTCTATAACGTTATATAACCTAACCTAAGGCAACTTAACATCTCGGATGTAGTATTTCACAACATTCCTGGCGGGTCGGCTCCACTTCTCGGTGGGAACATTATATACTTCTATAACGTAATATAACCTAACCTAACCCATCTAGCCCCTCGCTGGTAATGTTTTACAGAATTCCGGTCGTGTCGTCCTGTACGTCTCGGTGCGTACATTATATACGTCTATAACGTTATCTATCCTAACCTAAGGCAACTTAACATCTCGGATGTAGTATTTTCCAGCATTTCTGGCGGGACGGCCCCAACTTTTCGGTGGGCACATTATATACGTCTATATCGTAATATAACCTAACCTAACCCATCTAGACCCTCGCTGGAAATGTTTTACAAAATCCCGGTCGTGTCGGCCCGTACTTCTCGGTGGGGACATTATATACGTCTATAACGTTATATACACTAACCTAAGGGAACCTAACATCTCGGATGTAGTATTTCACAACATTCCTGGCGGGTCGGCCCCACTTCTCGGTGGGAACATTATATACGTCTATAACGTAATATAACCTAACCTAACCGATCTAGCCCCTCGCTGGTAATGTTTTACAGAATCCCGGTCGTGTCGTCCCGTACGTCTCGGTGCGGACATTATATACGTCTATAACGTTATCTATCCTAACCTAAGGCAACTTAACATCTGGGATGTAGTATTTTCCAACATTCCTGGCGGGTCGGCGCCAACTTCTCGGTGGGCACATTATATACGTCTATATCGTAATATAACCTAACCTAACCCATCTAGACCCTCGCTGGTAATATTTCACAAAATCCCGGTCGTGTCGTCCCGTACGTCTCGGTGCGGACATTATATACGTCTATAACGTTATATATCCTAACCTAAGGCAACTTAACATCTCGAATGTAGTATTTCACAACATTCCTGGCGGGTCCGCCCCACTTCTCGGTGGGAACATTATATACGTCTATAACGTAATATAGCCTAACCTAACCCATCTAGCCCCTCGCTGGTAATGTTTTACAGAATCTCGGTCGTGTCGTCCCGTATGTCTCGGTGCGGACATTATATACGTCTATAACTTTATGTATCCTAACCTAAGGCAACTTAACATCTCGGATGTAGTATTTTCCAACATTCCTGGCGGGTCGGCACCAACTTCTCGGTGGGCACATTATATACGTCTATATCGTAATATAACCTAACCTAGCCCATCTAGACCCTCGCTGGTAATGTTTTACAAAATCCCGGTCGTGTCGTACCGTACGTCTCGGTGCGGACATTATATACGTCTATAACGTTATACAACCTAACCTAAGGCAACTTAACATCTCGGATGTAGTATTTCACAACATTCCTGGCGGGTCGGCTCCACTTCTCGGTGGGAACATTATATACTTCTATAACGTAATATAACCTAACCTAACCGATCTAGCCCCTCGCTGGTAATGTTTTACAGAATTCCGGTCGTGTCGTCCTGTACGTCTTGGTGCGGACATTATATACGTCTATAACGTTATCTATCCTAACCTAAGGCAACTTAACATCTGGGATGTAGTATTTTCCAACATTCCTGGCGGGTCGGCCCCAACTTCTCGGTGGGCACATTATATTCGTCTATATCGTAATATAACCAAACCTAAACCATCTAGACCCTCGCTGGTAATGTTTTACAAAATTCCGGTCGTGTCGGCCCGTACTTCTCGGTGGGGACATTATATACGTCTATAACGTTATATAACCTAACCTAAGGCAACTTAACATCTCGGATGTAGTATTTCACAACATTCCTGGCGGGTCGGCCCCACTTCTCGGTGGGAACATTATATACTTCTATAACGTAATATAACCTAACCTAACCCATCTAGCCCCTCGCTGGTAATGTTTTACAGAATTCCGGTCGTGTCGTCCCGTACGTCTCGGTGCGGACATTATATACGTCTATAACGTTATATATCCTAACCTAAGGCAACTTAACATCTCGGATGTAGTATTTTCCAGCATTTCTGGCGGGACGGCCCCAACATTTCGGTGGGCACATTATATACGTCTATATCGTAATATAACCTAACCTAACCCATCTAGACCCTCGCTTGTAATGTTTTACAAAATCCCGGTCGTGTCGGCCCGTACTTCTCGGTGGGGACATTATATACGTCTATAACGTTATATAACCTAACCTAAGGCTACCTAACATCTCGAATGTAGTATTTCACAACATTCCTGGCGGGTCCGCCCCACTTCTCGGTGGGAACATTATATACGTCTATAACGTAATATAACCTAACCTAACCCATTTTGCTCCTCGGTGATAGTTTTTACAGAAACCCGGCCGTGTCGTCCCGGACGTCTCGGTAGGGACATTGTATGCATCTGTAACGTTATATACCCTAACCTAAGGCAACCTAACATCTCGAATGTAGTATTTCACAACATTCCTGGCGGGTGCGCCCCACTTTTCGGTGGGAACATTATATACGTCTATAACGTAATATAACCTAACCTAACCCATCTAGCCCCTCGCTGGTAATGTTTTACAGAATCTCGGTCGTGTCGTCCCGTATGTCTCGGTGCGGACATTATATACGTCTATAACTTTATGTATCCTAACCTAAGGCAACTTAACATCTCGGATGTAGTATTTTCCAACATTCCTGGCGGGTCGGCACCAACTTCTCGGTGGGCACATTATATACGTCTATATCGTAATATAACCTAACCTAGCCCATCTAGACCCTCGCTGGTAATGTTTTACAAAATCCCGGTCGTGTCGTACCGTACGTCTCGGTGCGGACATTATATACGTCTATAACGTTATACAACCTAACCTAAGGCAACTTAACATCTCGGATGTAGTATTTCACAACATTCCTGGCGGGTCGGCTCCACTTCTCGGTGGGAACATTATATACTTCTATAACGTAATATAACCTAACCTAACCGATCTAGCCCCTCGCTGGTAATGTTTTACAGAATTCCGGTCGTGTCGTCCTGTACGTCTTGGTGCGGACATTATATACGTCTATAACGTTATCTATCCTAACCTAAGGCAACTTAACATCTGGGATGTAGTATTTTCCAACATTCCTGGCGGGTCGGCCCCAACTTCTCGGTGGGCACATTATATTCGTCTATATCGTAATATAACCAAACCTAAACCATCTAGACCCTCGCTGGTAATGTTTTACAAAATTCCGGTCGTGTCGGCCCGTACTTCTCGGTGGGGACATTATATACGTCTATAACGTTATATAACCTAACCTAAGGCAACTTAACATCTCGGATGTAGTATTTCACAACATTCCTGGCGGGTCGGCCCCACTTCTCGGTGGGAACATTATATACTTCTATAACGTAATATAACCTAACCTAACCCATCTAGCCCCTCGCTGGTAATGTTTTACAGAATTCCGGTCGTGTCGTCCCGTACGTCTCGGTGCGGACATTATATACGTCTATAACGTTATATATCCTAACCTAAGGCAACTTAACATCTCGGATGTAGTATTTTCCAGCATTTCTGGCGGGACGGCCCCAACATTTCGGTGGGCACATTATATACGTCTATATCGTAATATAACCTAACCTAACCCATCTAGACCCTCGCTTGTAATGTTTTACAAAATCCCGGTCGTGTCGGCCCGTACTTCTCGGTGGGGACATTATATACGTCTATAACGTTATATAACCTAATCTAAGGCTACCTAACATCTCGAATGTAGTATTTCACAACATTCCTGGCGGGTCCGCCCCACTTCTCGGTGGGAACATTATATACGTCTATAACGTAATATAACCTAACCTAACCCATTTTGCTCCTCGGTGATAGTTTTTACAGAAACCCGGCCGTGTCGTCCCGGACGTCTCGGTAGGGACATTGTATGCATCTGTAACGTTATATACCCTAACCTAAGGCAACCTAACATCTCGAATGTAGTATTTCACAACATTCCTGGCGGGTGCGCCCCACTTTTCGGTGGGAACATTATATACGTCTATAACGTAATATAACCTAACCTAACCCATCTAGCCCCTCGCTGGTAATGTTTTACAGAATCTCGGTCGTGTCGTCCCGTATGTCTCGGTGCGGACATTATATACGTCTATAACTTTATGTATCCTAACCTAAGGCAACTTAACATCTGGGATGTAGTATTTTCCAACATTCCTGGCGGGTCGGCCCCAACTTCTCGGTGGGCACATTATATACGTCTATATCGTAATATAACCAAACCTAACCCATCTAGACGCTCGCTGGTAATGTTTTACAAAATCCCGGTCATGTCGGCCCGTACGTTTCGGTGGGGACATTATATACGTCTATAACGTAATATAACCTAACCTAAGGCAACTCAACATCTCGGATGTAGTATTTTCCAACATTCCTGGCGGGTCGGCCCCACTTCTCGGTGGGAACATTATATACGTCTATAACGTAATATAACCTAACCTAACCGATCTAGCCCCTCGCTGGTAATGTTTTACAGAATCCCGGTCGTGTCGTCCCGTACGTCTCGGTGCGGACATTATATACGTCTATAACGTTATATATCCTAACCTAAGGCAACTTAACATCTCGGATGTAGTATTTTCCAACATTCCTGGCGGGTCGGCACCAACTTCTCGGTGGGCACATTATATACGTCTATATCGTAATATAACCTAACCTAACCCATCTAGACCCTCGCTGGTAATGTTTTACAAAATCCCGGTCGTGTCGGCCCGTACTTCTCGGTGGGGACATTATATACGTCTATAACGTTATATATACTAACCTAAGGGAACCTAACATCTCGGATGTAGTATTTCACAACATTCCTGGCGGGTCGGCCCCACTTCTCGGTGGGAACATTATATACGTCTATAACGTAATATAACCTAACCTAACCGATCTAGCCCCTCGCTGGTAATGTTTTACAGAATCCCGGTCGTGTCGTCCCGTACGTCTCGGTGCGGACATTATATACGTCTATAACGTTATCTATCCTAACCTAAGGCAACTTAACATCTGGGATGTAGTATTTTCCAACATTCCTGGCGGGTCGGCGCCAACTTCTCGGTGGGCACATTATATACGTCTATATCGTAATATAACCTAACCTAACCCATCTAGACCCTCGCTGGTAATATTTCACAAAATCCCGGTCGTGTCGTCCCGTACGTCTCGGTGCGGACATTATATACGTCTATAACGTTATATATCCTAACCTAAGGCAACTTAACATCTCGAATGTAGTATTTCACAACATTCCTGGCGGGTCCGCCCCACTTCTCGGTGGGAACATTATATACGTCTATAACGTAATATAACCTAACCTAACCCATCTAGCCCCTCGCTGGTAATGTTTTACAGAATCTCGGTCGTGTCGTCCCGTATGTCTCGGTGCGGACATTATATACGTCTATAACTTTATGTATCCTAACCTAAGGCAACTTAACATCTGGGATGTAGTATTTTCCAACATTCCTGGCGGGTCGGCCCCAACTTCTCGGTGGGCACATTATATACTTCTATATCGTAATATAACCAAACCTAACCCATCTAGACGCTCGCTGGTAATTTTTTACAAAATCCCGGTCGTGTCGTACCGTACGTCTCGGTGCGGACATTATATACGTCTATAACGTTATATAACCTAACCTAAGGCAACTTAACATCTCGGATGTAGTATTTCACAACATTCCTGGCGGGTCGGCTCCACTTCTCGGTGGGAACATTATATACTTCTACAACGTAATATAACCTAACCTAACCCATCTAGCCCCTCGCTGGTAATGTTTTACAGAATTCCGGTCGTGTCGTCCCGTACGTCTCGGTGCGGACATTATATACGTCTATAACGTTATATATCCTAACCTAAGGCAACTTAACATCTCGGATGTAGTATTTTCCAACATTCCTGGCGGGTCGGCACCAACTTCTCGGTGGGCACATTATATACGTCTATATCGTAATATAACCTAACCTAGCCCATCTAGACCCTCGCTGGTAATGTTTTACAAAATCCCGGTCGTGTCGTACCGTACGTCTCGGTGCGGACATTATATACGTCTATAACGTTATCTATCCTAACCTAAGGCAACTTAACATCTGGGATGTAGTATTTTCCAACATTCCTGGCGGGTCAGCCCCAACTTCTCGGTGGGCACATTATATACGTCTATATCGTAATATAACCAAACCTAAACCATCTAGACCCTCGCTGGTAATGTTTTACAAAATTCCGGTCGTGTCGGCCCGTACTTCTCGGTGGGGACATTATATACGTCTATAACGTTATATATACTAGCCTAAGGGAACCTAACATCTCGGATGTTGTATTTTCCAACATTCCTGGCGGGTCGGCCCCTACTTCTCGGTGGGCACATTATATACGTCTATATCGTAATATAACCTAACCTAACCCATCTAGACCCTCGCTGGTAATATTTCACAAAATCCCGGTCGTGTCGTCCCGTACGTCTCGGTGCGGACATTATATACGTCTATAACGTTATATATCCTAACCTAAGGCAACTTAACATCTCGAATGTAGTATTTCACAACATTCCTGGCGGGTCCGCCCCACTTCTCGGTGGGAACATTATATACGTCTATAACGTAATATAACCTAACCTAACCCATCTAGCCCCTCGCTGGTAATGTTTTACAGAATCTCGGTCGTGTCGGCCCGTACTTCTCGGTGGGGACATTATATACGTCTATAACGTTATATATACTAGCCTAAGGGAACCTAACATCTCGGATGTTGTATTTTCCAACATTCCTGGCGGGTCGGCCCCTACTTCTCGGTGGGCACATTATATACGTCTATATCGTAATATAACCTAACCTAACCCATCTAGACCCTCGCTGGTAATATTTCACAAAATCCCGGTCGTGTCGTCCCGTACGTCTCGGTGCGGACATTATATACGTCTATAACGTTATATATCCTAACCTAAGGCAACTTAACATCTCGAATGTAGTATTTCACAACATTCCTGGCGGGTCCGCCCCACTTCTCGGTGGGAACATTATATACGTCTATAACGTAATATAACCTAACCTAACCCATCTAGCCCCTCGCTGGTAATGTTTTACAGAATCTCGGTCGTGTCGTCCCGTATGTCTCGGTGCGGACATTATATACGTCTATAACTTTATGTATCCTAACCTAAGGCAACTTAACATCTGGGATGTAGTATTTTCCAACATTCCTGGCGGGTCGGCCCCAACTTCTCGGTGGGCACATTATATACGTCTATATCGTAATATAATCAAACCTAACCCATCTAGACGCTCGCTGGTAATGTTTTACAAAATCCCGGTCATGTCGGCCCGTACGTTTCGGTGGGGACATTATATACGTCTATAACGTAATATAACCTAACCTAAGGCAACTCAACATCTCGGATGTAGTATTTTCCAACATTCCTGGCGGGTCGGCCCCACTTCTCGGTGGGAACATTATATACGTCTATAACGTAATATAACCTAACCTAACCGATCTAGCCCCTCGCTGGTAATGTTTTACAGAATCCCGGTCGTGTCGTCCCGTACGTCTCGGTGCGGACATTATATACGTCTATAACGTTATATATCCTAACCTAAGGCAACTTAACATCTCGGATGTAGTATTTTCCAACATTCCTGGCGGGTCGGCACCAACTTCTCGGTGGGCACATTATATACGTCTATATCGTAATATAACCTAACCTAGCCCATCTAGACCCTCGCTGGTAATGTTTTACAAAATCCCGGTCGTGTCGTACCGTACGTCTCGGTGCGGACATTATATACGTCTATAACGTTATATAACCTAACCTAAGGCAACTTAACATCTCGGATGTAGTATTTCACAACATTCCTGGCGGGTCGGCTCCACTTCTCGGTGGGAACATTATATACTTCTATAACGTAATATAACCTAACCTAACCCATCTAGCCCCTCGCTGGTAATGTTTTACAGAATTCCGGTCGTGTCGTCCTGTACGTCTCGGTGCGGACATTATATACGTCTATAACGTTATCTATCCTAACCTAAGGCAACTTAACATCTCGGATGTAGTATTTTCCAGCATTTCTGGCGGGACGGCCCCAACTTTTCGGTGGGCACATTATATACGTCTATATCGTAATATAACCTAACCTAACCCATCTAGACCCTCGCTGGTAATGTTTTACAAAATCCCGGTCGTGTCGGCCCGTACTTCTCGGTGGGGACATTATATACGTCTATAACGTTATATAACCTAACCTAAGGCTACCTAACATCTCGAATGTAGTATTTCACAACATTCCTGGCGGGTCCGCCCCACTTCTCGGTGGGAACATTATATACGTCTATAACGTACTATAACCTAACCTAACCCATCTAGCCCCTCGCTGGTAATGTTTTACAGAATCTCGGTCGTGTCGTCCCGTATGTCTCGGTGCGGACATTATATACGTCTATAACTTTATGTATCCTAACCTAAGGCAACTTAACATCTGGGATGTAGTATTTTCCAACATTCCTGGCGGGTCGGTCCCAACTTCTCGGTGGGCACATTATATACGTCTATATCGTAATATAACCAAACCTAACCCATCTAGACGCTCGCTGGTAATGTTTTACAAAATCCCGGTCATGTCGGCCCGTACGTTTCGGTGGGGACATTATATACGTCTATAACGTAATATAACCTAACCTAAGGCAACTCAACATCTCGGATGTAGTATTTTCCAACATTCCTGGCGGGTCGGCCCCACTTCTCGGTGGGAACATTATATACGTCTATAACGTAATATAACCTAACCTAACCCATCTAGCCCCTCGCTGGTAATGTTTTACAGAATCTCGGTCGTGTCGTCCCGTATGTCTCGGTGCGGACATTATATACGTCTATAACTTTATGTATCCTAACCTAAGGCAACTTAACATCTGGGATGTAGTATTTTCCAACATTCCTGGCGGGTCGGCCCCAACTTCTCGGTGGGCACATTATATACGTCTATATCGTAATATAACCAAACCTAACCCATCTAGACGCTCGCTGGTAATGTTTTACAAAATCCCGGTCATGTCGGCCCGTACGTCTCGGTGGGGACATTATATACGTCTATAACGTAATATAACCTAACCTAAGGCAACTCAACATCTCGGATGTAGTATTTTCCAACATTCCTGGCGGGTCGGCCCCACTTCTCGGTGGGAACATTATATACGTCTATAACGTAATATAACCTAACCTAACCGATCTAGCCCCTCGCTGGTAATGTTTTACAGAATCCCGGTCGTGTCGTCCCGTACGTCTCGGTGCGGACATTATATACGTCTATAACGTTATATATCCTAACCTAAGGCAACTTAACATCTCGGATGTAGTATTTTCCAACATTCCTGGCGGGTCGGCACCAACTTCTCGGTGGGCACATTATATACGTCTATATCGTAATATAACCTAACCTAGCCCATCTAGACCCTCGCTGGTAATGTTTTACAAAATCCCGGTCGTGTCGTACCGTACGTCTCGGTGCGGACATTATATACGTCTATAACGTTATATAACCTAACCTAAGGCAACTTAACATCTCGGATGTAGTATTTCACAACATTCCTGGCGGGTCGGCTCCACTTCTCGGTGGGAACATTATATACTTCTATAACGTAATATAACCTAACCTAACCCATCTAGCCCCTCGCTGGTAATGTTTTACAGAATTCCGGTCGTGTCGTCCTGTACGTCTCGGTGCGTACATTATATACGTCTATAACGTTATCTATCCTAACCTAAGGCAACTTAACATCTCGGATGTAGTATTTTCCAGCATTTCTGGCGGGACGGCCCCAACTTTTCGGTGGGCACATTATATACGTCTATATCGTAATATAACCTAACCTAACCCATCTAGACCCTCGCTGGTAATGTTTTACAAAATCCCGGTCGTGTCGGCCCGTACTTCTCGGTGGGGACATTATATACGTCTATAACGTTATATATACTAACCTAAGGGAACCTAACATCTCGGATGTAGTATTTCACAACATTCCTGGCGGGTCGGCCCCACTTCTCGGTGGGAACATTATATACGTCTATAACGTAATATAACCTAACCTAACCGATCTAGCCCCTCGCTGGTAATGTTTTACAGAATCCCGGTCGTGTCGTCCCGTACGTCTCGGTGCGGACATTATATACGTCTATAACGTTATCTATCCTAACCTAAGGCAACTTAACATCTGGGATGTAGTATTTTCCAACATTCCTGGCGGGTCGGCGCCAACTTCTCGGTGGGCACATTATATACGTCTATATCGTAATATAACCTAACCTAACCCATCTAGACCCTCGCTGGTAATATTTCACAAAATCCCGGTCGTGTCGTCCCGTACGTCTCGGTGCGGACATTATATACGTCTATAACGTTATATATCCTAACCTAAGGCAACTTAACATCTCGAATGTAGTATTTCACAACATTCCTGGCGGGTCCGCCCCACTTCTCGGTGGGAACATTATATACGTCTATAACGTAATATAACCTAACCTAACCCATCTAGCCCCTCGCTGGTAATGTTTTACAAAATCCCGGTCATGTCGGCCCGTACGTCTCGGTGGGGACATTATATACGTCTATAACGTAATATAACCTAACCTAAGGCAACTCAACATCTCGGATGTAGTATTTTCCAACATTCCTGGCGGGTCGGCCCCACATCTCGGTGGGAATATTATATACGTCTATAACGTAATATAACCTAACCTAACCGATCTAGCCCCTCGCTGGTAATGTTTTACAGAATCCCGGTCGTGTCGTCCCGTACGTCTCGGTGCGGACATTATATACGTCTATAACGTTATATATCCTAACCTAAGGCAACTTAACATCTCGGATGTAGTATTTTCCAACATTCCTGGCGGGTCGGCACCAACTTCTCGGTGGGCACATTATATACGTCTATATCGTAATATAACCTAACCTAGCCCATCTAGACCCTCGCTGGTAATGTTTTACAAAATCCCGGTCGTGTCGTACCGTACGTCTCGGTGCGGACATTATATACGTCTATAACGTTATATAACCTAACCTAAGGCAACTTAACATCTCGGATGTAGTATTTCACAACATTCCTGGCGGGTCGGCTCCACTTCTCGGTGGGAACATTATATACTTCTATAACGTAATATAACCTAACCTAACCCATCTAGCCCCTCGCTGGTAATGTTTTACAGAATTCCGGTCGTGTCGTCCTGTACGTCTCGGTGCGGACATTATATACGTCTATAACGTTATCTATCCTAACCTAAGGCAACTTAACATCTCGGATGTAGTATTTTCCAGCATTTCTGGCGGGACGGCCCCAACTTTTCGGTGGGCACATTATATACGTCTATATCGTAATATAACCTAACCTAACCCATCTAGACCCTCGCTGGTAATGTTTTACAAAATCCCGGTCGTGTCGGCCCGTACTTCTCGGTGGGGACATTATATACGTCTATAACGTTATATAACCTAACCTAAGGCTACCTAACATCTCGAATGTAGTATTTCACAACATTCCTGGCGGGTCCGCCCCACTTCTCGGTGGGAACATTATATACGTCTATAACGTAATATAACCTAACCTAACCCATCTAGCCCCTCGCTGGTAATGTTTTACAGAATCTCGGTCGTGTCGTCCCGTATGTCTCGGTGCGGACATTATATACGTCTATAACTTTATGTATCCTAACCTAAGGCAACTTAACATCTGGGATGTAGTATTTTCCAACATTCCTGGCGGGTCGGCCCCAACTTCTCGGTGGGCACATTATATACGTCTATATCGTAATATAACCAAACCTAACCCATCTAGACGCTCGCTGGTAATGTTTTACAAAATCCCGGTCATGTCGGCCCGTACGTTTCGGTGGGGACATTATATACGTCTATAACGTAATATAACCTAACCTAAGGCAACTCAACATCTCGGATGTAGTATTTTCCAACATTCTTGGCGGGACGGCCCCACTTCTCGGTGGGAACATTATATACGTCTATAATGTAATATAACCTAACCTAACCGATCTAGCCCCTCGCTGGTAATGTTTTACAGAATCCCGGTCGTGTCGTCCCGTACGTCTCGGTGCGGACATTATATACGTCTATAACGTTATATATCCTAACCTAAGGCAACTTAACATCTCGGATGTAGTATTTTCCAACATTCCTGGCGGGTCGGCACCAACTTCTCGGTGGGCACATTATATACGTCTATATCGTAATATAACCTAACCTAGCCCATCTAGACCCTCGCTGGTAATGTTTTACAAAATCCCGGTCGTGTCGTACCGTACGTCTCGGTGCGGACATTATATACGTCTATAACGTTATATAACCTAACCTAAGGCAACTTAACATCTCGGATGTAGTATTTCACAACATTCCTGGCGGGTCGGCTCCACTTCTCGGTGGGAACATTATATACTTCTATAACGTAATATAACCTAACCTAACCCATCTAGCCCCTCGCTGGTAATGTTTTACAGAATTCCGGTCGTGTCGTCCTGTACGTCTCGGTGCGTACATTATATACGTCTATAACGTTATCTATCCTAACCTAAGGCAACTTAACATCTCGGATGTAGTATTTTCCAGCATTTCTGGCGGGACGGCCCCAACTTTTCGGTGGGCACATTATATACGTCTATATCGTAATATAACCTAACCTAACCCATCTAGACCCTCGCTGGTAATGTTTTACAAAATCCCGGTCGTGTCGGCCCGTACTTCTCGGTGGGGACATTATATACGTCTATAACGTTATATATACTAACCTAAGGGAACCTAACATCTCGGATGTAGTATTTCACAACATTCCTGGCGGGTCGGCCCCACTTCTCGGTGGGAACATTATATACGTCTATAACGTAATATAACCTAACCTAACCGATCTAGCCCCTCGCTGGTAATGTTTTACAGAATCCCGGTCGTGTCGTCCCGTACGTCTCGGTGCGGACATTATATACGTCTATAACGTTATCTATCCTAACCTAAGGCAACTTAACATCTGGTATGTAGTATTTTCCAACATTCCTGGCGGGTCGGCGCCAACTTCTCGGTGGGCACATTATATACGTCTATATCGTAATATAACCTAACCTAACCCATCTAGACCCTCGCTGGTAATATTTCACAAAATCCCGGTCGTGTCGTCCCGTACGTCTCGGTGCGGACATTATATACGTCTATAACGTTATATATCCTAACCTAAGGCAACTTAACATCTCGAATGTAGTATTTCACAACATTCCTGGCGGGTCCGCCCCACTTCTCGGTGGGAACATTATATACGTCTATAACGTAATATAACCTAACCTAACCCATCTAGCCCCTCGCTGGTAATGTTTTACAGAATCTCGGTCGTGTCGTCCCGTATGTCTCGGTGCGGACATTATATACGTCTATAACTTTATGTATCCTAACCTAAGGCAACTTAACATCTGGGATGTAGTATTTTCCAACATTCCTGGCGGGTCGGCCCCAACTTCTCGGTGGGCACATTATATACGTCTATATCGTAATATAACCAAACCTAACCCATCTAGACGCTCGCTGGTAATGTTTTACAAAATCCCGGTCATGTCGGCCCGTACGTCTCGGTGGGGACATTATATACGTCTATAACGTAATATAACCTAACCTAAGGCAACTCAACATCTCGGATGTAGTATTTTCCAACATTCCTGGCGGGTCGGCCCCACTTCTCGGTGGGAACATTATATACGTCTATAACGTAATATAACCTAACCTAACCGATCTAGCCCCTCGCTGGTAATGTTTTACAGAATCCCGGTCGTGTCGTCCCGTACGTCTCGGTGCGGACATTATATACGTCTATAACGTTATATATCCTAACCTAAGGCAACTTAACATCTCGGATGTAGTATTTTCCAACATTCCTGGCGGGTCGGCACCAACTTCTCGGTGGGCACATTATATACGTCTATATCGTAATATAACCTAACCTAGCCCATCTAGACCCTCGCTGGTAATGTTTTACAAAATCCCGGTCGTGTCGTACCGTACGTCTCGGTGCGGACATTATATACGTCTATAACGTTATATAACCTAACCTAAGGCAACTTAACATCTCGGATGTAGTATTTCACAACATTCCTGGCGGGTCGGCTCCACTTCTCGGTGGGAACATTATATACTTCTATAACGTAATATAACCTAACCTAACCCATCTAGCCCCTCCCTGGTAATGTTTTACAGAATTCCGGTCGTGTCGTCCTGTACGTCTCGGTGCGGACATTATATACGTCTATAACGTTATCTATCCTAACCTAAGGCAACTTAACATCTCGGATGTAGTATTTTCCAGCATTTCTGGCGGGACGGCCCCAACTTTTCGGTGGGCACATTATATACGTCTATATCGTAATATAACCTAACCTAACCCATCTAGACCCTCGCTGGTAATGTTTTACAAAATCCCGGTCGTGTCGGCCCGTACTTCTCGGTGGGGACATTATATACGTCTATAACGTTATATAACCTAACCTAAGGCTACCTAACATCTCGAATGTAGTATTTCACAACATTCCTGGCGGGTCCGCCCCACTTCTCGGTGGGAACATTATATACGTCTATAACGTAATATAACCTAACCTAACCCATTTTGCTCCTCGGTGATAGTTTTTACAGAAACCCGGCCGTGTCGTCCCGGACGTCTCGGTAGGGACATTGTATGCATCTGTAACGTTATATACCCTAACCTAAGGCAACCTAACATCTCGAATGTAGTATTTCACAACATTCCTGGCGGGTCCGCCCCACTTTTCGGTGGGAACATTATATACGTCTATAACGTAATATAACCTAACCTAACCCATCTAGCCCCTCGCTGGGAATGTTTTACAGAATCTCGGTCGTGTCGTCCCGTATGTCTCGGTGCGGACATTATATACGTCTATAACTTTATGTATCCTAACCTAAGGCAACTTAACATCTGGGATGTAGTATTGTCCAACATTCCTGGCGGGTCGGCCCCAACTTCTCGGTGGGCACATTATATACGTCTATATCGTAATATAACCAAACCTAAACCATCTAGACCCTCGCTTGTAATGTTTTACAAAATCCCGGTCGTGTCGGCCCGTACTTCTCGGTGGGGACATTATATACGTCTATAACGTTATATATACTAACCTAAGGGAACCTAACATCTCGGATGTAGTATTTCACAACATTCCTGGCGGGTCGGCTCCACTTCTCGGTGGGAACATTATATACGTCTATAACGTAATATAACCTAACCTAACCCATCTAGCCCCTCGCTGGTAATGTTTTACAGAATTCCGGTCGTGTCGTCCCGTACGTCTCGGTGCGGACATTATATACGTCTATAACGTTATCTATCCTAACCTAAGGCAACTTAACATCTCGGATGTAGTATTATCCAACATTTCTTGCGGGACGGCCCCAACTTTTCGGTGGGCACATTATATACGTCTATATCGTAATATAACCTAACCTAACCCATCTAGGCCCTCGCTGGTAATATTTCACAAAATCCCGGTCGTGTCGTCCAGTACGTCTCGGTGCGGACATTATATACCTCTATAACGTTATATATCCTAACCTAAGGCAACTTAACATCTCGGATGTAGTATTTTCCAACATTCCTGGCGGGTCGGCCCCAACTTCTCGGTGGGCACATTATATACGTCTATATCGTAATATGACCTAACCTAACCCATCTAGACCCTCGCTGGTAATGTTTTACAAAATCCCGGTCGTGTCGTACCGTACGTCTCAGTGCGGACATTATATACGTCTATAACGTTATATAACCTAACCTAAGGCTACCTAACATCTCGAATGTAGTATTTCACAACATTCCTGGCGGGTCGGCCCCACTTCTCGGTGGGAACATTATATACGTCTATAACGTAATATAACCTAACCTAACCGATCTAGCCCCTCGCTGGTAATGTTTTACAGAATCCCGGGCGTGTCGTCGCGTACGCCTCGGTGCGGACATTATATACGTCTATAACGTTATATATCCTAACCTAAGGCAACTTAACATCTCGGATGTAGTATTTCACAACATTTCTGGCGGGTCGGCTCCACTTCTCGGTGGGGACATTATATACGTCGATAACGTTATATACCCTAACCTAAGGGAACCTAACATCTTGGATGTAGTATTTGCCAACATTCCTGGCGGGTCGGCCCCTACTTCTCGGTGGGCACATTATATACGTCTATATCGTAATATAACCTATCGTAACCCATCTAGACCCTCGCTGGTAATGTTTAACAAAATCCCGGTCGTGTCGGCCCGTGCTTCAATGTGGGCACATTATATACATCTATATCGTAATATAACCTAACCTAACCCATCTAGACCCTCGCTGGTAATGTTTTACAGAATCCCGCTCGTGTCGGCCCGTACTTCTCGGTGGGGACATTATATACGTCTATAACGTTATATATACTAACCTAAGGGAACCTAACATCTCAGATGTAGTATTTCACAACATTCCTGGCGGTTCGGCCCCACTTCTCGGTGGCAACATTATATACGTCTATAACGTAATATAACCTAACCTAACCGATCTAGCCCCTCGCTGGTAATGTTTTACAAAATCCCGGCCGTGTCGTACCGTAGGTCTCGGTGCGGACATTATATACGTCTATAACGTTACATAACCTAACCTAAGGCTACCTAACATCTCGAATGTAGTATTTCACAAAATTCCTGGCGGGTCGGCCTCACTTCTCGCTGGGAACATTATATACGTCTATAACGTAATATAACCTAACCTAACCGATCTATCCCCTCGCTGGTAATGTTTTACAGAATCCCGGTCGTGTCGTCGCGTACGTCTCGGTGCGGACATTATATACGTCTATAACGTTATATATCCTAACCTAAGGCAACTTAACATCTCGGATGTAGTATTTTCCAACATTCCTGGCGGGTCGGCCCCACTTCTCGGTGGGAACATTATATACGTCTATAACGTAATATAACCTAACCTAACCGATCTAGCCCCTCGCTGGTAATGTTTTACAGAATCCCGGTCGTGTCGTCGCGTACGTCTCGGTGCGGACATTATATACGTCTATAACGTTATATATCCTAACCTAAGGCAACTTAACATCTCGGATGTAGTATTTCACAACATTCCTGGCGGGTCGGCTCCACTTCTCGGTGGGAACATTATTTACGTCTATAACGTAATATAACCTAACCTAACCCATCTAGACCCTCGCTGGTAATGTTTTACAAAATCCCGGGCGTGTCGGCCCGTACTTCTCGTTGGGGACATTATATACGTCGATAACGTTATATACCCTAACCTAAGGGAACCTAACATCTTGGATGTAGTATTTTCCAACATTCCTGGCGGGTCGGCCCCTACTTCTCGGTGGGCACATTATATACGTCTATATCGTAATATAACCTATCGTAACCCATCTAGACCCTCGCTGGTAATGTTTTACAAAATCCCGGTCGTGTCGTCCCCTACGTCTCGGTGCGGACATTATATACGTCTATAACGTTATCTATCCTAACCTAAGGCAACTTAACATCTCGCATGTAGTATTTTCCAACATTTCTGGCGGGACGGCCCCAACTTTTCGGTGGGCACATTATATACGTCTATATCGTAATACAACCTAACCTAACCCATCTAGACCCTCGCTGGTAATATTTCACAAAATCCCCGACGTGTCGGCCCGTACTTCTCGGTGGGGACATTATATACGACTATAACATTATATATACTAACCTAAGGGAACCTAACATCTCGGATGTTGTATTTTCCAACATTCCTGGCGGGTCTGCCCCTACTTCTCGGTGGGCACATTATATACGTCTATAACGTAATATAACCTAACCTAACCGATCTAGCCCCTCGCTGGTAATGTTTTACAGAATCCCGGTCGTGTCGTCGCGTACGTCTCGGTGCGGACATTATATACGTCTATAACGTTATATATCCTAACCTAAGGCAACTTAACATCTCGGATGTAGTATTTCACAACATTCCTGGCGGGTCGGCTCCACTTCTCGGTGGGGACATTATATACGTCGATAACGTTATATACCCTAACCTAAGGGAACCTAACATCTTGGATGTAGTATTTTCCAACATTCCTGGCGGGTCGGCCCCACTTCTCGGTGGGAACATTATATACGTCTATATCGTAATATAACCTAACCTAACCCATTTAGACCTTCGCTGGTAATATTTCACAAAACCCCGGTCGTGTCGTCCCGTATGTCTCGGTGCGGACATTATATACGTCTATAACGTTATATATCCTAACCTGAGTGAACCTAACATCGCGGATGTAGTATTTCACAACATTCCTGGCTGGTCGGCGCCAATTCTCGGTGGGAACATTATATACGTCTATATCGTAATACAACCTAACCTAACCCATCTAGACCCTCGCTTGTAATATTTCACAAAATCCCCGTCGTGTCGGCCCGTACTTCTCGGTGGGGACATTATATACGTCTATAACATTATATATACTAACCTAAGGGAACCTAACATCTCGGATGTAGTATTTCACAACATTCCTGGCGGGTCGGCCCCACTTCTCGGTGGGAACATTATATACGTCTATAACGTAATATAACCTAACCTAACCGATCTCTGCCCCTCGCTGGTAATGTTTTACAGAATCCCGGTCGTGTCTTCGCGTACGTCTCGGTGCGGACATTATATACGTCTATAACGTTATATATCCTAACCTAAGGCAACTTAACATCTCGGATGTAGTATTTTCCAACATTCCTGGCGGGTCGGCCCCAACTTCTCGGTGGGCACATTATATACGTCTATATCGTAATATAACCTAACCTAACCCATCTAGACCCTCGCTGGTAATGTTTTACAAAATCCCGGTCGTGTCGTACCGTACGTCTCGGTGCGGACATTATATACGTCTATAACGTTATGTAACCTAACCTAAGGCTACCTAACATCTCGAATGTAGTATTTCACAACATTCCTGGCGGGTCGGCCCCACTTCTCGGTGGGAACATTATATACGTCTATAACGTAATATAACCTAACCTAACCCATCTAGACCCTCGCTGGTAATATTTCACAAAATCCCCGACGTGTCGGCCCGTACTTCTCGGTGGGGACATTATATACGACTATAACATTATATATACTAAGCTAAGGGAACCTAACATCTCGGATGTTGTATTTTCCAACATTCCTGGCGGGTCTGCCCCTACTTCTCGGTGGGCACATTATATACGTCTATATCGTAATATAACCTAACCTAACCCATCTAGACCCTCGCTGGTAATATTTCACAAAATCCCGGTCGTGTCGTCCCGTACGTCTCGGTGCGGACGTTATATACGTCTATAACGTTATATATCCTAACCTAAGGCAACTTAACATCTCGGATGTAGTATTTTCCAACATTCCTGGCGGGTCGGCCCCACTTCTCGGTGGGAACATTATATACGTCTATAACGTAATATAACCTAACCTAACAGATCTAGCCCCTCGCTGGTAATGTTTTACAGAATCCCGGTCGTGTCGTCCCGTACGTCTCGGTGCGGACATTATATACGTCTATAACGTTATATATCCTAACCTAAGGCAACTTAACATCTCGGATGTAGTAGTTCACAACATTCCTGGCTGGTCGGCGCCGATTCTCGGTGGGAACATTATATACGTCTATGTCGTAATATAACATAACCTAACCCATCTAGACCCTCGCTGGTAATATTTCACAAAATCCCGGTCGTGTCGTCCCGTATGTCTCGGTGCGGACATTATATACGTCGATAACGTTATATATCCTAACCTGAGTGAACCTAACATCGCGGATGTAGTATTTCACAACATTCCTGGCTGGTCGGCGCGAATTCTCGGTGGGGACATTATATACGTCTACGTCGTAATATAACCTAACCTAACCCATTTAGACCTTCGCTGGTAATATTTCACAAAACCCCGGTCGTGTCGTCCCGTATGTCTCGGTGCGGACATTATATACGTCTATAACGTTATATATCCTAACCTGAGTGAACCTAACATCGCGGATGTAGTATTTCACAACATTCCTGGCTGGTCGGCGCCAATTCTCGGTGGGAACATTATATACGTCTATATCGTAATACAACCTAACCTAACCCATCTAGACCCTCGCTGGTAATATTTCACAAAATCCCCGTCGTGTCGGCCCGTACTTCTCGGTGGGGACATTATATACGTCTATAACATTATATATACTAACCTAAGGGAACCTAACATCTCGGATGTAGTATTTCACAACATTCCTGGCGGGTCGGCCCCACTTCTCGGTGGGAACATTATATACGTCTATAACGTAATATAACCTAACCTAACCGATCTCTGCCCCTCGCTGGTAATGTTTTACAGAATCCCGGTCGTGTCTTCGCGTACGTCTCGGTGCGGACATTATATACGTCTATAACGTTATATATCCTAACCTAAGGCAACTTAACATCTCGGATGTAGTATTTTCCAACATTCCTGGCGGGTCGGCCCCAACTTCTCGGTGGGCACATTATATACGTCTATATCGTAATATAACCTAACCTAACCCATCTAGACCCTCGCTGGTAATGTTTTACAAAATCCCGGTCGTGTCGTACCGTACGTCTCGGTGCGGACATTATATACGTCTATAACGTTATGTAACCTAACCTAAGGCTACCTAACATCTCGAATGTAGTATTTCACAACATTCCTGGCGGGTCGGCCCCACTTCTCGGTGGGAACATTATATACGTCTATAACGTAATATAACCTAACCTAACCCATCTAGACCCTCGCTGGTAATATTTCACAAAATCCCCGACGTGTCGGCCCGTACTTCTCGGTGGGGACATTATATACGACTATAACATTATATATACTAAGCTAAGGGAACCTAACATCTCGGATGTTGTATTTTCCAACATTCCTGGCGGGTCTGCCCCTACTTCTCGGTGGGCACATTATATACGTCTATATCGTAATATAACCTAACCTAACCCATCTAGACCCTCGCTGGTAATATTTCACAAAATCCCGGTCGTGTCGTCCCGTACGTCTCGGTGCGGACGTTATATACGTCTATAACGTTATATATCCTAACCTAAGGCAACTTAACATCTCGGATGTAGTATTTTCCAACATTCCTGGCGGGTCGGCCCCACTTCTCGGTGGGAACATTATATACGTCTATAACGTAATATAACCTAACCTAACCGATCTAGCCCCTCGCTGGTAATGTTTTACAGAATCCCGGTCGTGTCGTCCCGTACGTCTCGGTGCGGACATTATATACGTCTATAACGTTATATATCCTAACCTAAGGCAACT
This sequence comes from Xylocopa violacea, assembly GCA_963969225.1. Lineage (NCBI taxonomy): Eukaryota > Metazoa > Arthropoda > Insecta > Hymenoptera > Apidae > Xylocopa > Xylocopa violacea. Next base: position 128,496 of record CAXAJV010000381.1, read on the forward strand.
TAACATCTCGGATGTAGTATTTCACAACATTCCTGGCTGGTCGTCGCCGATTCTCGGTGGGAACATTATATACGTCTATGTCGTAATATAACATAACCTAACCCATCTAGACCCTCGCTGGTAATATTTCACAAAATCCCGGTCGTGTCGTCCCGTATGTCTCGGTGCGGACATTATATACGTCGATAACGTTATATATCCTAACCTGAGTGAACCTAACATCGCGGATGTAGTATTTCACAACATTCCTGGCTGGTCGGCGCGAATTCTCGGTGGGGACATTATATACGTCTACGTCGTAATATAACCTAACCTAACCCATTTAGACCTTCGCTGGTAATATTTCACAAAACCCCGGTCGTGTCGTCCCGTATGTCTCGGTGCGGACATTATATACGTCTATAACGTTATATATCCTAACCTGAGTGAACCTAACATCGCGGATGTAGTATTTCACAACATTCCTGGCTGGTCGGCGCCAATTCTCGGTGGGAACATTATATACGTCTATATCGTAATACAACCTAACCTAACCCATCTAGACCCTCGCTGGTAATATTTCACAAAATCCCCGTCGTGTCGGCCCGTACTTCTCGGTGGGGACATTATATACGTCTATAACATTATATATACTAACCTAAGGGAACCTAACATCTCGGATGTTGTATTTTCCAACATTCCTGGCGGGTCTGCCCGTACTTCTCGGTGGGCACATTATATACGTCTATATCGTAGTATAACCTAACCTAACCCATCTAGACCCTCGCTGGTAATATTTCACAAAATCCCGGTCGTGTCGTCCCGTACGTCTCGGTGCGGACATTATATACGTCTATAACGTTATATATCCTAACCTAAGGCAACTTAACATCTCGGATGTAGTATTTTCTAACATTCCTGGCGGGTCGGCCCCACTTCTCGGTGGGAACATTATATACGTCTATAACGTAATATAACCTAACCTAACCCATCTAGACCCTCGCTGGTAATGTTTTACAAAATCCCGGGCGTGTCGGCCCGTACTTCTCGGTGGGGACATTATATACGTCGATAACGTTATATACCCTAACCTAAGGGAACCTAACATCTTGGATGTAGTATTTTCCAACATTCCTGGCGGGTCGGCCCCTACTTCTCGGTGGGCACATTATATACGTCTATATCGTAATATAACCTTTTTTTTTTTTTTTTTTTTTTTTTTTTTTTTTCCCACCACCATCCTCGCTTCAGGGGAGCTGGAACTAGCAAAAGCCATGACGTCAGCACCCCCGTCCTGGCCACTCAACCCCAGGATGACCAATTGTGCGAGCGCTCCATTATTGTTTCTTATTATTTTTGTAACGTTATTTGCTGTCATCTTCCACTGCCTATTACGATATTATTATTTAATATCGTACCTCTATAGAATATTGTACAGCTGTTATGTGAGTTTTCCTTTTTTAATAAATAGACAATAATTCACAACTGTGGAAAACCAGCATTTTTCCATATCGGAGCCCCTAAGAGATGACCGCCAATATCACCTCTGTGTATACACAATCATTAGTCACAACGCAACTCATTTAATATAAAATATAATATTTTTAAGTTAAATTTATAAAGTGTTAATTGTTATTGGTTATTAAAATGTTTATAAAGTCACGTTATGTTAAAAATTATTGTTAAAGTTTAAATTGTTGTTGTTCTAGTCACGGTGCTTCTGCATCGACAGTCGAGTTTGTACTAAGACGCGAGTGCTCCGAGTATCGGGTGAGTCTCACAACTAGTTTTCGGGGCGGAAGTGTTAACGGTAGCGTATTATCGACGTCGCCGTTACCCTTATATGGTAACATCATATTTGATTCAGATTCTCTTTCTCGTGTTATTTTAGCGTTTATAACCTCGTATGCATACAGTCTGAATGCTTTCCAAGTTTCTTTATTTACAGTAACGTTTTTAATTAAGCTATGAATTTCAACTTTATTTCTAATAGAAGTTTCTAACTTTTTTCTTTGTAGATCCCATGCTGGGCAAATTATTAATGTGTGCAATGCGTTATCCTCAATTCCTGAACAGAACGTACATCTAGGTATTTTAACTTTACCAATCTTTTTCAGATAGCTAGCAAACGAGCCGTGGCCTGTTAATAATTGTGTAGTATAGAAATCAAGTTTGCAATTATCGCTTTTTTTTAACCAATTTCTTAGATCCGGAATTAATAATTTAGTCCATTGGGAGTGGGTAATACTATTCCAACGTTGTTGCCATATTGTTATTGTTATTTTTTCCTCCTCTTTCTTGATTTCTAAAACTCGCTTTTTAAATTCTATAATACTTATTTTCTTTAGGAGAAGTTCGTCGTATATTAATTTTCTTTTTTTGTTATAAATTCTAGCTCTTTCCATGATTTTTAAGTCTATCGGCGCAATTCTGGAAAGGACACAAGCTGCGTCTTTAGATACAGTCCTATATGCTGCTATAGTTTTATGCACAATCGGACTTTGTGCGCTGGTTAAACTTCTTGTTAAATACTTATAGTTTAAACAGGTACACCATATAGGAGCTCCATATAATATTATGGATTCCCATATGCTGTAATACAATTTTCTAGTTTTATACTTGGGTCCTTTCAAGTTTGGCAATAACCAATTCAAAGCCAGCATTGCTTTGTTTGCTTTTATTATTTTCTCTGAAATGTGCGGATGAAATTTAGATGTGCCGCCCACCAAAACTCCTAAATATTTAAGGAAAGGTACATTTTTTATTATATGCATACCTTCTAGATTAAAACTATATTCACGATGACCTCTCTTGCGGTTCATAATTATTAGTTCTGTTTTCTCCGATGCTAAAGATAAATTTAAACTACCTAAGGCATTTTTTGCTCGCGTCCAGGTTTTTTGAATTAAATCTCTAAGAATAACAACGTTTTTTGCATCGAAAATTATCCCGGTATCGTCAGCATATCCTATTATTTTAACGTTAGGGCTCTCAATTGCATGCAGAACTTTATCATATGTTAGGTTCCAAAATAGAGGACCTAACAATGTTCCTTGTGGAATTCCGCCGTAAACCTTAATTTCATTATATTCAGCAACTGTGGGAAATTTAACACTTCTATCTTGTAAGTAATTTTTAATTGATTGTAGTAAGTAAGGAGGTATAGATTTAGTTTCGAGAACCTTTATGATGTGGTTCCATCTCAAGGTATTAAAAGCATTTTTAACATCTAATGTCATGAACGCGCACCAATGTTTGTTATTTATTATTTCTTTTGATTGTTCAAAGAGAGCATATAAGGCGTCCAGCGTACTTCTATATTTTCTGAAGCCATATTGTCTCGAATGAAGATTAGATATAGCCTCTATTTTTTCTAGTCGGCTTTTTATTATCGTTTCCCATATTTTAGATAACCCACCCAAAATGCACAGAGGTCGAAACTCGCTACTTTTAATCCCCTTTTTGCCCGGTTTCTTAATGAGAACTAATCTCGCCTGTTTCCATTCGTATGGAATATATCCATATCGCAAAGTAGTGTTGAATAGCTTCTTCATGTCTTCAACCTTATTCATTATCAGCCATTTTGATATGATCAACGGGACCCCGTCTGCACCAGGAGCTTTGTTAAACTTTACTGTTTCTGATATTGTATGCAATTCTTCGCTACTAACCAATTCAACTTCTTGTCCTTCTATTAAATTTTCTAGAATATTTGTTGCGGTTGTATCCTCTTCTGAGTTGGTAGTAATAAATAAGTCTGCCACAATTCGTGCGGTCTGACCGGAATCTATTGTACCACCTGTGTAATTACCTTTCAGTCTCCTCATTACAGCCTTGTAAGGTTGTCCCCATGGATCAGAATCGATTGATTCGAGTAGTTCGCTAGTTTTTAATTCTTTGCTTCTTTGTATTTCTATTTTAAGGTTTTTTCTGTTTAATTTATATACCTGTTGTGCTCTATAATAGTTAGTTTGGTCTCGATTTTTATTAATTTTTGTTAACTTCCTTCTAGATTTGTTTGTAATTTTAATTAGATTTTTAATTTTGTCATTCCACCAATATTTAGCTCTTTTATTTCCTATGTATGGTTTTTTAATTGGAATAGTTTGTTTTATTGTATCTAAAATTGCATTATTAAATTTTAATATCCATGAGGGATTCGGCGTTACATCTCTAAGATTACTTGTTGTGATTATGTCTTCATATTTTTCTTCAAAATCATTCCAATTAATCTTCTTTTCATCATAGGGAAGAAAGACCGGTTTTGCAGCATGATTATTATTTTTAACTAATTCATGAATTACATACAAATGGTCAGAGGCAGAATACCAATCTAATGTTTTTGATGCTGTTATGTGAGCCATTAATGCGTCGTTTGCGAGAGCAATATCAATTTTTGAATATTTATTATTTTTCGAAAAAGTATAATCGCCTATTGTATCAATCACCGTTAGATTGTTTTGTATCGCGAATTGTAATATGCCTTTTCCTCTTGCATTTGTTTTATTATCACCCCATTCAATCGCTCTGGCATTGTAGTCGCCAGCAGCGAAAATATATTTAACATTGTATTTTTTACTTTTATTAATTGCTTCTTTCACATTATCTAATCTACTTAAAAATAATGAATATTCTATGTTTGGTGAGATATATACGCTAACTATGTAAGTATTTTTAATTTTTGCAGCTGCTATACCGGGAGCTGAAAACTCGGTACCATATGTATAACATGTGTCATTATTACCAGTGACCCAAATCGCTGCATCTCCTGAAGAATCTGGAATCCAATAAGGTTCCATTTTATACGGTTCTGATATTATTACTACATCAATGCCTAATACAACAGCTGTTTGTTGCATAATATCTTGTGCAATTTTGCACCTGTTTAGATTAATTTGTAAAATTTTTATGAATTTAACGCTCTAGCCTCCGCTAAATATTTCTTATAAATTGGACAATTGTAAGCGCCTGTAACGTGTCTTATTTTATTACCTATTATTCCTTCCTTAGCACACACAATACATCTAGGTTCAGGGGCCAGGCACATGGATATATTATGATCACCATGGCCACATCTCCTACAGAGTTCAGTACCCGCAATTTCCGCTTTGCATACGCTGCTAAGATGTCCAAAGTGGTGGCACCTAAAGCAGCGCATAACTCTGGGAAGGTATCTAAAACTACACCTAGTTAAGCCTAGTTTTAGTTTATCTATTTTTTTTAGCTCGTTGGCTGCAAATTGCGTTAGTTCAACAATGGCAACCTGATTGCCATTTATGGTTGGTTTTAACATTTTAACAAGTACATCTTCGTCTTTTTTAGTATTTAACGCGTTTTGCATATCTTGTTTTAATTCGTCTTTGGTTAAAATGGGATCGATATCTTTTATTTCTATGGCTAGTTTGGTTTGTAAATGACGCGTGTCGAAATCAGAGCTCAGCTGTTTTCTTAGTTTATTAATTGTCTCCGTGATACCTTCTTTTTTAACAAATTCCATGATGATGTCACCGCTTCTAGTTTTACGTACTTTTTCCAGGTCTCTTAATTCGTTTCTGGCCTTAGTCACTACTTCTTTATACGTTTCCTCGTAGGTTTTATTTACACTTACTTTTATTATTACGGCCTCGTTTCTTCGCATTTTGTTTGGAAATACTGGTTTCTTCGGGGTCTTTTTGGCCATATCCGCGTAAGTTTGTCCGTCCGCTCGTTTCGTTGGTCTATTTCTATGGATAGTGATCCATTCATTTTCCGTTGAATGGGGAGGAAGAGGATTAATCGGCGAATTAAAGGAGCTGTTATTTACTTCAGTATCATGTCTGAGTGGTGTACGTCTAGTTTTTTTAACATAATTTTGTTCCGTAAGGGGTGAAATTTCCTTCCTTTTGAAGCTTCTAATGTCTTCAATTATAGTTGGTTTTTTATATATGGGTGAGGTTTGGGTATCCTTTTCGCATATATCTTTAGGTAAATCGCGCACTGGGTTATCCTCGATGTATTGTTTATATTCTTCTTTAAGAGTTCTTAATTCGTCGGAGATACTTTTTATTTTCTCTAGCAAAAGCATCATGTCCGTTCTTTTAACATGTCTAATATTAGCTGTAAGATCTTTCGTAAAGCGATAAATTTCGAGATTTTTCTTTTCTATGTCAGAAATGAGATCTCTGATCATTGTAGATTTATTCTCTTCATTATTCTGTATTGTATTTTGGTATATATTAAGGTGTTCTTTCTTTGATGCAACTCCGATTTCTTCTACATCTAAGTTATCCTGCTCGACGTATGATAGAGATTGCGCTATACTTAATTGCATTTCTTTATTTAATTCCCCTTGCATTTTACTCATCATCATCATGTAATATTTTTGCCGACGCATCGTGGTGGAAAGAGCGGGCAGCGACCGTAGCGGGTACACCCGAATTATATAAATTCCCCTCGGAACTCCGAGAGCCCACGGCTACTCTTTACCCCTCCGGAACGCACGGACGAGGGGCGCTCGCTCGTCAACCCGACACGGGGCTCCGACACCCCGTGCCCAACCACCACTACCTAGCCAAGGTGCCGTAGCGGTCGGTTCCAGGCTGCTCGCGACGGGGACATCTCGGTATAAATTATACAGGCAGGGACGCGTCACGGCGGGGAAAACAGCAGGCCCATCCACCATATCCATTACCTGCACCGTGGGCGTCCATGCCACTCCCGATGACCCGCCGGGAACAGTCAGCAATTATATTCTATTATACTACTTTAGAGTAACATCCATATTCTACCATAAATTCTAAAATAATTATCTAACATAACCTAAATTAATAATTGTAAATTCTGCAGCCTAACCCAACTCAAAAAAAAGATGAACAGAAAAAAAAAACAAAAATCCCAGAAGGATTCCTAACCTAATCTAACCCTTTTAGTCGCCTCTTACGACAGGCAGGGTATACCCTGGGTGTATTCTGACCCGCACCCAGACGGGGAATCGTAATATAACCTATCGTAACCCATCTAGACCCTCGCTGGTAATGTTTTACAAAATCCCGGTCGTGTCGTCGCGTACGTCTCGGTGGGGAAATTATATACGTCTATAACGTTATATAACCTAACCTAAGGCTACCTAACATCTCGAATGTAGTATTTCACAACATTCCTGGCGGGTCGGCCCCACTTCTCGGTGGGAACATTATATACGTCTATAACGTAATATAACCTAACCTAACCCATCTAGACCCTCGCTGGTAATATTTCACAAAATCCCGGTCGTGTCGTCCCGTACGTCTCGGTGCGGACGTTATATACGTCTATAACGTTATATATCCTAACCTAAGGCAACTTAACATCTCGGATGTAGTATTTTCCAACATTCCTGGCGGGTCGGCCCCACTTCTCGGTGGGAACATTATATACGTCTATAACGTAATATAACCTAACCTAACCGATCTAGCCCCTCGCTGGTAATGTTTTACAGAATCCCGGTCGTGTCGTCCCGTACGTCTCGGTGCGGACATTATATACGTCTATAACGTTATATATCCTAACCTAAGGCAACTTAACATCTCGGATGTAGTATTTCACAACATTCCTGGCTGGTCGGCGCCGATTCTCGGTGGGAACATTATATACGTCTATGTCGTAATATAACATAACGTAACCCATCTAGACCCTCGCTGGTAATATTTCACAAAATCCCGGTCGTGTCGTCCCGTATGTCTCGGTGCGGACATTATATACGTCTATAACGTTATATATCCTAACCTGAGTGAACCTAACATCGCGGATGTAGTATTTCACAACATTCCTGGCTGGTCGGCGCGAATTCTCGGTGGGGACATTATATACGTCTACGTCGTAATATAACCTAACCTAACCCATTTAGACCTTCGCTGGTAATATTTCACAAAACCCCGGTCGTGTCGTCCCGTATGTCTCGGTGCGGACATTATATACGTCTATAACGTTATATATCCTAACCTGAGTGAACCTAACATCGCGGATGTAGTATTTCACAACATTCCTGGCTGGTCGGCGCCAATTCTCGGTGGGAACATTATATACGTCTATATCGTAATACAACCTAACCTAACCCATCTAGACCCTCGCTGGTAATATTTCACAAAATCCCCGTCGTGTCGGCCCGTACTTCTCGGTGGGGACATTATATACGTCTATAACATTATATATACTAACCTAAGGGAACCTAACATCTCGGATGTTGTATTTTCCAACATTCTTGGCGGGTCTGCCCCTACTTCTCGGTGGGCACATTATATACGTCTATATCGTAGTATAACCTAACCTAACCCATCTAGACCCTCGCTGGTAATATTTCACAAAATCCCGGTCGTGTCGTCCCGTACGTCTCGGTGCGGACATTATATACGTCTATAACGTTATATATCCTAACCTAAGGCAACTTAACATCGCGGATGTAGTATTTCACAACATTCCTGGCTGGTCGGCGCCAATTCTCGGTGGGAACATTATATACGTCTATATCGTAATACAACATAACCTAACCCATCTAGACCCTCGCTGGTAATATTTCACAAAATCCCCGTCGTGTCGGCCCGTACTTCTCGGTGGGGACATTATATACGTCTATAACATTATATATACTAACCTAAGGGAACCTAACATCTCGGATGTTGTATTTTCCAACATTCTTGGCGGGTCTGCCCCTACTTCTCGGTGGGCACATTATATACGTCTATATCGTAGTATAACCTAACCTAACCCATCTAGACCCTCGCTGGTAATATTTCACAAAATCCCGGTCGTGTCGTCCCGTACGTCTCGGTGCGGACATTATATACGTCTATAACGTTATATATCCTAACCTAAGGCAACTTAACATCTCGGATGTAGTATTTTCTAACATTCCTGGCGGGTCGGCCCCACTTCTCGGTGGGAACATTATATACGTCTATAACGTAATATAACCTAACCTAACCCATCTAGACCCTCGCTGGTAATGTTTTACAAAATCCCGGGCGTGTCGGCCCGTACTTCTCGGTGGGGACATGATATACGTCGATAACGTTATATACCCTAACCTAAGGGAACCTAACATCTTGGATGTAGTATTTTCCAACATTCCTGGCGGGTCGGCCCCTACTTCTCGGTGAGCACATTATATACGTCTATATCGTAATATAACCTATCGTAACCCATCTAGACCCTCGCTGGTAATGTTTTACAAAATCCCGGTCGTGTCGGCCCGTACTTCTCGGTGGGGAAATTATATACGTCTATAACGTTATATAACCTAACCTAAGGCTACCTAACATCTCGAATGTAGTATTTCACAACATTCCTGGCGGGTCGGCCCCACTTCTCGGTGGGAACATTATATACGTCTATAACGTAATATAACCTAACCTAACCGATCTAGCCCCTCGCTGGTAATGTTTTACAGAATTCCGGACGTGTCGTCGCGTACGTCTCGGTGCGGACATTATATACGTCTATAACGTTATCTATCCTAAGGTAAGGCAACTTAACATCTGGGATGTAGTATTTTCCAACATTCCTGGCGGGTCGGCCCCAACTTCTCGGTGGGCACATTATATACGTCTATATCGTAATATAACCAAACCTAAACCATCTAGACCCTCGCTGGTAATGTTTTACAAAATCCCGGCCGTGTCGGCCCGTACTTCTCGGTGGGGACATTATATACGTCTATAACGTTATATATACTAACCTAAGGGAACCTAACATCTCGGATGTAGTATTTCACAACATTCCTGGCGGGTCGGCCCCACTTCTCGGTGGGAACATTATATACGTCTATAACGTAATATAACCTAACCTAACCGATCTCTGCCCCTCGCTGGTAATGTTTTACAGAATCCCGGTCGTGTCTTCGCGTACGTCTCGGTGCGGACATTATATACGTCTATAACGTTATATATACTAGCCTAAGGGAACCTAACATCTCGGATGTTGTATTTTCCAACATTCCTGGCGGGTCGGCCCCTACTTCTCGGTGGGCACATTATATACGTCTATAACGTAATATAACCTAACCTAACCCATTTAGCCCCTCGCTGGTAATGTTTTACAGAATTCCGGTCGTGTCGTCCCGTACGTCTCGGTGCGGACATTATATACGTCTATAACGTTATCTATCCTAACCTAAGGCAACTTAACATCTCGCATGTAGTATTTTCCAACATTTCTGGCGGGACGGCCCCAACTTTTCGGTGGGCACATTATATACGTCTATATCGTAATACAACCTAACCTAACCCATCTAGACCCTCGCTGGTAATATTTCACAAAATCCCCGACGTGTCGGCCCGTACTTCTCGGTGGGGACATTATATACGTCTATAACATTATATATACTAACCTAAGGGAACCTAACATCTCGGATGTTGTATTTTCCAACATTCCTGGCGGGTCTGCCCCTACTTCTCGGTGGGCACATTATATACGTCTATATCGTAATATAACCTAACCTAACCCATCTAGACCCTCGCTGGTAATATTTCACAAAATCCCGGTCGTGTCGTCCCGTACGTCTCGGTGCGGACGTTATATACGTCTATAACGTTATATATCCTAACCTAAGGCAACTTAACATCTCGGATGTAGTATTTTCCAACATTCCTGGCGGGTCGGCCCCACTTCTCGGTGGGAACATTATATACGTCTATAACGTAATATAACCTAACCTAACCGATCTAGCCCCTCGCTTGTAATGTTTTACAGAATCCCGGTCGTGTCGTCCCGTACGTCTCGGTGCGGACATTATATACGTCTATAACGTTATATATCCTAACCTAAGGCAACTTAACATCTCGGATGTAGTATTTCACAACATTCCTGGCTGGTCGGCGCCGATTCTCGGTGGGAACATTATATACGTCTATGTCGTAATATAACATAACCTAACCCATCTAGAACCTCGCTGGTAATATTTCACAAAATCCCGGTCGTGTCGTCCCGTATGTCTCGGTGCGGACATTATATACGTCTATAACGTTATATATCCTAACCTGAGTGAACCTAACATCGCGGATGTAGTATTTCACAACATTCCTGGCTGGTCGGCGCGAATTCTCGGTGGGGACATTATATACGTCTACGTCGTAATATAACCTAACCTAACCCATTTAGACCTTCGCTGGTAATATTTCACAAAACCCCGGTCGTGTCGTCCCGTATGTCTCGGTGCGGACATTATATACGTCTATAACGTTATATATCCTAACCTGAGTGAACCTAACATCGCGGATGTAGTATGTCACAACATTCCTGGCTGGTCGGCGCCAATTCTCGGTGGGAACATTATATACGTCTATATCGTAATACAACCTAACCTAACCCATCTAGACCCTCGCTGGTAATATTTCACAAAATCCCCGTCGTGTCGGCCCGTACTTCTCGGTGGGGACATTATATACGTCTATAACATTATATATACTAACCTAAGGGAACCTAACATCTCGGATGTTGTATTTTCCAACATTCCTGGCGGGTCTGCCCCTACTTCTCGGTGGGCACATTATATACGTCTATATCGTAGTATAACCTAACCTAACCCATCTAGACCCTCGCTGGTAATATTTCACAAAATCCCGGTCGTGTCGTCCCGTACGTCTCGGTGCGGACATTATATACGTCTATAACGCTATATATATTAACCTAAGGCAACTTAACATCTCGGATGTAGTATTTTCTAACATTCCTGGCGGGTCGGCCCCACTTCTCGGTGGGAACATTATATACGTCTATAACGTAATATAACCTAACCTAACCCATCTAGACCCTCGCTGGTAATGTTTTACAAAATCCCGGGCGTGTCGGCCCGTACTTCTCGGTGGGGACATTATATACGTCGATAACGTTATATACCCTAACCTAAGGGAACCTAACATCTTGGATGTAGTATTTTCCAACATTCCTGGCGGGTCGGCCCCTATTTCTCGGTGGGCACATTATATACGTCTATATCGTAATATAACCTATCGTAACCCATCTAGACCCTCGCTGGTAATGTTTTACAAAATCCCGGTCGTGTCGGCCCGTACTTCTCGGTGGTGAATTATATACGTCTATAACGTTATATAACCTAACGTAAGGCTACCTAACATCTCGAATGTAGTATTTCACAACATTCCTGGCGGGTCCGCCCCACTTCTCGGTGGGAACATTATATACGTCTATAACGTAATATAACCTAACCTAACCCATCTAGCCCCTCGCTGGTAATGTTTTACAGAATCTCGGTCGTGTCGTCCCGTATGTCTCGGTGCGGACATTATATACGTCTATAACTTTATGTGTCCTAACCTAAGGGAACCTAACATCGCGGATGTAGTATTTCACAACATTCCTGGCTGGTCGGCGCGAATTCTCGGTGGGAACATTATATACGTCTATGTCGTAATATAACCTAACCTAACCCATTTAGACCCTCGCTGGTAATATTTCACAAAATCCCGGTCGTGTCGTCCCGTATGTCTCGGTGCGGACATTATATACGTCTATAACGTTATATACCCTAACCTAAGGCAACTTAACATCTCGGATGTAGTATTTTCCAACATTCCTGGCGGGTCCGCCCCACTTTTCGGTGGGAGCATTATATACGTCTATAACGTAATATAACCTAAACTAACCCATCTAGCCCCTAGCCGGGAATGTTTTACAAAATCCCGGTCGTGTCGGCCCGTGCTTCAAGGTGGGCACATTATATACATCTATATCGTAATATAACCTAACCTAACCCCTCTAGACCCTCGCTGGTAATGTTTTACAAAATCCCGGTCATGTCGGCCCGTACGTCTCGGTGGGGACATTATATACGTCTATGACGTAATATAACCTAACCTAACCGATCTAGCCCCTCGCTGGTAATGTTTTACAGAATCCCGGTCGTGTCGTCGCGTACGTCTCGGTGCGGACATTATATACGTCTATAACGTTATATATCCTAACCTAAGGCAACTTAACATCTCGGATGTAGTATTTCACAACATTCCTGCCGGGTCGGCTCCACTTCTCGGTGGGAACATTATATACGTCTATAACGTAATATAACCTAACCTAACCCATTTAGCCCCTCGCTGGTAATGTTTTGCAGAATTCCGGTCGTGTCGTCCCGTACGTCTCGGTGCGGACATTATATACGTCTATAACGTTATCTATCCTAACCTTAGGCAACTTAACATCTCGGATGTAGTATTTTCCAACATTTCTGGCGGGACGGCCCCAACTTTTCGGTGGGCACATTATATACGTCTATATCGTAATACAACCTAACCTAACCCACCTAGACCCTCGCTGGTAATATTTCACAAAATCCCCGACCTGTCGGCCCGTACTTCTCGGTGGGGACATTATATACGACTATAACATTATATATACTAACCTAAGGGAACCTAACATCTCGGATGTTGTATTTTCCAACATTCCTGGCGGGTCTGCCCCTACTTCTCGGTGGGCACATTATATACGTCTATATCGTAATATAACCTAACCTAACCCATCTAGACCCTCGCTGGTAATATTTCACAAAATCCGGTCGTGTCGTCCCGTACGTCTCGGTGCGGACGTTATATACGTCTATAACGTTATATATCCTAACCTAAGGCAACTTAACATCTCGGATGTAGTATTTTCCAACATTCCTGGCGGGTCGGCCCCACTTCTCGGTGGGCACATTATATACGTCTATATCGTAATACAACCTAACCTAACCCATCTAGACCCTCGCCGGTAATATTTCACAAAATCCCCGACGTGTCGGCCCGTACTTCTCGGTGGGGACATTATATACGACTATAACATTATATATACTAACCTAAGGGAACCTAACATCTCGGATGTTGTATTTTCCAACATTCCTGGCGGGTCTGCCCCTACTTCTCGGTGGGCACATTATATACGTCTATATCGTAATATAACCTAACCTAACCCATCTAGACCCCCGCTGGTAATATTTCACAAAATCCCGGTCGTGTCGTCCCGTACGTCTCGGTGCGGACGTTATATACGTCTATAACGTTATATATCCTAACCTAAGGCAACTTAACATCTCGGATGTAGTATTTTCCAACATTCCTGGCGGGTCGGCCCCACTTCTCGGTGGGAACATTATATACGTCTATAACGTAATATAACCTAACCTAACCGATCTAGCCCCTCGCTGGTAATGTTTTACAGAATCCCGGTCGTGTCGTCCCGTACGTCGCGGTGCGGACATTATATACGTCTATAACGTTATATATCCTAACCTAAGGCAACTTAACATCTCGGATGTAGTATTTTCCAACATTCCTGGCGGGTCGGCCCCAACTTCTCGGTGGGCACATTATATACGTCTATATCGTAATATAACCTAACCTAACCCATCTAGACCCTCGCTGGTAATGTTTTACAAAATCCCGATCGTGTCGTACCGTACGTCTCGGTGCGGACATTATATACGTCTATAACGTAATATAACCTAACCTAACCGATCTAGCCCCTCGCTGGTAATGTTTTACAGAATCCCGTTCGTGTCGTCGCGTACGTCTCGGTGCGGACATTATATACGTCTATAACGTTATATATCCTACCCTAAGGCAACTTAACATCTCGGATGTAGTATTTCACAACATTCCTGCCGGGTCGGCTCCACTTCTCGGTGGGAACATTATATACGTCTATAACGTAATATAACCTAACCTAACCCATTTAGCCCCTCGCTGGTAATGTTTTGCAGAATTCCGGTCGTGTCGTCCCGTACGTTTCGGTGCGGACATTATATACGTCTATAACGTTATCTATCCTAACCTAAGGCAACTTAACATCTCGGATGTAGTATTTTCTAACATTCCTGGCGGGTCGGCCCCACTTCTCGGTGGGAACATTATATACGTCTATAACGTAATATAACCTAACCTAACCCATCTAGACCCTCGCTGGTAATATTTCACAAAATCCGGTCGTGTCGTCCCGTACGTCTCGGTGCGGACGTTATATACGTCTATAACGTTATATATCCTAACCTAAGGCAACTTAACATCTCGGATGTAGTATTTTCCAACATTCCTGGCGGGTCGGCCCCACTTCTCGGTGGGCACATTATATACGTCTATATCGTAATACAACCTAACCTAACCCATCTAGACCCTCGCCGGTAATATTTCACAAAATCCCCGACGTGTCGGCCCGTACTTCTCGGTGGGGACATTATATACGACTATAACATTATATATACTAACCTAAGGGAACCTAACATCTCGGATGTTGTATTTTCCAACATTCCTGGCGGGTCTGCCCCTACTTCTCGGTGGGCACATTATATACGTCTATATCGTAATATAACCTAACCTAACCCATCTAGACCCCCGCTGGTAATATTTCACAAAATCCCGGTCGTGTCGTCCCGTACGTCTCGGTGCGGACGTTATATACGTCTATAACGTTATATATCCTAACCTAAGGCAACTTAACATCTCGGATGTAGTATTTTCCAACATTCCTGGCGGGTCGGCCCCACTTCTCGGTGGGAACATTATATACGTCTATAACGTAATATAACCTAACCTAACCGATCTAGCCCCTCGCTGGTAATGTTTTACAGAATCCCGGTCGTGTCGTCCCGTACGTCTCGGTGCGGACATTATATACGTCTATAACGTTATATATCCTAACCTAAGGCAACTTAACATCTCGGATGTAGTATTTTCCAACATTCCTGGCGGGTCGGCCCCAACTTCTCGGTGGGCACATTATATACGTCTATATCGTAATCTAACCTAACCTAACCCATCTAGACCCTCGCTGGTAATGTTTTACAAAATCCCGGTCGTGTCGTCCCGTACGTCTCGGTGCGGACGTTATATACGTCTATAACGTTATATATCCTAACCTAAGGCAACTTAACATCTCGGATGTAGTATTTTCCAACATTCCTGGCGGGTCGGCCCCACTTCTCGGTGGGCACATTATATACGTCTATATCGTAATACAACCTAACCTAACCCATCTAGACCCTCGCCGGTAATATTTCACAAAATCCCCGACGTGTCGGCCCGTACTTCTCGGTGGGGACATTATATACGACTATAACATTATATATACTAACCTAAGGGAACCTAACATCTCGGATGTTGTATTTTCCAACATTCCTGGCGGGTCTGCCCCTACTTCTCGGTGGGCACATTATATACGTCTATATCGTAATATAACCTAACCTAACCCATCTAGACCCCCGCTGGTAATATTTCACAAAATCCCGGTCGTGTCGTCCCGTACGTCTCGGTGCGGACGTTATATACGTCTATAACGTTATATATCCTAACCTAAGGCAACTTAACATCTCGGATGTAGTATTTTCCAACATTCCTGGCGGGTCGGCCCCACTTCTCGGTGGGAACATTATATACGTCTATAACGTAATATAACCTAACCTAACCGATCTAGCCCCTCGCTGGTAATGTTTTACAGAATCCCGGTCGTGTCGTCCCGTACGTCTCGGTGCGGACATTATATACGTCTATAACGTTATATATCCTAACCTAAGGCAACTTAACATCTCGGATGTAGTATTTTCCAACATTCCTGGCGGGTCGGCCCCAACTTCTCGGTGGGCACATTATATACGTCTATATCGTAATCTAACCTAACCTAACCCATCTAGACCCTCGCTGGTAATGTTTTACAAAATCCCGATCGTGTCGTACCGTACGTCTCGGTGCGGACATTATATACGTCTATAACGTAATATAACCTAACCTAACCGATCTAGCCCCTCGCTGGTAATGTTTTACATAATCCCGGTCGTGTCGTCCCGTACGTCTCGGTGCGGACATTATATACGTCTATAACGTTATATATCCTAACCTAAGGCAACTTAACATCTCGGATGTAGTATTTTCCAACATTCCTGGCGGGTCGGCCCCACTTCTCGGTGGGCACATTATATACGTCTATATCGTAATACAACCTAACCTAACCCATCTAGACCCTCGCCGGTAATATTTCACAAAATCCCCGACGTGTCGGCCCGTACTTCTCGGTGGGGACATTATATACGACTATAACATTATATATACTAACCTAAGGGAACCTAACATCTCGGATGTTGTATTTTCCAACATTCCTGGCGGGTCTGCCCCTACTTCTCGGTGGGCACATTATATACGTCTATATCGTAATATAACCTAACCTAACCCATCTAGACCCTCGCTGGTAATATTTCACAAAATCCCGGTCGTGTCGTCCCGTACGTCTCGGTGCGGACGTTATATACGTCTATAACGTTATATATCCTAACCTAAGGCAACTTAACATCTCGGATGTAGTATTTTCCAACATTCCTGGCGGGTCGGCCCCACTTCTCGGTGGGAACATTATATACGTCTATAACGTAATATAACCTAACCTAACCGATCTAGCCCCTCGCTGGTAATGTTTTACAGAATCCCGGTCGTGTCGTCCCGTACGTCTCGGTGCGGACATTATATACGTCTATAACGTTATATATCCTAACCTAAGGCAACTTAACATCTCGGATGTAGTATTTTCCAACATTCCTGGCGGGTCGGCCCCTATTTCTGGGTGGGCACATTATATACGTCTATATCGTAATATAACCTTTCGTAACCCATCTAGACCCTCGCTGGTAATGTTTTACAAAATCCCGGTCGTGTCGGGCCGTACTTCTCGGTGGTGAATTATATACGTCTATAACGTTATATAACCTAACGTAAGGCTACCTAACATCTCGAATGTAGTATTTCACAACATTCCTGGCGGGTCCGCCCCACTTCTCGGTGGGAACATTATATACGTCTATAACGTAATATAACCTAACCTAACCCATCTAGCCCCTCGCTGGTAATGTTTTACAGAATCTCGGTCGTGTCGTCCCGTATGTCTCGGTGCGGACATTATATACGTCTATAACTTTATGTGTCCTAACCTAAGGGAACCTAACATCGCGGATGTAGTATTTCACAACATTCCTGGCTGGTCGGCGCGAATTCTCGGTGGGAACATTATATACGTCTATGTCGTAATATAACCTAACCTAACCCATTTAGACCCTCTCTGGTAATATTTCACAAAATCCCGGTCGTGTCGTCCCGTATGTCTCGGTGCGGACATTATATACGTCTATAACGTTATATACCCTAACCTAAGGCAACTTAACATCTCGGATGTAGTATTTTCCAACATTCCTGGCGGGTCCGCCCCACTTTTCGGTGGGAGCATTATATACGTCTATAACGTAATATAACCTAAACTAACCCATCTAGCCCCTAGCCGGGAATGTTTTACAAAATCCCGGTCGTGTCGGCCCGTGCTTCAAGGTGGGCACATTATATACATCTATATCGTAATATAACCTAACCTAACCCCTCTAGACCCTCGCTGGTAATGTTTTACAAAATCCCGGTCGTGTCGTCCCGTATGTCTCGGTGCGGACATTATATACGTCTATAACTTTATGTGTCCTAACCTAAGGGAACCTAACATCGCGGATGTAGTATTTCACAACATTCCTGGCTGGTCGGCGCGAATTCTCGGTGGGAACATTATATACGTCTATGTCGTAATATAACCTAACCTAACCCATTTAGACCCTCGCTGGTAATATTTCACAAAATCCCGGTCGTGTCGTCCCGTATGTCTCGGTGCGGACATTTTATACGTCTATAACGTTATATACCCTAACCTAAGGCAACTTAACATCTCGGATGTAGTATTTTCCAACATTCCTGGCGGGTCCGCCCCACTTTTCGGTGGGAGCATTATATACGTCTATAACGTAATATAACCTAAACTAACCCATCTAGCCCCTAGCCGGGAATGTTTTACAAAATCCCGGTCGTGTCGGCCCGTGCTTCAAGGTGGGCACATTATATACATCTATATCGTAATATAACCTAACCTAACCCCTCTAGACCCTCGCTGGTAATGTTTTACAAAATCCCGGTCATGTCGGCCCGTACGTCTCGGTGGGGACATTATATACGTCTATGACGTAATATAACCTAACCTAACCGATCTAGCCCCTCGCTGGTAATGTTTTACAGAATCCCGGTCGTGTCGTCGCGTACGTCTCGGTGCGGACATTATATACGTCTATAACGTTATATATCCTAACCTAAGGCAACTTAACATCTCGGATGTAGTATTTCACAACATTCCTGCCGGGTCGGCTCCACTTCTCGGTGGGAACATTATATACGTCTATAACGTAATATAACCTAACCTAACCCATTTAGCCCCTCGCTGGTAATGTTTTGCAGAATTCCGGTCGTGTCGTCCCGTACGTCTCGGTGCGGACATTATATACGTCTATAACGTTATCTATCCTAACCTAAGGCAACTTAACATCTCCGATGTAGTATTTTCCAACATTTCTGGCGGGACGGCCCCAACTTTTCGGTGGGCACATTATATACGTCTATATCGTAATACAACCTAACCTAACCCACCTAGACCCTCGCTGGTAATATTTCACAAAATCCCCGACGTGTCAGCCCGTACTTCTCGGTGGGGACATTATATACGACTATAACATTATATATACTAACCTAAGGGAACCTAACATCTCGGATGTTGTATTTTCCAACATTCCTGGCGGGTCTGCCCCTACTTCTCGGTGGGCACATTATATACGTCTATATCGTAATATAACCTAACCTAACCCATCTAGACCCTCGCTGGTAATATTTCACAAAATCCGGTCGTGTCGTCCCGTACGTCTCGGTGCGGACGTTATATACGTCTATAACGTTATATATCCTAACCTAAGGCAACTTAACATCTCGGATGTAGTATTTTCCAACATTCCTGGCGGGTCGGCCCCACTTCTCGGTGGGCACATTATATACGTCTATATCGTAATACAACCTAACCTAACCCATCTAGACCCTCGCCGGTAATATTTCACAAAATCCCCGACGTGTCGGCCCGTACTTCTCGGTGGGGACATTATATACGACTATAACATTATATATACTAACCTAAGGGAACCTAACATCTCGGATGTTGTATTTTCCAACATTCCTGGCGGGTCTGCCCCTACTTCTCGGTGGGCACATTATATACGTCTATATCGTAATATAACATAACCTAACCCATCTAGACCCCCGCTGGTAATATTTCACAAAATCCCGGTCGTGTCGTCCCGTACGTCTCGGTGCGGACGTTATATACGTCTATAACGTTATATATCCTAACCTAAGGCAACTTAACATCTCGGATGTAGTATTTTCCAATATTCCTGGCGGGTCGGCCCCACTTCTCGGTGGGAACATTATATACGTCTATAACGTAATATAACCTAACCTAACCGATCTAGCCCCTCGCTGGTAATGTTTTACAGAATCCAGGTCGTGTCGTCCCGTACGTCTCGGTGCTGACATTATATACGTCTATAACGTTATATATCCTAACCTAAGGCAACTTAACATCTCGGATGTAGTATTTTCCAACATTCCTGGCGGGTCGGCCCCAACTTCTCGGTGGGCACATTATATACGTCTATATCGTAATATAACCTAACCTAACCCATCTAGACCCTCGCTGGTAATGTTTTACAAAATCCCGATCGTGTCGTACCGTACGTCTCGGTGCGGACATTATATACGTCTATAACGTAATATAACCTAACCTAACCGATCTAGCCCCTCGCTGGTAATGTTTTACAGAATCCTGGTCGTGTCGTCGCGTACGTCTCGGTGCGGACATTATATACGTCTATAACGTTATATATCCTAACCTAAGGCAACTTAACATCTCGGATGTAGTATTTCACAACATTCCTGCCGGGTCGGCTCCACTTCTCGGTGGGAACATTATATACGTCTATAACGTAATATAACCTAACCTAACCCATTTAGCCCCTCGCTGGTAATGTTTTGCAGAATTCCGGTCGTGTCGTCCCGTACGTCTCGGTGCGGACATTATATACGTCTATAACGTTATCTATCCTAACCTAAGGCAACTTAACATCTCGGATGTAGTATTTTCTAACATTCCTGGCGGGTCGGCCCCACTTCTCGGTGGGAACATTATATACGTCTATAACGTAATATAACCTAACCTAACCCATCTAGACCCTCGCTGGTAATATTTCACAAAATCCGGTCGTGTCGTCCCGTACGTCTCGGTGCGGACGTTATATACGTCTATAACGTTATATATCCTAACCTAAGGCAACTTAACATCTCGGATGTAGTATTTTCCAACATTTCTGGCGGGTCGGCCCCACTTCTCGGTGGGCACATTATATACGTCTATATCGTAATACAACCTAACCTAACCCATCTAGACCCTCGCCGGTAATATTTCACAAAATCCCCGACGTGTCGGCCCGTACTTCTCGGTGGGGACATTATATACGACTATAACATTATATATACTAACCTAAGGGAACCTAACATCTCGGATGTTGTATTTTCCAACATTCCTGGCGGGTCTGCCCCTACTTCTCGGTGGGCACATTATATACGTCTATATCGTAATATAACATAACCTAACCCATCTAGACCCCCGCTGGTAATATTTCACAAAATCCCGGTCGTGTCGTCCCGTACGTCTCGGTGCGGACGTTATATACGTCTATAACGTTATATATCCTAACCTAAGGCAACTTAACATCTCGGATGTAGTATTTTCCAATATTCCTGGCGGGTCGGCCCCACTTCTCGGTGGGAACATTATATACGTCTATAACGTAATATAACCTAACCTAACCGATCTAGCCCCTCGCTGGTAATGTTTTACAGAATCCAGGTCGTGTCGTCCCGTACGTCTCGGTGCTGACATTATATACGTCTATAACGTTATATATCCTAACCTAAGGCAACTTAACATCTCGGATGTAGTATTTTCCAACATTCCTGGCGGGTCGGCCCCAACTTCTCGGTGGGCACATTATATACGTCTATATCGTAATATAACCTAACCTAACCCATCTAGACCCTCGCTGGTAATGTTTTACAAAATCCCGATCGTGTCGTACCGTACGTCTCGGTGCGGACATTATATACGTCTATAACGTAATATAACCTAACCTAACCGATCTAGCCCCTCGCTGGTAATGTTTTACAGAATCCTGGTCGTGTCGTCGCGTACGTCTCGGTGCGGACATTATATACGTCTATAACGTTATATATCCTAACCTAAGGCAACTTAACATCTCGGATGTAGTATTTCACAACATTCCTGCCGGGTCGGCTCCACTTCTCGGTGGGAACATTATATACGTCTATAACGTAATATAACCTAACCTAACCCATTTAGCCCCTCGCTGGTAATGTTTTGCAGAATTCCGGTCGTGTCGTCCCGTACGTCTCGGTGCGGACATTATATACGTCTATAACGTTATCTATCCTAACCTAAGGCAACTTAACATCTCGGATGTAGTATTTTCTAACATTCCTGGCGGGTCGGCCCCACTTCTCGGTGGGAACATTATATACGTCTATAACGTAATATAACCTAACCTAACCCATCTAGACCCTCGCTGGTAATATTTCACAAAATCCGGTCGTGTCGTCCCGTACGTCTCGGTGCGGACGTTATATACGTCTATAACGTTATATATCCTAACCTAAGGCAACTTAACATCTCGGATGTAGTATTTTCCAACATTCCTGGCGGGTCGGCCCCACTTCTCGGTGGGCACATTATATACGTCTATATCGTAATACAACCTAACCTAACCCATCTAGACCCTCGCCGGTAATATTTCACAAAATCCCCGACGTGTCGGCCCGTACTTCTCGGTGGGGACATTATATACGACTATAACATTATATATACTAACCTAAGGGAACCTAACATCTCGGATGTTGTATTTTCCAACATTCCTGGCGGGTCTGCCCCTACTTCTCGGTGGGCACATTATATACGTCTATATCGTAATATAACCTAACCTAACCCATCTAGACCCTCGCTGGTAATATTTCACAAAATCCCGGTCGTGTCGTCCCGTACTTCTCGGTGCGGACGTTATATACGTCTATAACGTTATATATCCTAACCTAAGGCAACTTAACATCTCGGATGTAGTATTTTCCAACATTCCTGGCGGGTCGGCCCCACTTCTCGGTGGGAACATTATATACGTCTATAACGTAATATAACCTAACCTAACCGATCTAGCCCCTCGCTGGTAATGTTTTACAGAATCCCGGTCGTGTCGTCCCGTACGTCTCGGTGCGGACATTATATACGTCTATAACGTTATATATCCTAACCTAAGGCAACTTAACATCTCGGATGTAGTATTTTCCAACATTCCTGGCGGGTCGGCCCCAACTTCTCGGTGGGCACATTATATACGTCTATATCGTAATATAACCTAACCTAACCCATCTAGACCCTCGCTGGTAATGTTTTACAAAATCCCGATCGTGTCGTACCGTACGTCTCGGTGCGGACATTATATACGTCTATAACGTAATATAACCTAACCTAACCGATCTAGCCCCTCGCTGGTAATGTTTTACAGAATCCCGGTCGTGTCGTCGCGTACGTCTCGGTGCGGACATTATATACGTCTATAACGTTATATATCCTAACCTAAGGCAACTTAACATCTCGGATGTAGTATTTCACAACATTCCTGCCGGGTCGGCTCCACTTCTCGGTGGGAACATTATATACGTCTATAACGTAATATAACCTAACCTAACCCATTTAGCCCCTCGCTGGTAATGTTTTGCAGAATTCCGGTCGTGTCGTCCCGTACGTCTCGGTGCGGACATTATATACGTCTATAACGTTATCTATCCTAACCTAAGGCAACTTAACATCTCGGATGTAGTATTTTCCAACATTTCTGGCGGGATGGCCCCAACTTTTCGGTGGGCACATTATATACGTCTATATCGTAATACAACCTAACCTAACCCACCTAGACCCTCGCTGGTAATATTTCACAAAATCCCCGACGTGTCGTCCCGTACTTCTCGGTGGGGACATTATATACGACTATAACATTATATATACTAACCTAAGGGAACCTAACATCTCGGATGTTGTATTTTCCAACATTCCTGGCGGGTCTGCCCCTACTTCTCGGTGGGCACATTATATACGTCTATATCGTAATATAACCTAACCTAACCCATCTAGACCCTCGCTGGTAATATTTCACAAAATCCGGTCGTGTCGTCCCGTACGTCTCGGTGCGGACGTTATATACGTCTATAACGTTATATATCCTAACCTAAGGCAACTTAACATCTCGGATGTAGTATTTTCCAACATTAGTGGCGGGTCGGCCCCACTTCTCGGTGGGCACATTATATACGTCTATATCGTAATACAACCTAACCTAACCCATCTAGACCCTCGCCGGTAATATTTCACAAAATCCCCGACGTGTCGGCCCGTACTTCTCGGTGGGGACATTATATACGACTATAACATTATATATACTAACCTAAGGGAACCTAACATCTCGGATGTTGTATTTTCCAACATTCCTGGCGGGTCTGCCCCTACTTCTCGGTGGGCACATTATATACGTCTATATCGTAATATAACCTAACCTAACCCATCTAGACCCTCGCTGGTAATATTTCACAAAATCCCGGTCGTGTCGTCCCGTACGTCTCGGTGCGGACGTTATATACGTCTATAACGTTATATATCCTAACCTAAGGCAACTTAACATCTCGGATGTAGTATTTTCCAACATTCCTGGCGGGTCGGCCCCACTTCTCGGTGGGAACATTATATACGTCTATAACGTAATATAACCTAACCTAACCGATCTAGCCCCTCGCTGGTAATGTTTTACAGAATCCCGGTCGTGTCGTCCCGTACGTCTCGGTGCGGACATTATATACGTCTATAACGTTATATATCCTAACCTAAGGCAACTTAACATCTCGGATGTAGTATTTTCCAACATTCCTGGCGGGTCGGCCCCAACTTCTCGGTGGGCACATTATATACGTCTATATCGTAATATAACCTAACCTAACCCATCTAGACCCTCGCTGGTAATGTTTTACAAAATCCCGATCGTGTCGTACCGTACGTCTCGGTGCGGACATTATATACGTCTATAACGTAATATAACCTAACCTAACCGATCTAGCCCCTCGCTGGTAATGTTTTACATAATCCCGGTCGTGTCGTCGCGTACGTCTCGGTGCGGACATTATATACGTCTATAACGTTATATATCCTAACCTAAGGCAACTTAACATCTCGGTTGTAGTATTTCACAACATTCCTGCCGGGTCGGCTCCACTTCTCGGTGGGAACATTATATACGTCTATAACGTAATATAACCTAACCTAACCCATTTAGCCCCTCGCTGGTAATGTTTTACAGAATTCCGGTCGTGTCGTCCCGTACGTCTCGGTGCGGACATTATATACGTCTATAACGTTATCTATCCTAACCTAAGGCAACTTAACATCTCGGATGTAGTATTTTCCAACATTTCTGGCGGGACGGCCCTAACTTTTCGGTGGGCACATTATATAGGTCTATATCGTAATACAACCTAACCTAACCCATCTAGACCCTCGCTGGTAATATTTCACAAAATCCCCGACGTGTCGGCCCGTACTTCTCGGTGGGGACATTATATACGACTATAACATTATATATACTAACCTAAGGGAACCTAACATCTCGGATGTTGTATTTTCCAACATTCCTGGCGGGTCTGCCCCTACTTCTCGGTGGGAACATTATATACGTCTATAACGTAATATAACCTAACCTAACCGATCTAGCCCCTCGCTGGTAATGTTTTACAGAATCCCGGTCGTGTCGTCCCGTACGTCTCGGTGCGGACATTATATACGTCTATAACGTTATATATCCTAACCTAAGGCAACTTAACATCTCGGATGTAGTATTTTCCAACATTCCTGGCGGGTCGGCCCCAACTTCTCGGTGGGCACATTATATACGTCTATATCGTAATATAACCTAACCTAACCCATCTAGACCCTCGCTGGTAATGTTTTACAAAATCCCGATCGTGTCGTACCGTACGTCTCGGTGCGGACATTATATACGTCTATAACGTAATATAACCTAACCTAACCGATCTAGCCCCTCGCTGGTAATGTTTTACAGAATCCCGGTCGTGTCGTCGCGTACGTCTCGGTGCGGACATTATATACGTCTATAACGTTATATATCCTAACATAAGGCAACTTAACATCTCGGATGTAGTATTTCACAACATTCCTGCCGGGTCGGCTCCACTTCTCGGTGGGAACATTATATACGTCTATAACGTAATATAACCTAACCTAACCCATTTAGCCCCTCGCTGGTAATGTTTTACAGAATTCCGGTCGTGTCGTCCCGTACGTCTCGGTGCGGACATTATATACGTCTATAACGTTATCTATCCTAACCTAAGGCAACTTAACATCTCGGATGTAGTATTTTCCAACATTTCTGGCGGGACGGCCCTAACGTTTCGGTGGGCACATTATATAGGTCTATATCGTAATACAACCTAACCTAACCCATCTAGACCCTCGCTGGTAATATTTCACAAAATCCCCGACGTGTCGGCCCGTACTTCTCGGTGGGGACATTATATACGACTATAACATTATATATACTAACCTAAGGGAACCTAACATCTCGGATGTTGTATTTTCCAACATTCCTGGCGGGTCTGCCCCTACTTCTCGGTGGGCACATTATATACGTCTATATCGTAATATAACCTAACCTAACCCATCTAGACCCTCGCTGGTAATATTTCACAAAATCCCGGTCGTGTCGTCCCGTACGTCTCGGTGCGGACGTTATATACGTCTATAACGTTATATATCCTAACCTAAGGCAACTTAACATCTCGGATGTAGTATTTTCCAACATTCCTGGCGGGTCGGCCCCACTTCTCGGTGGGAACATTATATACGTCTATAACGTAATATAACCTAACCTAACCGATCTAGCCCCTCGCTGGTAATGTTTTACAGAATCCCGGTCGTGTCGTCGCGTACGTCTCGGTGCGGACATTATATACGTCTATAACGTTATATATACTAGTCTAAGGGAACCTAACATCTCGGATGTTGTATTTTCCAACATTCCTGGCGGGTCGGCCCCAACTTCTCGGTGGGCACATTATATACGTCTATATCGTAATATAACCAAACCTAACCCATCTAGACCCTCGCTGGTAATGTTTTACAAAATCGCGGTCATGTCGGCCCGTACTTCTCGGTGGGGACATTATATACGTCTATAACGTTATATATACTAACCTAAGGGAACCTAACATCTCGGATGTAGTATTTCACAGCATTCCTGCCGGGTCGGCTCCACTTCTCGGTGGAAACATTATATACGTCTATAACGTAATATAACCTAACCTAACCCATCTAGCCCCTCGCTGGTAATGTTTTACAGAATTCCGGTCGTGTCGTCCCGTACGTCTCGGTGCGGACATTATATACGTCTATAACGTTATCTATCCTAACCTAAGGCAACGTAAAATCTCGGATGTAGTATTATCCAACATTTCTTGCGGGACGGCCCCAACTTTTCGGTGGGCACATTATATACGTCTATATCGTAATATAACCAAACCTAACCCATCTAGACCCTCGCTGGTAATGTTTTACAAAATCCCGGTCATGTCGGCCCGTACGTCTCGGTGGGGACATTATATACGTCTATAACGTAATATAACCTAACCTAACCGATCTAGCCCCTCGCTGGTAATGTTTTACAGAATCCCGGTCGTGTCGTCGCGTACGTCTCGGTGCGGACATTATATACGTCTATAACGTTATATATCCTAACCTAAGGCAACTTAACATCTCGGATGTAGTATTTCACAACATTCCTGCCGGGTCGGCTCCACTTCTCGGTGGGAACATTATATACGTCTATAACGTAATATAACCTAACCTAACCCATTTAGCCCCTCGCTAGTAATGTTTTACAGAATTTCGGTCGTGTCGTCCCGTACGTCTCGGTGCGGACATTATATACGTCTATAACGTTATCTATCCTAACCTAAGGCAACTTAACATCTCGGATGTAGTATTTTCCAACATTTCTGGCGGGACGGCCCCAACTTTTCGGTGGTCACATTATATACGTCTATATCGTAATATAACCTAACCTAACCCATCTAGACCCTCGCTGGTAATGTTTTACAAAATCCCGGTCGTGTCGTACCGTACGTCTCGGTGCGGACATTATATACGTCTATAACGTTATATAACCTAACCTAAGGCTACCTAACATCTCGAATGTAGTATTTCACAACATTCCTGGCGGGTCGGCCCCACTTCTCGGTGGGAACATTATATACGTCTATAACGTAATATAACCTAACCTAACCGATCTAGCCCGTCGCTGGTAATGTTTTACAGAATCCCGGTCGTGTCGTCGCGTACGCATCGGTGCGCACATTATATACGTCTATAACGTTATATATCCTAACCTAAGGCAACTTAACATCTCGGATGTAGTATTTCACAACATTCCTGGCGGGTCGGCTCCACTTCTCGATGGGAACATAATTTACGTCTATAACGTAATATAACCTAACCTAACCCATCTAGACCCTCGCTGGTAATGTTTTACAAAATCCCGGGCGTGTCGTCCCGTATGTCTCGGTGCGGATATTATATACGTCTATAACGTTATATATCCTAACCTGAGGGAACATAACATCGCGGATGTAGTATTTCACAACATTCCTGGCTGGTCGGCGCCAATTCTCGGTGGGAACATTATATACGTCTATATCGTAATATAACCTAACCTAACCCATCTAGACCCTCGCTTGTAATGTTTTACAAAATCCCGGTCGTGTCGGCCCGTGCTTCTCGCTGGGCACATTATATACATCTATACCGTAATATAACCTAACCTACCTCATCTAGACCCAAGCTGGTAATGTTTTACAAAATCCCGGTCGTGTCGGCCCGTACTTCTGGGTGGGGACATTATATACGTCTATAACGTTATATATCCTAACCTAAGGCGACTTAACATCTCGGATGTAGTATTTTCCAACACTCCTGGCGGGTCGGCCCCATCTTCTCGGTGGGAACATTATATACGTCTATAACGTAACATAACCTAACCTAACCCAGCTAGACCCTCGCTGGTAATGTTTTACAAAATCCCGGTCGTGTCGGCCCGTACTTTTCCGTGGGGACATTATATACCTCTATAACGTTATATACCCTAACCTAAGGCAACTTAACATCTCGGATGTAGTATTTTCCAACATTCCTGGCGGGTCCGCCCCACTTTTCGGTGGGAGCATTATATACGTCTATAACGTAATATAACCTAACCTAACCGATCTAGCCCCTCGCTGGTAATGTTTTACAGAATCCCGGTCGTGTCGTCGCGTACGTCTCGCTGCGGACATTATATATGTCTATAACGTTATATATCCTAACCTAAGGCAACTTAACATCTCGGATGTAGTATTTCACAACATTCCTGGCTGGTCGGCGCCGATTCTCGGTGGTAACATTATATACGTCTATGTCGTAATATAACCTAACCTAACCCATCTAGACCCTCGCTGGTAATATTTCACAAAATCCCGGTCGTGTCGTCCCGTATGTCTCGGTGCGGACATTATATACGTCTATAACGTTATATATCCTAACCTGAGTGAATCTAACATCGCGGATGTAGTATTTCACAACATTCCTGGCTGGTCGGCGCCAATTCTCGGTGGGGAACATTATATACGTCTATATCGTAATATAACCTAACCTAACCCATCTAGACCCTCGCTGGTAATGTTTCACAAAACCCCGGTCGTGTCGGCCCGTACTTCTCGGTGCAGACATTATATACCTCTATAACGTTATATACCCTAACCTAAGGCAACTTAACATCTCGGATGTAGTATTTTCCAACATTCCTGGCGGGTCCGCCCCACTTTTCGGTGGGAGCATTATATACGTCTATAACGTAATATAACCTAACCTAACCCATCTAGCCCCTAGCCGGGAATGTTTTACAAAATCCCGGTCGTGTCGGTCCGTGTTTCAAGGTGGGCACATTATATACATCTATTTCGTAATATAACCTAACCTAACCCATCTAGACCCTCGCTGGTAATATTTCACAAAATCCCCGTCGTGTCGGCCCGTACTTCTCGGTGGGGACATTATATACGTCTATAACTTTATATATACTAACCTAAGGGAACCTAACATCTCGGATGATGTATTTTCCAACATTCCTGGCGGGTCTGCCCCTACTTCTCGGTGGGCACATTATATACGTCTATATCGTAATATAACCTAACCTAACCCATCTAGACCCTCGCTGGTAATATTTCACAAAATCCCGGTCGTGTCGTCCCGTACGTCTCGGTGCGGACATTATATACGTCTATAACGTTATATATCCTAAACTAAGGCAACTTAACATCTCGGATGTAGTATTTTCCAACATTCCTGGCGGGTCGGCCCCACTTCTCGGTGGGAACATTATATACGTCTATAACGTAATATAACCTAACCTAACCCATCTAGCCCCTCGCTGGTAATGTTTTACATAATCTCGGTCGTGTCGTCCCGTATGTCTCGGCGCGGACATTATATACGTCTATAACTTTATGTATCCTAACCTAAGGCAACTTAACATCTGGGATGTAGTATTTTCCAACATACCTGGCGGGTCGGCCCCAACTTCTCGGTGGGCACATTATATACGTCTATATCGTAATATAACCAAACCTAACCCATCTAGACCCTCGCTGGTAATGTTTTACAAAATCGCGGTCATGTCGGCCCGTACTTCTCGGTGGGGACATTATATACGTCTATAACGTTATATATACTAACCTAAGGGAACCTAACATCTCGGATGTAGTATTTCACAGCATTCCTGCCGGGTCGGCTCCACTTCTCGGTGGGAACATTATATACGTCTATAACGTAATATAACCTAACCTAACCCATCTAGCCCCTCGCTGGTAATGTTTTACAGAATTCCGGTCGTGTCGTCCCGTACGTCTCGGTGCGGACATTATATACGTCTATAACGTTATCTATCCTAACCTAAGGCAACTTAACATCTCGGATGTAGTATTATCCAACATTTCTTGCGGGACGGCCCCAACTTTTCGGTGGGCACATTATATACGTCTATATCGTAATATAACCTAACCTAACCCATCTAGACCCTCGCTGGTAATATTTCACAAAATCCCGGTCGTGTCGTCCCGTACGTCTCGGTGCGGACATTATATACCTCTATAACGTTATATATCCTAACCTAAGGCAACTTAACATCTCGGATGTAGTATTTTCCAACATTCCTGGCGGGTCGGCCCCAACTTCTCGGTGGGCACATTATATACGTCTATATCGTAATATAACCTAACCTAACCCATCTAGACCCTCGCTGGTAATGTTTTACAAAATCCCGGTCGTGTCGTACCGTACGTCTCGGTGCGGACATTATATACGTCTATAACGTTATATAACCTAACCTAAGGCTACCTAACATCTCGAATGTAGTATTTCACAACATTCCTGGCGGGTCGGCCCCACTTCTCGGTGGGAACATTATATACGTCTATAACGTAATATAACCTATCGTAACCCATCTAGACCCTCGCTGGTAATGTTTTACAAAATCCCGGTCGTGTCGGCGCGTACTTCTCGGTGGGGAAATTATATACGTCTATAACGTTATATAACCTAACCTAAGGCTACCTAACATCTCGAATGTACTATTTCACAACATTCCTCGCGGGTCGGCCCCAACTTCTCGGTGGGAACATTATATACGTCTATAACGTAATATAACCTAACCTAACCCATGTAGCCCCTCGCTGGTAATGTTTTACAGAATCACGGTCGTGTCGGCCCGTACTTCTCGGTGGGGACATTATATACGTCTATAACGTTATATATACTAACCTAAGGGAACCTAACATCTCGGATGTAGTATTTCACAGCATTCCTGCCGGGTGGGCTCCACTTCTCGGTGGGAACATTATATACGTCTATAACGTAATATAACCTAACCTAACCCATCTAGCCCCTCGCTGGTAATGTTTTACAGAATTCCGGTCGTGTCGGTCCGTGCTTCAAGGTGGGCACATTATATACATCTATATCGTAATATAACCTAACCTAACCCATCTAGACCCTCGCTGGTAATATTTCACAAAATCCCCGTCGTGTCGGCCCGTACTTCTCGGTGGGGACATTATATACGTCTATAACTTTATATATACTAACCTAAGGGAACCTAACATCTCGGATGATGTATTTTCCAACATTCCTGGCGGGTCTGCCCCTACTTCTCGGTGGGCACATTATATACGTCTATATCGTAATATAACCTAACCTAACCGATCTAGACCCTCGCTGGTAATATTTCACAAAATCCCGGTCGTGTCGTCCCGTACGTCTCGGTGCGGACATTATATACGTCTATAACGTTATATATCCTAAACTAAGGCAACTTAACATCTCGGATGTAGTATTTTCCAACATTCCTGGCGGGTCGGCCCCACTTCTCGGTGGGAACATTATATACGTCTATAACGTAATATAACCTAACCTAACCCATCTAGCCCCTCGCTGGT
This sequence comes from Xylocopa violacea, assembly GCA_963969225.1. NCBI lineage: Eukaryota > Metazoa > Arthropoda > Insecta > Hymenoptera > Apidae > Xylocopa > Xylocopa violacea. The sequence goes on from CAXAJV010000381.1 coordinate 161,015, forward strand.
AATGTTTTACAGAATCTCGGTCGTGTCGTCCCGTATGTCTCGGTGCGGACATTATATACGTCTATAACTTTATGTATCCTAACCTAAGGCAACTTAACATCTGGGATGTAGTATTTTCCAACATTCCTGGCGGGACGGCCCCAACTTTTCGGTGGGCACATTATATACGTCTATATCGTAATATAACCTATCGTAACCCATCTAGACCCTCGCTGGTAATATTTCACAAAATCCCGGTCGTGTCGTCCCGTACATCGCGGTGCGGACATTATATACCTCTATAACGTTATATATCCTAACCTAAGGCAACTTAACATCTCGGATGTAGTATTTCACAACATTCCTGGCGGGTCGGCTCCACTTCTCGATGGGAACATTATTTACGTCTATAACGTAATATAACCTAACCTAACCCATCTAGACCCTCGCTGGTAATGTTTTACAAAATCCCGGGCGTGTCGGCCCGTACTTCTCGGTGGGGACATTATATACGTCGATAACGTTATATACCCTAACCTAAGGGAACATAACATCTTGGATGTAGTATTTTCCAACATTCCTGGCGGGTCGGCCCCTACTTCTCGGTGGGCACATTATATACGTCTATATCGTAATATAACCTATCGTAACCCATCTAGACCCTCGCTGGTAATGTTTTACAAAATCCCGGTCGTGTCGGCGCGTACTTCTCGGTGGGGAAATTATATACGTCTATAACGTTATATAACCTAACCTAAGGCTACCTAACATCTCGAATGTAGTATTTCACAACATTCCTCGCGGGTCGGCCCCAACTTCTCGGTGGGAACATTATATACGTCTATAACGTAATATAACCTAACCTAACCCATGTAGCCCCTCGCTGGTAATGTTTTACAGAATCACGGTCGTGTCGGCCCGTACTTCTCGGTGGGGACATTATATACGTCTATAACGTTATATATACTAACCTAAGGGAACCTAACATCTCGGATGTAGTATTTCACAGCATTCCTGCCGGGTGGGCTCCACTTCTCGGTGGGAACATTATATACGTCTATAACGTAATATAACCTAACCTAACCCATGTAGCCCCTCGCTGGTAATGTTTTACAGAATCACGGTCGTGTCGTCCCGTATGTCTCGGTGCGGACATTATATACGTCTATAACTTTATGTGTCCTAACCTAAGGGAACCTAACATCGCGGATGTAGTATTTCACAACATTCCTGGCTGGTCGGCGCGAATTCTCGGTGGGAACATTATATACGTCTACGTCGTAATATAACCTAACCTAACCCATTTAGACCCTCGCTGGTAATATTTCACAAAACCCCGGTCGTGTCGTCCCGTATGTCTCGGTGCGGACATTATATACGTCTATAACGTTATATATCCTAACCTGAGTGAACCTAACATCGCGGATGTAGTATTTCACAACATTCCTGGCTGGTTGGCGCCAATTCTCGGTGGGAACATTATATACGTCTATAACGTAATATAACCTAACCTAACCGATCTAGACCCTCGCTGGTAATGTTTTACAAAATCCCGGGCGTGTCGGCCCGTACTTCTCGGTGGGGACATTATATACGTCGATAACGTTATATACCCTAACCTAAGGGAACATAACATCTTGGATGTAGTATTTTCCAACATTCCTGGCGGGTCGGCCCCTACTTCTCGGGGGGCACATTATATACGTCTATATCGTAATATAACCTATCGTAACCCACCTAGACCCTCGCTGGTATTGTTTTACAAAATCCCGGTCGTGTCGGCCCGTACTTCTCGGTGGGGAAATTATATACGTCTATAACGTTATATAACCTAACCTAAGGCTACCTAACATCTCGAATGTAGTATTTCACAACATTCCTCGCGGGTCGGCCCCACTTCTCGGTGGGAACATTATATACGTTTATAACGTAATATAACCTAACCTAACCCATGTAGCCCCTCGCTGGTAATGTTTTACAGAATCACGGTCGTGTCGTCCCGTATGTCTCGGTGCGGACATTATATACGTCTATAACTTTATGTGTCCTAACCTAAGGGAACCTAACATCGCGGATGTAGTATTTCACAACATTCCTGGCTGGTCGGCGCGAATTCTCGGTGGGAACATTATATACGTCTACGTCGTAATATAACCTAACCTAACCGATCTAGACCCTCGCTGGTAATATTTCACAAAATCCCGGTCGTGTCGTCCCGTACGTCTCGGTGCGGACATTATATACGTCTATAACGTTATATATCCTAAACTAAGGCAACTTAACATCTCGGATGTAGTATTTTCCAACATTCCTGGCGGGTCGGCCCCACTTCTCGGTGGGAACATTATATACGTCTATAACGTAATATAACCTAACCTAACCGATCTAGCCCCGCACTGGTAATGTTTTACAGAATCCCGGTCGTGTCGTCCCGTACGTCTCGGTGCGGACATTATATACGTCTATAACGTTATATATCCTAACCTAAGGCAACTTAACATCTCGGATGTAGTATTTTCCAACATTCCTGGCGGATCGGCCCCAACTTCTCGGTGAGCACATTATATACGTCTATATCGTAATATAACCTAACCTAACCCATCTAGACCCTCGCTGGTAATGTTTTACAAAATCCCGGTCGTGTCGTCCCGTATGTCTCGGTGCAGATATTATATACGTCTATAACTTTATGTGTCCTAACCTAAGGGAACCTAACATCGCGGATGTAGTATTTCACAACATTCCTGGCAGGTCGGCGCGAATTCTCGGTGGGAACATTATATACGTCTACGTCGTAATATAACCTAACCTAACCCATTTAGACCCTCGCTGGTAATATTTCACAAAATCCCGGTCGTGGCTTCCCGTATGTCTCTGTGCGGACATTATATACGTCTATAACGTTATATATCCTAACCTGAGTGAACCTAACATCGCGGATGTAGTATTTCACAACATTCCTGGCTGGTCGGCGCCAATTCTCGGTGGGAACATTATATACGTCTATAACGTAATATAACCTAACCTAACCGATCTAGACCCTCGCTGGTAATGTTTTACAAAATCCCGGGCGTGTCGGCCCGTACTTCTCGGTGGGGACATTATATACGTCGATAACGTTATATACCCTAACCTAAGGGAACATAACATCTTGGATGTAGTATTTTCCAACATTCCTGGCGGGTCGGCCCCTACTTCTCGGTGGGCACATTATATACGTCTATATCGTAATATAACCTATCGTAACCCATCTAGACCCTCGCTGGTAATGTTTTACAAAATGCCGGTCGTGTCGGCCCGTACTTCTCGGTGGGGAAATTATATACGTCTATAACGTTATATAACCTAACCTAAGGCTACCAGCATCTCGAATGTAGTATTTCACAACATTCCTCGCGGGTCGGCCCCACTTCTCGGTGGGAACATTATATACGTCTATAACGTAATATAACCTAACCTAACCCATGTAGCCCCTCGCTGGTAATGTTTTACAGAATCACGGACGTGTCGTCCCGTATGTCTCGGTGCGGACATTATATACGTCTATAACTTTATGTGTCCTAACCTAAGGGAACCTAACATCGCGGATGTAGTATTTCACAACATTCCTGGCTGGTCGGCGCGAATTGTCGGTGGGAACACTATATACTTCTATGTCGTAATATAACCTAACCAAACCCATCTAGACCCTCGCTGGTAATATTTCACAAAATCCCGGTCGTGTCGTCCCGTATGTCTCGGTGCGGACATTATATACGTCTATAACGTAATATAACCTAACCTAACCCATCTAGCCCCTAGCTGGGAATGTTTTACAGAATCCCGGTCGTGTCGGCCCGTACTTCTCGGTGGGGACATCATATCAGTCTATAACGTTATATATACTAACCTAAGGGAACCTAACATCTCGGTAATGTTTTACAGAATCCCGATCGTGTCGTCGCGTACGTCTCGGTGCGGATATTATATACGTCTATAACGTTATATATCCTAACCTAGGGGACCTAACATCTCGGATGTAGTATTTCACAGCATTCCTGCCGGGTCGGCTCCACTTCTCGGTGGGAACATTATATACGTCTATAACGTAATATAACCTAACCTAACCCATCTAGCCCCTCGCTGGTAATGTTTTACAGAATCACGGTCGTGTCGTCCCGTATGCCTCAGTGCGGACATTATATACGTCTATAACTTTATGTGTCCTAACCTAAGGGAACCTAACCTCGCGGATGTAGTATTTCACAACATTCCTGGCTGGTCGGCGCGAATTCTCGGTCGGAACATTATATACGTCTACGTCGTAATATAACCTAACCTAACCCATTTAGACCCTCGCTGGTAATGTTTCACAAAATCCCGGTCGTGTCGTCCCGTATGTCTCGGTGCGGACATTATATACGTCTATAACATTATATACCCTAACCTAAGGCAACTTAACATCTCGGATGTAGTATTTTCCAACATTCCTGGCGGGTCCGCCCCAATTTTCGTTGGGACCATTATATACGTCTATAACGTAATATAACCTAACCTAACCCATCTAGCCCCTAGCCGGGAATGTTTTACAAAATCCCGGTCGTGTCGGCCCGTGCTTCAAGGTGGGCACATTATATACATCTATATCGTAATATAACCTAACCTAACCCATCTAGACCCTCGCTGGTAATATTTCACAAAATCCCGGTCGTGTCGTCCCGTATGTCTCGGTGCGGACATTATATACGTCTATAACGTTATATATCCTAACCTGAGTGAACCTAACATCGCGGATGTAGTATTTCACAACATTCCTGGCTGGTCGGCGCCAATTCTCGGTGGGAACATTATATACGTCTATATCGTAATATAACCTAACATAACCCATCTAGACCCTCGCTGGTAATGTTTCACAAAATCCCGGTCGTGTCGGCCCGTACTTCTCGGTGGGGACATTATATACATCTATAACGTTATATATACTAACCTAAGGGAACCTAACATCTCGGATGTAGTATTTCACAACATTCCTGGAGGGTCGGCCCCACTTCTCGGTGGGAACATTATACACGTCTATAACGTTATATAACCTAACCTAACCGATCTAGCCCCTCGCTGGTAATGTTTTACAGAATCCCGGTCGTGTCGGCCCGTACTTCTCGGTGGGGACATTATATACGTCTATAACGTTATATATACTAACCTAAGGGAACCTAACATCTCGGATGTAGTATTTCACAGCATTCCTGCCGGGTCGGCTCCACTTCTCGGTGGGAACATTATATACGTCTATAACGTAATATAACCTAACCTAACCCATCTAGCCCCTCGCTGGTAATGTTTTACAGAATTCCGGTCGTGTCGGCCCGTACTTCTCGGTGGGGACATTATATACGCCTATAACGTTATATATACTAACCTAAGGGAACATAACATCTCGGATGTTGTATTTTCCAACATTCCTGGCGGGTCGGCCCCTACTTCTCTGTGGGCACATTATATACGTCTATATCGTAATATAACCTAACCTAACCCATCTAGACCCTCGCTTGTAATGTTTTACAAAATCCCGGTCGTGTCGGCCCGTGCTTCTCGCTGGGCACATTATATACATCTATACCGTAATATAACCTAACCTAACTCATCTAGACCCTCGCTGGTAATGTTTTACAAAATCCCGGTCGTGTCGGCCCGTACTTCTCGGTGGGGACATTATATACGTCTATAACGTTATATATCCTAACCTAAGGCGACTTAACATCTCGGATGTAGTATTTTCCAACATTCCTGGCGGGTCGGCCCCATCTTCTCGGTTGGAACATTATATACGTCTATAACGTAACATAACCTAACCTAACCCATCTAGCCCCTAGCTGGGAATGTTTTACAAAATCCCGGTCGTGTCAGCCCGTACTTTTCCGTGGGGACATTATATACGTCTATAACGTTATATATCCTAATCTAAGGGAACCTAACACCGCGGATGTAGTATTTCACAACATTCCTGGCGGGTCCGCCCCACTTCTCGGTGGGAACATTATATACGTCTATATCGTAATATAACCTAACCTAACCCAGCTAGACCCTCGCTGGTAATGTTTTACAAAATCCCGGTCGTGTCGGCCCGTACTTCTCGGTGCGGACATTATATACCTCTATAACGTTATATACCCTAACCTAATGCAACTTAACATCTCGGATGTAGTATTTTCCAACATTCCTGGCGGGTCCGCCCCACTTTTCGTTGGGAGCATTATATACGTCTATAACGTAATATAACCTAACCTAACCCATCTAGCCCCTAGCCGGGAATGTTTTACAAAATCCCGGTCGTGTCGGCCCGTGCTTCAAGGTGGGCACATTATATACATCTATATCGTAATATAACCTAACCTAACCCATCTAGACCCTCGCTGGTAATATTTCACAAAATCCCCGTCGTGTCGGCCCGTACTTCTTGGTGGGGACATTATATACGTCTATAACTTTATATATACTAACCTAAGGGAACCTAACATCTCGGATGTTGTATTTTCCAACATTCCTGGCGGGTCTGCCCCTACTTCTCGGTGGGCACATTATATACGTCTATATCGTAATATAACCTAACCTAACCCATCTAGACCCTCGCTGGTAATATTTCACAAAATCCCGGTCGTGTCGTACCGTACGTCTCGGTGCGGACATTATATACGTCTATAACGTTATATATCCTAACCTAAGGCAACTTAACATCTCGGATGTAGTATTTTCCAACATTCCTTGGCGGGTCGGCCCCACTACTCGGTGGGAACATTATATACGTCTATAACGTAATATAACCTAACCTAACCGATCTAGCCCCTCACTGGTAATGTTTTACAGAATCCCGGTCGTGTCGTCCCGTACGTCTCGGTGCGGACATTATATACGTCTATAACGTTATATATTCTAACCTAAGGCAACTTAACATCTCGGATGTAGTATTTTCCAACATTCCTGGCGGGTCGGCGCCAACTTCTCGGTGGGCACATTATATACGTCTATATCGTAATATAACCTAACCTAACCCATCTAGACCCTCGCTGGTAATGTTTTACAAAATCCCGGTCGTGTCGTACCGTACGTCTCGGTGCGGACATTATATACGTCTATAACGTTATATAACCTAACCTAAGGCTACCTAACATCTCGAATGTAGTATTTCACAACATTCCTGGCGAGTCGGCCCCACCTCTCGGTGGGAACATTATATACGTCTATAACGTAATATAACCTAACCTAACCCATCTAGCCCCTCGCTGGTAATGTTTTACAGAATCTCGGTCGTGTCGTCCCGTATGTCTCGGTGCGGACATTATATACGTCTATAACTTTATGTATCCAAACCTAAGGCAACTTAACATCTGGGATGTAGTATTTTCCAACATTCCTGGCGGGTCGGCCCCAACTTCTCGGTGGGCACATTATATACGTCTATATCGTAATATAACCAAACCTAACCCATCTAGACCCTCGCTGGTAATGTTTTACAAAATCGCGGTCATGTCGGCCCGTACTTCTCGGTGGGGACATTATATACGTCTATAACGTTATATATCCTAACCTAAGGCAACTTAACATCTCGGATGTTGTATTTTCCAACATTCCTTGGCGGGTCGGCCCCACTTCTCGGTGGGAACATTATATACGTCTATAACGTAATATAACCTAACCTAACCGATCTAGCCCCTCACTGGTAATGTTTTACAGAATCCCGGTCGTGTCGTCCCGTACGTCTCGGTGCGGACATTATATACGTCTATAACGTTATATATCCTAACCTAAGGCAACTTAACATCTCGGATGTAGTATTTTCCAACATTCCTGGCGGGTCGGCCCCAACTTCTCGGTGGGCACATTATATACGTCTATATCGTAATATAACCTAACCTAACCCATCTAGACCCTCGCTGGTAATGTTTTACAAAATCCCGGTCGTGTCGCACCGTACGTCTCGGTGCGGACATTATATACGTCTATAACGTTATATAACCTAACCTAAGGCTACCTAACATCTCGAATGTAGTATTTCACAACAATCCTGGCGGGTCGGCCCCACCTCTCGGTGGGAACATTATATACGTCTATAACGTAATATAACCTAACCTAACCCATCTAGCCCCTCGCTGGTAATGTTTTACAGAATCTCGGTCGTGTCGTCCCGTATGTCTCGGTGCGGACATTATATACGTCTATAACTTTATGTATCCAAACCTAAGGCAACTTAACATCTGGGATGTAGTATTTTCCAACATTCCTGGCGGGTCGGCCCCAACTTCTCGGTGGGCACATTATATACGTCTATATCGTAATATAACCAAACCTAACCCATCTAGACCCTCGCTGGTAATGTTTTACAAAATCGCGGTCATGTCGGCCCGTACTTCTCGGTGGGGACATTATATACGTCTATAACGTTATATATACTAACCTAAGGGAACCTAACATCTCGGATGTAGTATTTCACAGCATTCCTGCCGGGTCGGCTCCACTTCTCGGTGGGAACATTATATACGTCTATAACGTAATATAACCTAACCTAACCCATCTAGCCCCTCGCTGGTAATGTTTTACAGAATTCCGGTCGTGTCGTCCCGTACGTCTCGGTGCGGACATTATATACGTCTATAACGTTATCTATCCTAACCTAAGGCAACTTAACATCTCGGATGTAGTATTATCCAACATTTCTTGCGGGACGGCCCCAACCTTTCGGTGGGCACATTATATACGTCTATATCGTAATATAACCTAACCTAACCCATCTAGACCCTCGCTGGTAATATTTCACAAAATCCCGGTCGTGTCGTCCCGTACGTCTCGGTGCGGACATTATATACCTCTATAACGTTATATATCCTAACCTAAGGCAACTTAACATCTCGGATGTAGTATTTTCCAACATTCCTGGCGGGTCGGCCCCAACTTCTCGGTGGGCACATTATATACGTCTATATCGTAATATAACCTAACCTAACCCATCTAGACCCTCGCTGGTAATGTTTTACAAAATCCCGGTCGTGTCGTACCGTACGTCTCGGTGCGGACATTATATACGTCTATAACGTTATATAACCTAACCTAAGGCTACCTAACATCTCGAATGTAGTATTTCACAACATTCCTGGCGGGTCGGCCCCACTTCTCGGTGGGAACATTATATACGTCTATAACGTAATATAACCTAACCTAACCGATCTAGCCCCTCGCTGGTAATGTTTTACAGAATCACGGTCGTGTCGTCGCGTACGCCTCGGTGCGGACATTATATACGTCTATAACGTTATATATCCTAACCTAAGGCAACTTAACATCTCGGATGTAGTATTTCACAACCTTCCTCGCGGGTCGGCCCCACTTCTCGGTGGGAACATTATATACGTCTATAACGTAATATAACCTAACCTAACCCATGTAGCCCCTCGCTGGTAATGTTTTACAGAATCACGGTCGTGTCGTCCCGTATGTCTCGGTGCGGACATTATATACGTCTATAACGTTATATATACTAACCTAAGGGAACCTAACATCGCGGATGTAGTATTTCACAACATTCCTGGCTGGTCGGCGCGAATTGTTGGTGGGAACACTATATACGTCTATGTCGTAATATAACCTAACCTAACCCATCTAGACCCTCGCTGGTAATGTTTTACAAAATCCCGGTCGTGTCGTACCGTACGTCTCGGTGCGGACATTATATACGTCTATAACGTTATATAACCTAACCTAAGGCTACCTAACATCTCGAATGTAGTATTTCACAACATTCCTGGCGGGTCGGCCCCACTTCTCGGTGGGAACATTATATACGTCTATAACGTAATATAACCTAACCTAACCGATCTAGCCCCTCGCTGGTAATGTTTTACAGAATCACGGTCGTGTCGTCGCGTACGCCTCGGTGCGGACATTATATACGTCTATAACGTTATATATCCTAACCTAAGGCAACTTAACATCTCGGATGTAGTATTTCACAACCTTCCTCGCGGGTCGGCCCCACTTCTCGGTGGGAACATTATATACGTCTATAACGTAATATAACCTAACCTAACCCATGTAGCCCCTCGCTGGTAATGTTTTACAGAATCACGGTCGTGTCGTCCCGTATGTCTCGGTGCGGACATTATATACGTCTATAACGTTATATATACTAACCTAAGGGAACCTAACATCGCGGATGTAGTATTTCACAACATTCCTGGCTGGTCGGCGCGAATTGTTGGTGGGAACACTATATACGTCTATGTCGTAATATAACCTAACCAAACCCATCTAGACCCTCGCTGGTAATATTTCACAAAATCCCGGTCGTGTCGTCCCGTATGTCTCGGTGCGGACATTATATACGTCTATAACGTTATATACCCTAACCTAAGGCAACTTAACATCTCGGATGTAGTATTTTCCAACATTCCTGGCGGGTCCGCCCCACTTTTCGGTGGGACCATTATATACGTCTATAACGTAATATAACCTAACCTAACCCATCTAGCCCCTGGCTGGGAATGTTTTACAGAATCCCGGTCGTGTCGTACCGTACGTCTCGGTGCGGACATTATATTCGTCTATAACTTTATGTGTCCTAACCTAAGGCAACTTAACATCTAGGTTGTAGTATTTTCCAACATTCCTGGCGGGTCGGCCCCTACTTCTCGGTGGGCACATTATATACGTCTATATCGTAATATAACCTAACCTAACCCATGTAGCCCCTCGCTGGTAATGTTTTACAGAATCACGGTCGTGTCGTCCCGTATGTCTCGGTGCGGACATTATATACGTCTATAACTTTATGTGTCCTAACCTAAGGGAACCTAACATCGCGGATGTAGTATTTCACAACATTCCTGGCTGGTCGGCTCGAATTCTCGGTGGGAACATTATATACGTCTACGTCGTAATATAACCTAACCTAACCCATTTAGACCCTCGCTGGTAATATTTCACAAAATCCCGGTCGTGTCGTCCCGTATGTCTCGGTGCGGACATTATATACGTCTATAACGTTATATATCCTAACCTGAGTGAACCTAACATCGCGGATGTAGTATTTCACAACATTCCTGGCTGGTCGGCGCCAATTCTCGGTGGGAACATTATATACGTCTATAACGTAATATAACCTAACCTAACCGATCTAGACCCTCGCTGGTAATGTTTTACAAAATCCCGGGCGTGTCGGCCCGTACTTCTCGGTGGGGACATTATATACGTCGATAACGTTATATACCCTAACCTAAGGGAACATAACATCTTGGATGTAGTATTTTCCAACATTCCTGGCGGGTCGGCCCCTACTTCTCGGTGGGCACATTATATACGTCTATATCGTAATATAACCTATCGTAACCCATCTAGACCCTCGCTGGTAATGTTTTACAAAATCCCGGTCGTGTCGGCCCGTACTTCTCGGTGGGGAAATTATATACGTCTCTAACGTTATATAACCTAACCTAAGGCTACCTAACATCTCGAATGTAGTATTTCACAACCTTCCTCGCGGGTCGGCCCCACTTCTCGGTGGGAACATTATATACGTCTATAACGTAATATAACCTAACCTAACCCATGTAGCCCCTCGCTGGTAATGTTTTACAGAATCACGGTCGTGTCGTCCCGTACTTCTCGGTGGGGACATTATATACATCTATAACGTTATATATCCTAACCTAAGGGAACCTAACATCTCGGATGTAGTATTTCACAACATTCCTGGCTGGTCAGCGCCGATTCTCGGTGGGAACATTATATACGTCTCTGTCGTAATATAACCTAACCTAACCCATCTAGACCCTCGCTGGTAATATTTCACAAAATCCCGGTCGTGTCGTCCCGTATGTCTCGGTGCGGATATTATATACGTCTATAACGTTATATATCCTAACCTGAGGGAACCTAACATCGCGGATGTAGTATTTCACAACATTCCTGGCTGGTCGGCGCCAATTCTCGGTGGGAACATTATATACGTCTATATCGTAATATAACCTAACCTAACCCATCTAGACCCTCGCTGGTAATGTTTCACAAAATCCCGGTCGTGTCGGTCCGTACTTCTCGGTGGGCACATTATATACGTCTATATCGTAATATAACCAAACCTAACCCATCTAGACCCTCGCTGGTAATGTTTTACAAAATCGCGGTCATGTCGGCCCGTACTTCTCGGTGGGGACATTATATACGTCTATAACGTTATATATCCTAACCTAAGGCAACTTAACATCTCGGATGTTGTATTTTCCAACATTCCTTGGCGGGTCGGCCCCACTTCTCGGTGGGAACATTATATACGTCTATAACGTAATATAACCTAACCTAACCGATCTAGCCCCTCACTGGTAATGTTTTACAGAATCCCGGTCGTGTCGTCCCGTACGTCTCGGTGCGGACATTATATACGTCTATAACGTTATATATCCTAACCTAAGGCAACTTAACATCTCGGATGTAGTATTTTCCAACATTCCTGGCGGGTCGGCCCCAACTTCTCGGTGGGCACATTATATACGTCTATATCGTAATATAACCTAACCTAACCCATCTAGACCCTCGCTGGTAATGTTTTACAAAATCCCGGTCGTGTCGCACCGTACGTCTCGGTGCGGACATTATATACGTCTATAACGTTATATAACCTAACCTAAGGCTACCTAACATCTCGAATGTAGTATTTCACAACATTCCTGGCGGGTCGGCCCCACCTCTCGGTGGGAACATTATATACGTCTATAACGTAATATAACCTAACCTAACCCATCTAGCCCCTCGCTGGTAATGTTTTACAGAATTCCGGTCGTGTCGGCCCGTACTTCTCGGTGGGGACATTATATACGCCTATAACGTTATATATACTAACCTAAGGGAACATAACATCTCGGATGTTGTATTTTCCAACATTCCTGGCGGGTCGGCCCCTACTTCTCTGTGGGCACATTATATACGTCTATATCGTAATATAACCTAACCTAACCCATCTAGACCCTCGCTTGTAATGTTTTACAAAATCCCGGTCGTGTCGGCCCGTGCTTCTCGCTGGGCACATTATATACATCTATACCGTAATATAACCTAACCTAACTCATCTAGACCCTCGCTGGTAATGTTTTACAAAATCCCGGTCGTGTCGGCCCGTACTTCTCGGTGGGGACATTATATACGTCTATAACGTTATATATCCTAACCTAAGGCGACTTAACATCTCGGATGTAGTATTTTCCAACATTCCTGGCGGGTCGGCCCCATCTTCTCGGTTGGAACATTATATACGTCTATAACGTAACATAACCTAACCTAACCCATCTAGCCCCTAGCTGGGAATGTTTTACAAAATCCCGGTCGTGTCAGCCCGTACTTTTCCGTGGGGACATTATATACGTCTATAACGTTATATATCCTAATCTAAGGGAACCTAACACCGCGGATGTAGTATTTCACAACATTCCTGGCGGGTCCGCCCCACTTCTCGGTGGGAACATTATATACGTCTATATCGTAATATAACCTAACCTAACCCAGCTAGACCCTCGCTGGTAATGTTTTACAAAATCCCGGTCGTGTCGGCCCGTACTTCTCGGTGCGGACATTATATACCTCTATAACGTTATATACCCTAACCTAATGCAACTTAACATCTCGGATGTAGTATTTTCCAACATTCCTGGCGGGTCCGCCCCACTTTTCGTTGGGAGCATTATATACGTCTATAACGTAATATAACCTAACCTAACCCATCTAGCCCCTAGCCGGGAATGTTTTACAAAATCCCGGTCGTGTCGGCCCGTGCTTCAAGGTGGGCACATTATATACATCTATATCGTAATATAACCTAACCTAACCCATCTAGACCCTCGCTGGTAATATTTCACAAAATCCCCGTCGTGTCGGCCCGTACTTCTTGGTGGGGACATTATATACGTCTATAACTTTATATATACTAACCTAAGGGAACCTAACATCTCGGATGTTGTATTTTCCAACATTCCTGGCGGGTCTGCCCCTACTTCTCGGTGGGCACATTATATACGTCTATATCGTAATATAACCTAACCTAACCCATCTAGACCCTCGCTGGTAATATTTCACAAAATCCCGGTCGTGTCGTACCGTACGTCTCGGTGCGGACATTATATACGTCTATAACGTTATATATCCTAACCTAAGGCAACTTAACATCTCGGATGTAGTATTTTCCAACATTCCTTGGCGGGTCGGCCCCACTACTCGGTGGGAACATTATATACGTCTATAACGTAATATAACCTAACCTAACCGATCTAGCCCCTCACTGGTAATGTTTTACAGAATCCCGGTCGTGTCGTCCCGTACGTCTCGGTGCGGACATTATATACGTCTATAACGTTATATATTCTAACCTAAGGCAACTTAACATCTCGGATGTAGTATTTTCCAACATTCCTGGCGGGTCGGCGCCAACTTCTCGGTGGGCACATTATATACGTCTATATCGTAATATAACCTAACCTAACCCATCTAGACCCTCGCTGGTAATGTTTTACAAAATCCCGGTCGTGTCGTACCGTACGTCTCGGTGCGGACATTATATACGTCTATAACGTTATATAACCTAACCTAAGGCTACCTAACATCTCGAATGTAGTATTTCACAACATTCCTGGCGAGTCGGCCCCACCTCTCGGTGGGAACATTATATACGTCTATAACGTAATATAACCTAACCTAACCCATCTAGCCCCTCGCTGGTAATGTTTTACAGAATCTCGGTCGTGTCGTCCCGTATGTCTCGGTGCGGACATTATATACGTCTATAACTTTATGTATCCAAACCTAAGGCAACTTAACATCTGGGATGTAGTATTTTCCAACATTCCTGGCGGGTCGGCCCCAACTTCTCGGTGGGCACATTATATACGTCTATATCGTAATATAACCAAACCTAACCCATCTAGACCCTCGCTGGTAATGTTTTACAAAATCGCGGTCATGTCGGCCCGTACTTCTCGGTGGGGACATTATATACGTCTATAACGTTATATATCCTAACCTAAGGCAACTTAACATCTCGGATGTTGTATTTTCCAACATTCCTTGGCGGGTCGGCCCCACTTCTCGGTGGGAACATTATATACGTCTATAACGTAATATAACCTAACCTAACCGATCTAGCCCCTCACTGGTAATGTTTTACAGAATCCCGGTCGTGTCGTCCCGTACGTCTCGGTGCGGACATTATATACGTCTATAACGTTATATATCCTAACCTAAGGCAACTTAACATCTCGGATGTAGTATTTTCCAACATTCCTGGCGGGTCGGCCCCAACTTCTCGGTGGGCACATTATATACGTCTATATCGTAATATAACCTAACCTAACCCATCTAGACCCTCGCTGGTAATGTTTTACAAAATCCCGGTCGTGTCGCACCGTACGTCTCGGTGCGGACATTATATACGTCTATAACGTTATATAACCTAACCTAAGGCTACCTAACATCTCGAATGTAGTATTTCACAACAATCCTGGCGGGTCGGCCCCACCTCTCGGTGGGAACATTATATACGTCTATAACGTAATATAACCTAACCTAACCCATCTAGCCCCTCGCTGGTAATGTTTTACAGAATCTCGGTCGTGTCGTCCCGTATGTCTCGGTGCGGACATTATATACGTCTATAACTTTATGTATCCAAACCTAAGGCAACTTAACATCTGGGATGTAGTATTTTCCAACATTCCTGGCGGGTCGGCCCCAACTTCTCGGTGGGCACATTATATACGTCTATATCGTAATATAACCAAACCTAACCCATCTAGACCCTCGCTGGTAATGTTTTACAAAATCGCGGTCATGTCGGCCCGTACTTCTCGGTGGGGACATTATATACGTCTATAACGTTATATATACTAACCTAAGGGAACCTAACATCTCGGATGTAGTATTTCACAGCATTCCTGCCGGGTCGGCTCCACTTCTCGGTGGGAACATTATATACGTCTATAACGTAATATAACCTAACCTAACCCATCTAGCCCCTCGCTGGTAATGTTTTACAGAATTCCGGTCGTGTCGTCCCGTACGTCTCGGTGCGGACATTATATACGTCTATAACGTTATCTATCCTAACCTAAGGCAACTTAACATCTCGGATGTAGTATTATCCAACATTTCTTGCGGGACGGCCCCAACCTTTCGGTGGGCACATTATATACGTCTATATCGTAATATAACCTAACCTAACCCATCTAGACCCTCGCTGGTAATATTTCACAAAATCCCGGTCGTGTCGTCCCGTACGTCTCGGTGCGGACATTATATACCTCTATAACGTTATATATCCTAACCTAAGGCAACTTAACATCTCGGATGTAGTATTTTCCAACATTCCTGGCGGGTCGGCCCCAACTTCTCGGTGGGCACATTATATACGTCTATATCGTAATATAACCTAACCTAACCCATCTAGACCCTCGCTGGTAATGTTTTACAAAATCCCGGTCGTGTCGTACCGTACGTCTCGGTGCGGACATTATATACGTCTATAACGTTATATAACCTAACCTAAGGCTACCTAACATCTCGAATGTAGTATTTCACAACATTCCTGGCGGGTCGGCCCCACTTCTCGGTGGGAACATTATATACGTCTATAACGTAATATAACCTAACCTAACCGATCTAGCCCCTCGCTGGTAATGTTTTACAGAATCACGGTCGTGTCGTCGCGTACGCCTCGGTGCGGACATTATATACGTCTATAACGTTATATATCCTAACCTAAGGCAACTTAACATCTCGGATGTAGTATTTCACAACCTTCCTCGCGGGTCGGCCCCACTTCTCGGTGGGAACATTATATACGTCTATAACGTAATATAACCTAACCTAACCCATGTAGCCCCTCGCTGGTAATGTTTTACAGAATCACGGTCGTGTCGTCCCGTATGTCTCGGTGCGGACATTATATACGTCTATAACGTTATATATACTAACCTAAGGGAACCTAACATCGCGGATGTAGTATTTCACAACATTCCTGGCTGGTCGGCGCGAATTGTTGGTGGGAACACTATATACGTCTATGTCGTAATATAACCTAACCTAACCCATCTAGACCCTCGCTGGTAATGTTTTACAAAATCCCGGTCGTGTCGTACCGTACGTCTCGGTGCGGACATTATATACGTCTATAACGTTATATAACCTAACCTAAGGCTACCTAACATCTCGAATGTAGTATTTCACAACATTCCTGGCGGGTCGGCCCCACTTCTCGGTGGGAACATTATATACGTCTATAACGTAATATAACCTAACCTAACCGATCTAGCCCCTCGCTGGTAATGTTTTACAGAATCACGGTCGTGTCGTCGCGTACGCCTCGGTGCGGACATTATATACGTCTATAACGTTATATATCCTAACCTAAGGCAACTTAACATCTCGGATGTAGTATTTCACAACCTTCCTCGCGGGTCGGCCCCACTTCTCGGTGGGAACATTATATACGTCTATAACGTAATATAACCTAACCTAACCCATGTAGCCCCTCGCTGGTAATGTTTTACAGAATCACGGTCGTGTCGTCCCGTATGTCTCGGTGCGGACATTATATACGTCTATAACGTTATATATACTAACCTAAGGGAACCTAACATCGCGGATGTAGTATTTCACAACATTCCTGGCTGGTCGGCGCGAATTGTTGGTGGGAACACTATATACGTCTATGTCGTAATATAACCTAACCAAACCCATCTAGACCCTCGCTGGTAATATTTCACAAAATCCCGGTCGTGTCGTCCCGTATGTCTCGGTGCGGACATTATATACGTCTATAACGTTATATACCCTAACCTAAGGCAACTTAACATCTCGGATGTAGTATTTTCCAACATTCCTGGCGGGTCCGCCCCACTTTTCGGTGGGACCATTATATACGTCTATAACGTAATATAACCTAACCTAACCCATCTAGCCCCTGGCTGGGAATGTTTTACAGAATCCCGGTCGTGTCGTACCGTACGTCTCGGTGCGGACATTATATTCGTCTATAACTTTATGTGTCCTAACCTAAGGCAACTTAACATCTAGGTTGTAGTATTTTCCAACATTCCTGGCGGGTCGGCCCCTACTTCTCGGTGGGCACATTATATACGTCTATATCGTAATATAACCTAACCTAACCCATGTAGCCCCTCGCTGGTAATGTTTTACAGAATCACGGTCGTGTCGTCCCGTATGTCTCGGTGCGGACATTATATACGTCTATAACTTTATGTGTCCTAACCTAAGGGAACCTAACATCGCGGATGTAGTATTTCACAACATTCCTGGCTGGTCGGCTCGAATTCTCGGTGGGAACATTATATACGTCTACGTCGTAATATAACCTAACCTAACCCATTTAGACCCTCGCTGGTAATATTTCACAAAATCCCGGTCGTGTCGTCCCGTATGTCTCGGTGCGGACATTATATACGTCTATAACGTTATATATCCTAACCTGAGTGAACCTAACATCGCGGATGTAGTATTTCACAACATTCCTGGCTGGTCGGCGCCAATTCTCGGTGGGAACATTATATACGTCTATAACGTAATATAACCTAACCTAACCGATCTAGACCCTCGCTGGTAATGTTTTACAAAATCCCGGGCGTGTCGGCCCGTACTTCTCGGTGGGGACATTATATACGTCGATAACGTTATATACCCTAACCTAAGGGAACATAACATCTTGGATGTAGTATTTTCCAACATTCCTGGCGGGTCGGCCCCTACTTCTCGGTGGGCACATTATATACGTCTATATCGTAATATAACCTATCGTAACCCATCTAGACCCTCGCTGGTAATGTTTTACAAAATCCCGGTCGTGTCGGCCCGTACTTCTCGGTGGGGAAATTATATACGTCTATAACGTTATATAACCTAACCTAAGGCTACCTAACATCTCGAATGTAGTATTTCACAACCTTCCTCGCGGGTCGGCCCCACTTCTCGGTGGGAACATTATATACGTCTATAACGTAATATAACCTAACCTAACCCATGTAGCCCCTCGCTGGTAATGTTTTACAGAATCACGGTCGTGTCGTCCCGTACTTCTCGGTGGGGACATTATATACATCTATAACGTTATATATCCTAACCTAAGGGAACCTAACATCTCGGATGTAGTATTTCACAACATTCCTGGCTGGTCAGCGCCGATTCTCGGTGGGAACATTATATACGTCTCTGTCGTAATATAACCTAACCTAACCCATCTAGACCCTCGCTGGTAATATTTCACAAAATCCCGGTCGTGTCGTCCCGTATGTCTCGGTGCGGATATTATATACGTCTATAACGTTATATATCCTAACCTGAGGGAACCTAACATCGCGGATGTAGTATTTCACAACATTCCTGGCTGGTCGGCGCCAATTCTCGGTGGGAACATTATATACGTCTATATCGTAATATAACCTAACCTAACCCATCTAGACCCTCGCTGGTAATGTTTCACAAAATCCCGGTCGTGTCGGTCCGTACTTCTCGGTGGGCACATTATATACGTCTATATCGTAATATAACCAAACCTAACCCATCTAGACCCTCGCTGGTAATGTTTTACAAAATCGCGGTCATGTCGGCCCGTACTTCTCGGTGGGGACATTATATACGTCTATAACGTTATATATCCTAACCTAAGGCAACTTAACATCTCGGATGTTGTATTTTCCAACATTCCTTGGCGGGTCGGCCCCACTTCTCGGTGGGAACATTATATACGTCTATAACGTAATATAACCTAACCTAACCGATCTAGCCCCTCACTGGTAATGTTTTACAGAATCCCGGTCGTGTCGTCCCGTACGTCTCGGTGCGGACATTATATACGTCTATAACGTTATATATCCTAACCTAAGGCAACTTAACATCTCGGATGTAGTATTTTCCAACATTCCTGGCGGGTCGGCCCCAACTTCTCGGTGGGCACATTATATACGTCTATATCGTAATATAACCTAACCTAACCCATCTAGACCCTCGCTGGTAATGTTTTACAAAATCCCGGTCGTGTCGCACCGTACGTCTCGGTGCGGACATTATATACGTCTATAACGTTATATAACCTAACCTAAGGCTACCTAACATCTCGAATGTAGTATTTCACAACATTCCTGGCGGGTCGGCCCCACCTCTCGGTGGGAACATTATATACGTCTATAACGTAATATAACCTAACCTAACCCATCTAGCCCCTCGCTGGTAATGTTTTACAGAATCTCGGTCGTGTCGTCCCGTATGTCTCGGTGCGGACATTATATACGTCTATAACTTTATGTATCCAAACCTAAGGCAACTTAACATCTGGGATGTAGTATTTTCCAACATTCCTGGCGGGTCGGCCCCAACTTCTCGGTGGGCACATTATATACGTCTATATCGTAATATAACCAAACCTAACCCATCTAGACCCTCGCTGGTAATGTTTTACAAAATCGCGGTCATGTCGGCCCGTACTTCTCGGTGGGGACATTATATACGTCTATAACGTTATATATACTAACCTAAGGGAACCTAACATCTCGGATGTAGTATTTCACAGCATTCCTGCCGGGTCGGCTCCACTTCTCGGTGGGAACATTATATACGTCTATAACGTAATATAACCTAACCTAACCCATCTAGCCCCTCGCTGGTAATGTTTTACAGAATTCCGGTCGTGTCGTCCCGTACGTCTCGGTGCGGACATTATATACGTCTATAACGTTATCTATCCTAACCTAAGGCAACTTAACATCTCGGATGTAGTATTATCCAACATTTCTTGCGGGACGGCCCCAACTTTTCGGTGGGCACATTATATACGTCTATATCGTAATATAACCTAACCTAACCCATCTAGACCCTCGCTGGTAATATTTCACAAAATCCCGGTCGTGTCGTCCCGTACGTCTCGGTGCGGACATTATATACCTCTATAACGTTATATATCCTAACCTAAGGCAACTTAACATCTCGGATGTAGTATTTTCCAACATTCCTGGCGGGTCGGCCCCAACTTCTCGGTGGGCACATTATATACGTCTATATCGTAATATAACCTAACCTAACCCATCTAGACCCTCGCTGGTAATGTTTTACAAAATCCCGGTCGTGTCGTACCGTACGTCTCGGTGCGGACATTATATACGTCTATAACGTTATATAACCTAACCTAAGGCTACCTAACATCTCGAATGTAGTATTTCACAACATTCCTGGCGGGTCGGCCCCACTTCTCGGTGGGAACATTATATACGTCTATAACGTAATATAACCTAACCTAACCGATCTAGACCCTCGCTGGTAATGTTTTACAGAATCACGGTCGTGTCGTCGCGTACGCCTCGGTGCGGACATTATATACGTCTATAACGTTATATATCCTAACCTAAGGCAACTTAACATCTCGGATGTAGTATTTCACAACCTTCCTCGCGGGTCGGCCCCACTTCTCGGTGGGAACATTATATACGTCTATAACGTAATATAACCTAACCTAACCCATTTAGACCCTCGCTGGTAATATTTCACAAAATCCCGGTCGTGTCGTCCCGTATGTCTCGGTGCGGACATTATATACGTCTATAACGTTATATATCCTAACCTGAGTGAACCTAACATCGCGGATGTAGTATTTCACAACATTCCTGGCTGGTCGGCGCCAATTCTCGGTGGGAACATTATATACGTCTATAACGTAATATAACCTAACCTAACCGATCTAGACCCTCGCTGGTAATGTTTTACAAAATCCCGGGCGTGTCGGCCCGTACTTCTCGGTGGGGACATTATATACGTCGATAACGTTATATACCCTAACCTAAGGGAACATAACATCTTGGATGTAGTATTTTCCAACATTCCTGGCGGGTCGGCCCCTACTTCTCGGTGGGCACATTATATACGTCTATATCGTAATATAACCTATCGTAACCCATCTAGACCCTCGCTGGTAATGTTTTACAAAATCCCGGTCGTGTCGGCCCGTACTTCTCGGTGGGGAAATTATATACGTCTATAACGTTATATAACCTAACCTAAGGCTACCTAACATCTCGAATGTAGTATTTCACAACCTTCCTCGCGGGTCGGCCCCACTTCTCGGTGGGAACATTATATACGTCTATAACGTAATATAACCTAACCTAACCCATGTAGCCCCTCGCTGGTAATGTTTTACAGAATCACGGTCGTGTCGCCCCGTACTTCTCGGTGGGGACATTATATACATCTATAACGTTATATATCCTAACCTAAGGGAACCTAACATCTCGGATGTAGTATTTCACAACATTCCTGGCTGGTCAGCGCCGATTCTCGGTGGGAACATTATATACGTCTCTGTCGTAATATAACCTAACCTAACCCATCTAGACCCTCGCTGGTAATATTTCACAAAATCCCGGTCGTGTCGTCCCGTATGTCTCGGTGCGGATATTATATACGTCTATAACGTTATATATCCTAACCTGAGGGAACCTAACATCGCGGATGTAGTATTTCACAACATTCCTGGCTGGTCGGCGCCAATTCTCGGTGGGAACATTATATACGTCTATATCGTAATATAACCTAACCTAACCCATCTAGACCCTCGCTGGTAATGTTTCACAAAATCCCGGTCGTGTTGGTCCGTACTTCTCGGTGGGCACATTATATACGTCTATATCGTAATATAACCAAACCTAACCCATCTAGACCCTCGCTGGTAATGTTTTACAAAATCGCGGTCATGTCGGCCCGTACTTCTCGGTGGGGACATTATATACGTCTATAACGTTATATATCCTAACCTAAGGCAACTTAACATCTCGGATGTTGTATTTTCCAACATTCCTTGGCGGGTCGGCCCCACTTCTCGGTGGGAACATTATATACGTCTATAACGTAATATAACCTAACCTAACCGATCTAGCCCCTCACTGGTAATGTTTTACAGAATCCCGGTCGTGTCGTCCCGTACGTCTCGGTGCGGACATTATATACGTCTATAACGTTATATATCCTAACCTAAGGCAACTTAACATCTCGGATGTAGTATTTTCCAACATTCCTGGCGGGTCGGCCCCAACTTCTCGGTGGGCACATTATATACGTCTATATCGTAATATAACCTAACCTAACCCATCTAGACCCTCGCTGGTAATGTTTTACAAAATCCCGGTCGTGTCGCACCGTACGTCTCGGTGCGGACATTATATACGTCTATAACGTTATATAACCTAACCTAAGGCTACCTAACATCTCGAATGTAGTATTTCACAACATTCCTGGCGGGTCGGCCCCACCTCTCGGTGGGAACATTATATACGTCTATAACGTAATATAACCTAACCTAACCCATCTAGCCCCTCGCTGGTAATGTTTTACAGAATCTCGGTCGTGTCGTCCCGTATGTCTCGGTGCGGACATTATATACGTCTATAACTTTATGTATCCAAACCTAAGGCAACTTAACATCTGGGATGTAGTATTTTCCAACATTCCTGGCGGGTCGGCCCCAACTTCTCGGTGGGCACATTATATACGTCTATATCGTAATATAACCAAACCTAACCCATCTAGACCCTCGCTGGTAATGTTTTACAAAATCGCGGTCATGTCGGCCCGTACTTCTCGGTGGGGACATTATATACGTCTATAACGTTATATATACTAACCTAAGGGAACCTAACATCTCGGATGTAGTATTTCACAGCATTCCTGCCGGGTCGGCTCCACTTCTCGGTGGGAACATTATATACGTCTATAACGTAATATAACCTAACCTAACCCATCTAGCCCCTCGCTGGTAATGTTTTACAGAATTCCGGTCGTGTCGTCCCGTACGTCTCGGTGCGGACATTATATACGTCTATAACGTTATCTATCCTAACCTAAGGCAACTTAACATCTCGGATGTAGTATTATCCAACATTTCTTGCGGGACGGCCCCAACTTTTCGGTGGGCACATTATATACGTCTATATCGTAATATAACCTAACCTAACCCATCTAGACCCTCGCTGGTAATATTTCACAAAATCCCGGTCGTGTCGTCCCGTACGTCTCGGTGCGGACATTATATACCTCTATAACGTTATATATCCTAACCTAAGGCAACTTAACATCTCGGATGTAGTATTTTCCAACATTCCTGGCGGGTCGGCCCCAACTTCTCGGTGGGCACATTATATACGTCTATATCGTAATATAACCTAACCTAACCCATCTAGCCCCTGGCTGGGAATGTTTTACAGAATCCCGGTCGTGTCGTACCGTACGTCTCGGTGCGGACATTATATACGTCTATAACTTTATGTGTCCTAACCTAAGGGAACCTAACATCGCGGATGTAGTATTTCACAACATTCCTGGCTGGTCGGCTCGAATTCTCGGTGGGAACATTATATACGTCTACGTCGTAATATAACCTAACCTAACCCATTTAGACCCTCGCTGGTAATATTTCACAAAATCCCGGTCGTGTCGTCCCGTATGTCTCGGTGCGGACATTATATACGTCTATAACGTTATATATCCTAACCTGAGTGAACCTAACATCGCGGATGTAGTATTTCACAACATTCCTGGCTGGTCGGCGCCAATTCTCGGTGGGAACATTATATACGTCTATAACGTAATATAACCTAACCTAACCGATCTAGACCCTCGCTGGTAATGTTTTACAAAATCCCGGGCGTGTCGGCCCGTACTTCTCGGTGGGGACATTATATACGTCGATAACGTTATATACCCTAACCTAAGGGAACATAACATCTTGGATGTAGTATTTTCCAACATTCCTGGCGGGTCGGCCCCTACTTCTCGGTGGGCACATTATATACGTCTATATCGTAATATAACCTATCGTAACCCATCTAGACCCTCGCTGGTAATGTTTTACAAAATCCCGGTCGTGTCGGCCCGTACTTCTCGGTGGGGAAATTATATACGTCTATAACGTTATATAACCTAACCTAAGGCTACCTAACATCTCGAATGTAGTATTTCACAACCTTCCTCGCGGGTCGGCCCCACTTCTCGGTGGGAACATTATATACGTCTATAACGTAATATAACCTAACCTAACCCATGTAGCCCCTCGCTGGTAATGTTTTACAGAATCACGGTCGTGTCGTCCCGTACTTCTCGGTGGGGACATTATATACATCTATAACGTTATATATCCTAACCTAAGGGAACCTAACATCTCGGATGTAGTATTTCACAACATTCCTGGCTGGTCAGCGCCGATTCTGGGTGGGAACATTATATACGTCTCTGTCGTAATATAACCTAACCTAACCCATCTAGACCCTCGCTGGTAATATTTCACAAAATCCCGGTCGTGTCGTCCCGTATGTCTCGGTGCGGATATTATATACGTCTATAACGTTATATATCCTAACCTGAGGGAACCTAACATCGCGGATGTAGTATTTCACAACATTCCTGGCTGGTCGGCGCCAATTCTCGGTGGGAACATTATATACGTCTATATCGTAATATAACCTAACCTAACCCATCTAGACCCTCGCTGGTAATGTTTCACAAAATCCCGGTCGTGTCGGTCCGTACTTCTCGGTGGGGACATCATATCAGTCTATAACGTTATATATACTAACCTAAGGGAACCTAACATCTCGGATGTAGTATTTCACAACATTCCTGGCGGGTCGGCCCCACTTCTCGGTGGGAACATTATACACGTCTATAACGTTATATAACCTAACCTAACCGATCTAGCCCCTCGCTGGTAATGTTTTACAGAATCCCGGTCGTGTCGTCGCGTACGTCTCGGTGCGGACATTATATGCGTCTATAACGTTATATATCCTAACCTAAGGCAACTTAACATCTCGGATGTAGTATTTCACAACATTCCTGGCGGGTCGGCTCCACTTCTCGGTGGGAACATTATATACGTCTATAACGTAATATAACCTAACCTAACCCATCTAGCCCCTCGCTGGTAATGTTTTACAGAATTCCGGTCGTGTCGGCCCGTACTTCTCGGTGGGGACATTATATACGTCTATAACGTTATATATCCTAACCTAAGGCGACTTAACATCTCGGATGTAGTATTTTCCAACATTCCTGGCGGGTCGGCCCCATCTTCTCGGTGGGAACATTATATACGTCTATAACGTAACATAACCTAACCTAACCCATCTAGCCCCTAGCTGGGAATGTTTTACAAAATCCCGGTCGTGTCAGCCCGTACTTTTCCGTGGGGACATTATATACGTCTATAACGTTATATATCCTAATCTAAGGGAACCTAACACCGCGGATGTAGTATTTCACAACATTCCTGGCGGGTCCGCCCCACTTCTCGGTGGGAACATTATATACGTCTATATCGTAATATAACCTAACCTAACCCATCTAGACCCTCGCTGGTAATGTTTTACAAAATCCCGGTCGTGTCGGCCCGTACTTCTCGGTGGGGACATTATATACATCTATAACGTTATATATCCTAACCTAAGGGAACCTAACATCTCGGATGTAGTATTTCACAACATTCCTGGCTGGTCAGCGCCGATTCTCGGTGGGAACATTATATACGTCTATGTCGTAATATAACCTAACCTAACCCATCTAGACCCTCGCTGGTAATATTTCACAAAATCCCGGTCGTGTCGTCCCGTATGTCTCGGTGCGGATATTATATACGTCTATAACGTTATATATCCTAACCTGAGGGAACCTAACATCGCGGATGTAGTATTTCACAACATTCCTGGCTGGTCGGCGCCAATTCTCGGTGGGAACATTATATACGTCTATATCGTAATATAACCTAACCTAACCCATCTAGACCCTCGCTGGTAATGTTTCACAAAATCCCGGTCGTGTCGGTCCGTACTTCTCGGTGGGGACATCATATCAGTCTATAACGTTATATATACTAACCTAAGGGAACCTAACATCTCGGATGTAGTATTTCACAATATTCCTGGCGGGTCGGCCCCACTTCTCGGTGGGAACATTATACACGTCTATAACGTTATATAACCTAACCTAACCGATCTAGCCCCTCGCTGGTAATGTTTTACAGAATCCCGGTCGTGTCGTCGCGTACGTCTCGGTGCGGACATTATATACGTCTATAACGTTATATATCCTAACCTAAGGCAACTTAACATCTCGGATGTAGTATTTCACAACATTCCTGGCGGGTCGGCTCCACTTCTCGGTGGGAACATTATATACGTCTATAACGTAATATAACCTAACCTAACCCATCTAGCCCCTCGCTGGTAATGTTTTACAGAATTCCGGTCGTGTCGGCCCGTACTTCTCGGTGGGGACATTATATACGCCTATAACGTTATATATACTAACCTAAGGGAACATAACATCTCGGATGTTGTATTTTCCAACATTCCTGGTGGGTCGGCCCCTACTTCTCGGTGGGCACATTATATACGTCTATATCGTAATATAACCTAACCTAACCCATCTAGACCCTCGCTTGTTATGTTTTACAAAATCCCGGTCGTGTCGGCCCGTGCTTCTCGCTGGGCACATTATATACATCTATACCGTAATATAACCTAACCTAACTCATCTAGACCCTCGCTGGTAATGTTTTACAAAATCCCGGTCGTGTCGGCCCGTACTTCTCGGTGGGGACATTATATACGTCTATAACGTTATATATCCTAACCTAAGGCGACTTAACATCTCGGATGTAGTATTTTCCAACATTCCTGGCGGGTCGGCCCCATCTTCTCGGTGTGAACATTATATACGTCTATAACGTAACATAACCTAACCTAACCCATCTAGCCCCTAGCTGGGAATGTTTTACAAAATCCCGGTCGTGTCAGCCCGTACTTTTCCGTGGGGACATTATATACGTCTATAACGTTATATATCCTAATCTAAGGGAACCTAACACCGCGGATGTAGTATTTCACAACATTCCTGGCGGGTCCGCCCCACTTCTCGGTGGGAACATTATATACGTCTATATCGTAATATAA